>CM046853.1:55916732-56316732 GCA_025617745.1 Heliocidaris erythrogramma
GCCAACCGTTTGTCTTATAAGATCACTGTTTAACTTCCGAAGTCTGACCCGTGATTGTTAATGCTTTTCTTCTGTTAAACCTTTTTTCCCGTTCGTGTGCATGGTGTGCGTACACAGAAGTCATTATTTGCTATAACTACTTAATTGACTTGTATTCAACTGAGAGCTACGATACTTTAGTTTGTTTTAGTTTATCGACTGGCGTACTTTGAATTGACTGGAAAACGGAACCTGAATAAAGATGCCACAGTTCTGTTGTTTCACAAACATTAGAGAATAGAGATAAACATGCTCTTCAGAACAACTTCCTGAGACACGATCAGACATCAAAATACATTTATACCAAGAGTTGAATACAAACTATTGAATTATTTTTGTGTAAATGCCATCGGTGAAGATGAAGTGTTCCTCCTTATAATTTGAAGCGTTTGCAAATATTATCATTTCATCCGGAGTAAGGATATGGAAGTGGGATTAAAGGCAGAAAATTGTGGAATAATTGGTTATTACAAGATAAAGAAATTGAAAGAAGGACTACGAAAGCGTGGTCACTGATGCACATCTTTGCTTGCAATGACTGTACCCGTGTTTGGCGCTCACCCCACCCCCCCCCTCTCTCTCTCTCTCTCTCTCGTCCCTCTTCTCACCCTATCACTTTCTCTTCATAAAAATATATTTGTTTTACTTTTCATTTTGTTTCCGTTTATTTTCTTTCATACGATTGATTTGGTAGTATATAGATTACCGAGTTGAAATTTCTGTTTTTTTTTTCTTTCAATCTTTAAACACATTTTAATTGAACCTTTACATCTCCTCGTTTACTTCTTTAAATTTAGATGTGTATTTGATTTTGTACACTTTTATTTCACAATTTTTCACACGTTAATCCGCATTGGGTACCTTTCCCATGCATGCTTTCGTTGCTTATATTCTCTTTCTTTTTCACCCATGCACTGGCATAGAATTGTGGCATAGGGGCACTTGCCCCTTCCCCTATCGAATATCGAAATAAAAAGAGAGAAGGAAAGGAATGAGGAAAAGGCTAGTAAAAGAATATGGTGTGACCCCTTCCAGGCTTTCACACCCCCTTAATTATTGATGGCCTTGTTCACTCATATTTTATCCATCGAGTTAGACTGGAGACCCTACCCACCCCCCCCCCCTTTCATGACATCCGTGCTCCTCAGTGGCTTGGCCTATAAGCCATACTGATTCCATGTATCTTTCGTATCCATGACACATCCTCTCTCACTTTCTCTCTCTCTCTCTCTCCCTCTCTCCCTTTCTTTCCATGTCTCTTCATTTCGTTCTTTTAAATTTTGATTAGAAATGATGATAGGTTGAATTAGCCAGATTAGTTTACTTAAGGTCGTATTTGGGCATTCATTGAACGGCGATGAGAGGTTATAATACAAATATTGACTGCCCCAATCGGGCCCAATGTCATGTATATTTGACGAGGGTGATCTCTTGTTAGTTCAGTAGCCACGAGAAATTGAGTTTAGATTTTAAATATGTATTGCATGATGAGAGTCACAATGATTTATTTGTACATTTTTATGAGGTTCATGGCAAAATGAAACTGGTAATGTTTTACGACGCCTTTTAAAAATTAGAGTTGGTCAAAGCGCTAGTATGTATGACCCGAGCATTGCCGAAAGCTCGAGCATCATTACTCGTACTATATTTTTGATGTTGTTAGAAGAACAGATGAAAATGTAAAGGTTTTTTTTAATGATATTGCAAGATGCAACAAATCTATATTTTATTTATTATTCAATGTCTAATGCTATGGTCACAACTGATCGTGCGTGTTTTTGCACGTGCGTGTCCGCAGCTGCGATCGGCTGTGGGCCAACTCCTGCGATTCGTCCTTCTTTTGTCATGGTCACAACCAGTCGTGCACCTCTCTGCACCTTCTCTTGGGCGTCTTGCACCTTTCCTCATTAACATATTTCCTCTCTTGAGGCAACCGATGTGCAACCGACGCGCGACATGTCATGGCTCCGTAAGGAGCCATGGGCTTTGTGGGACCTCCGCAAAGAGCCCGTGCGATGGTCGCAAGAAGCACGTGCAGGAAGTACGATGGCTGCGTGTGTCACGTGCGTTCATCAGAACACGTAGCCACACGCAGAGATTGTTGGACATGTCCAACAGTCTCCTTGCGTGTCCTGCGTGCTCCTACGTGCTTGGAAAAAACGTGCGGACCCGTGCTTGCGACGCAAGGATTTTCTACGAAATCCGTCGCAGACCACACGCAGGGAGGTTCACGACCGGTTGTGACCAACCTTTAAGTTATTGTGCATCGATTTCACACGAAACTGAAGAGGGAAAATTATAAGAAATTATTATTTTAAGAATTATGATCACTTTGAGAAAATTATTATTCCGTATGCCCAAACTTACCAATGTAATAACTTATTTTTACACACAAAGAGACTGATTTAATATTTTTCTAAGCTGCTATTATAAACAATAATAGAATCAATCAGCCGTACAATGGTAGATACATACAACAATTTGGGATCTTTCGAAACTGATGATCTCCTATAGTGCGCATTCTTTGTTTTACCGATGAACAATGGATTAAATTGTTCTTACAACATGCATGGTGAACCACTAAACGAGGGTCATTGGGCGTTCAACGACATTAAATCATGCTGTTGCAAGGTCAGAGCGCCATGGTCGCTTTCCTTCCATGATTATTTTGGTGACATGGAAATCATGATCGTGTATATTGCATTAATTTACTGCCGGTTAAGTTTTAGGGAAGAAAACAAATAGTGGCTTAGTTCTGTATAACGATTGGTTTTCTGAATTTTATTTGATGAACAATGGAATAAATTGTTCCTACAACATGCATGGTGAAGCGATAAACAAGGTTTATTGTGCGTTCAATGACATTCACTCATGATTGTGGAACCACTCATAATCAAGTAATAATATTGAAGGCATAGGCATTATAACACTAATGTTGCCAAATATCAGCATTCCAATTATTTTGTTTGAGAATTTATCTTTATACATTTCGTGAGTTTTATTTATTACTCAGGATGTGGTTCGAAATTATTATTATTAATTTCTCAGATTTTGTATTTTTGTAAAGACAATTTTCCTCCAAAATCTGCAAATCAATTTCTTTCAGGAAACTCTGATTAGAAGTTTCATCACTCATATATCCAAATGACATTCATTTTATAACAACACAGGGGTAGAACCAAAATCGTTTTAATTAGAACTTTACAGCGCACGTACAGAGAAATTCAAATGCAAGGAAATTACTTTATTTAATACAGAACCTGAATGACTACAAAGCGGTCAATAGCGGTCGCGCGGGGCCACGCAAAGTACAGAAGTATACAGACTTTGCATGATATGAAATGTGCATAATTTTCAATGGATGAATTTCGTACTGAAATAACGTACCGTATACCTTGTATTTTATTGAACGTGTTAAACAAGTTTCAGTTTCTAATACCGTATTTGTGGAGGTATTGATCATTCTTTCATGAAGTTGGGTACCTTTTCTCTTTGAATGTAAATTATTTTCCTTTTGAAAACGATTTCGCCCTTTATCTCCTACAGGAATGTAAAAAGTTAGAATAAAATGTCATTGTCGCTTGGTATGTCAAATTCAATGTGATTATTTCTAGACGTTACTTGAGCCGATACTACTTTACGGCCAACTAACTTATATTGGAACGGCAATGCATGGATTGGCTCGCTAAACATATCCCTTCATGCTGTGACATTCTGAAAAAGAAAAGAACTCTTGTTTTGTAACTTTCCTTTATAGAGCAAATTCTAACATGCATTTCCACGGACAGCGTTGTTAAGTGCTTTCAAGAGGATCTCATCGTCTCACATGGTCGAAATTCCCCCTGAGGTTCAACTCGTGCATTGCGTTTAGTCGTTCCGGTAGTACTGACAAACAGACCTGCTCCACCAATAATCATTGTTTGCCTTTACAATCATTCCTCTTCATTTGTGACTGCTTTTTTCCCGCGCTCTCCATAACGTGTCGTCTGCTGGCCGATGCATGCAGGCAGTGATTAGCGATGGCAAGGTTCTCGTGGTTGGTCGCTGATCATTCGAGCCTTTGATTACCCTCACGCCACTCGGTCCAACTCTTCGCTATGAGCCGTGTAGCGTGGTCGACGTCACCATTTCCAAATTATCATCTCCCCCCCCCCCCCCCATCACTGTTCAACTCAGGGAGTTCTTCGGACGAAATCTCTTCTCACCCATCCACGCTGGCTGAACAACTTTTATTTGTAGTGGTGAGTGAGGGAGTCGAGTTGAGTGGTGGATGGAGTCTGCGACTGCAAATTGGACTGTAAATTTTGATTTCTAATCGCGTCATGGCGGGGTAAACACCAGAGCAATTCTTGGTTGCAGAGATACGGCCATCACCATCATCAAACTTAGCGAGGAAAGGCACCCGCACTTTACTCTCCCTTATATACAAGTTGTTTACGTAATCGTTCCTTCAAGGTTTGATTTATAGCTTGCTGCTGATGAGACGGGTTCACTTGTTTCATATCTACTGTAGAAGCTGATTTGAAGTCCATTTCTTGGATTCGCTCCTGAATACCTAAGCTTTACTTTTTCCAACTCTCACTGTGAGTTTTCACGAGAGGAAAAGGGGAAAGGAAGGAAAGGAAGCTCAAAGATCGAAAGATTCAAAAGCGAGATTCGAAAAGCTGCAGTGTGACTGAGTAGGCATCGTGTTCATTACACCTACCTTTGAATCTCTTGTAGGGTCACCTATTTTACGACTGTCTTATTTGACTTTCAAGAACAGCAAACTTAAATTATGAAGGTTTTGTTGCTGGATTATGGTCCTGATTCATTACTTCTCTTGAGCAACTTATGAACGTTTCTACAAACTCTGGCATCCAATCACCTTTATGCCTTATCTTCAGATCCTATATGAACAACTATTATTCGAAATATTAATGTCTTTTTTAATAATTCTTCAGAACTAATGATCCAACTTGAGTACCTCCAGGAAATACCACCGTTGTTCAGGAATTTTACACTCGGTTTACAGTCAGTCCACTTCAGCGTCGTTGTAATCGTCGTGGTTTGGCAGATTCACTTCGTAACCTCGAGTTTTGTTTCTCATTTAAAAGCTTTGCCGACATTATTAAAGAGGGCAGAGAAAAATGGGGGTGTCGCGATTCTTCATGATTCTTCAGGGAATGACAGTTCGTTGCGTGTTTTGTATCGCAGCGATGATCAGTGTGTTTGGGGTTGTAACGGTCAAACAGCAACAAGCCTACTGGCTTCTACTCAACCTGTCTTTCTTGCTCTTTCTTGAGGCTGCTATCACCTTTACAAGAACCAAGACAGGGGAATGGAAGTGGTAAGTCTATCCCAGTCTGTAATGGATGGCAAAATCGGCTTCTTAATTGTTCAGTAGAGTTGGGCATAAATCACTCACATGTATGCAAGATTATTAAGAAAATGTTGGAATAGATAGCATTGTAATTATAGAGCCCAGTGCTGAACACATTCAAGACGAATCTCAAGAAATTTTGTGCATGCAAAAGGTCTGAATTTGACCCCAAATAATTCAACTGGTCATTTTCTTCAACTACTGTAAAGGGCCTTTCACAATTTCATGGTTGCAGAGGGGCAAATAAGTTTTGTATAAAAAGATTTCTGCAAACGTAGTTTTTACATTTTATAATGTTATTTTTTGTCAATTCGTTACTACCATATTATCACCTATGATATTTGATATATCAACAAGGGTAGAGGTCTTTTGTGTTCTTGGGGAGGGTGGGGCTACGGCGTCCATGTACTCTTCAAATATGACAATTTAAGAAACAAATCCTTTGCCTTCCCCTGTGCATTTGCTATTTTTCAATCTTTCATTTGCAATGTGTTGAATCAAATCTCGTGCAACTTGTCCGAGAACTACCCGGAAAATTCCAAGGCGATTTATTTTGCCTCACTTTACTTTATACTGAAATATGAATACCTCTCCAATCGTATGACCTTACTTTGCTATACTGAGTGTGTCCTCTCTGAGCAACAACTATAGGCTTGAGCTTTAGGTGTATTCTCTTCTGTGTTATCCGTCCCAGGAGCGTGTCCACGCAAGCTCAACAAATCGATCAATACCTCTCAAAGAATGAGATATTCTACCGGAGTAGCAACGAGTTACCCGTCTCATTTGTGCCCATATAGTTACCTTGACTACACATCTATTCCAAACTCTCAATAGATTCCTATGTACAGCCACGGAAAACAAATTAATAGACCAATCTCCTTTTATAGGGGTGTTATATTACGCATGTAGCTGGCAAGGAATGCTTTTTTCTTTGTACTTCCTTGAATGAATAGCATATAAAATAATACCTTTTTCCTATTATTGTATTTAATTTCCTTCTTACTATACCATTATTCGAATAACCTTTCTTGTTCTAATATTTTTTCTATAGCTGTAAAATGATCTCTTGGGAGCAACTTCCTAGAATGAAACACCTCCTAGTTTCGGGTTTTGTTTAATCTTTAAAAAGAATAGATATTTTAGGAAAAGGAAATGAAAGATGATCTTTTATCTTGACAAAGTCCTTCAGCCATTTATATTGAAGAAATGGCGCCAATGTTTTTGTAAGGGAAGATATTAATTTCCCAGTTGGTTCGTCATAACAATGTGTCAGAAGTGACACCTGTTTAACATTCTGGCTAGCTGAATAATTAAAATCTGGACAGGACAAGTGTGAAACAAGAACCGAACTGAAAATACATCAATGGTACTGAATGAATGCAACGAGGTGTGATTTCTTGATAATTAGGAACTTTTGTTTCGGTGACTTATTTTCTGAGAAGCAACTTGTGCAACTTAACACAGTATAATAGTTTACTATAGGTGCATTTGCATTGAGTGCATGAAATACGAGCCGTAGTCGCGTACCTACTAAGAATCTATTTAACGGCAAGGAACATCCCGCCACTAAAGCCTTCATGACTTAAACAGAAGGTTGAGTTCTGGGAAAGGTAAAAATAATTTGTGAGCTTTCTCGTTCTTTTTATGTTAGATTGGAAGATTATCATAGTAGATATGTCCCCTGAATAGGATTGCTCCACAAATGCCTTTATATTCGAATTATGACCAGAAATAGCTAAATTGTTTGGGCCAAACATTCATGCAACACTTGTGTGCAGTCCCATCCTTGGTCCCATATACCCATTTCTGTGTACAGTGCACGTGCTTTGCAGCGAGATTGGGTCAATTTCTTATCATTTAGATGATTCCAAGACATGCACAGTATACACCAATAGACATGAACAACCTATTTCAGTTTGCTTTGAGAAAGTTTCCATCAAAATGTACTTCTATGACCAGAACTCAACTCTATCTTTAAGTTCACTGATGAGATCCGTGACTTTTCTCTTGTCCTTCATTCTCTTGTCCTTCATTGTTAAAAAGAAGACATTTTCTTAGAAGAACAGATTGTGACCTGTATCATGCATGTAGGGGAATGCTGTCCCCTTCCTATTGTAACATATTTTGGTTTATATGAATTATCGGTTTAGTTCACATGTGTAAGTAATAACCCTTCCAGAAGTGCGTTTTAGGGGCGTAGACAAACTGGGGGGGGGGGGGGGGGCACGTGCCACCCACAAAATTCTGGTGCCCCAGTGTGCCCCCACAAACAGTTTTGAAAAAGTGACTTCATTTTTTTAAATATATATAATGCTGACTTTCCTTTCTGTACTCTTATTTCTCACCTCTCTTGTTCTCTTTCAGTTTCACCTCATCAATATTATCACGATACCATTCTCGTTCTCATCTTCGTCGGTGTCGTGTCGATGAACATAGTCATGGGCTTGGAATATTAAGATATACCATAACCTACATGATTGTATGCGCTTCAGTTGTAAGAATATGTCATGTGTCAGGCTGAATGTACCGACAGACAAATTTCTTCCCATTTATTGAGCCAGCTCGCTATTTATATGTAGGTCATTGAGAGGGCCATCATTCATAGTTAATACGCAGAACATAAACGCACATAATCAACGCCACATCGAAATCTCATGCAACATGCACGTGGCAGTTGTTATTTCGAGTGTACCAGCATAGAGAAGAGTGATGTGGAAGAAATTTGAGATGGATGTTTTTTTTTACTAAACAAAGAACGAAATGCACCTCCCATACGAAGAGATTGACGCGACAAGTCTTGCAATAATCATAAACTCTAGTAATGGTTTAGTCAACGAAACAATGTGCAAGACAATTCCTTGCTTTAGTTGAAAAGTAATCAAGTAAATTATTCATTGCCATTTTTACGTTCAAGTTATCTCCAAATATTAAATTCGGACACAGATGAAAATGGTTGAAGATGGTTTTGATTGGGTACTACTGGCATACTTTTCTTTGGTAAGATTAAGGATATCGAATAAGATACATTCGAAAAATTTGACTTTCCATGAATTTGCAAATTTCAATAATAAAATAGTTATTCAAGGGTGGGAGAGGTAAAAAGAGGGTGCAAACTGAAAATACACTTTTCAAACACTTTCCAATTGTTACATTAATGGCTCTATATTGCACGCCATTTTCCGTCTTCTTGTTTCCTAGACCTTCTGCTAGAAATATGTTATCTTCGCTTATAATTATAATCAAGTGCTATTTAACATTTTCACGTGAAAATAAAAGTATTACATCACGCATAATGTATCCTCAATTGATTTTTTAAAGCATAATCTGCCAATGGGTATAATATCATTGTAGTGTGTGTGTGTGTTTGTGGGTGTGCGTGTGCTTTGTAAATGTGTTTACGAAACAGTAAAAAGCAATCAAACAAACAAACAAAAGAGACACTTATTACTTGCAATTCCCATATTTAAAGAAATATTTCGTACTGTTTTGATTTTCTGCTTGGTTATCTTGCCATTCTCAAGCTTTTCGTTGAGTTTGTATCATGACTCAGAATTGTATGAAACACGTATACCTTTAAGTTTAATGAAGGAGTAAATCAATGACGCAGGGAATTTGATTTAGAGGTGTTATTGTGTTATGAAACAATGAATTGCAGGCAACAAATCATTCCTAATGACTTCTTTGTATCATCCTTTAATTTTGCCTTGGCATGTATATGAATGAGGAGAAGGCGAAAGGTAAAGAGGATGTCATCATCAGATGTAAATATGGCATCACTTGTTACCTCTCAAACAATATCAGTTACCTTTATTGTTATTGTGGGCGGTTGTTTCAATAAGCAAACCGAAAGGTGTTGGATAATGAAAACGACATGGTGATGATTTACTGGACAATATTAGTTCACACGATTCATTTACACTCAAGAAAAACTTGCTTTTGAATGTGAAATGCCATCGTGTAAAGATAACTTGAGCAATAACTTTTAAATCGTCATATGATGATGCTGCTGCTGCTGCTGCTGAGGATAAATAATAATTATAATAATTTTTATTTTTTTTTTTAATATTTATATCCACATATGGGATGGATTACCCTTTCAACTTCAGTTGGTTTTCAAAGGGGTCCACACACATTTAAAAACAGTTACAAATCATATCAATGTTTACAACATAAATGAACAGAGAGAAAAACAAACAAGTAAATAAACAATTAGATACATGAAATATACAAGATAAAGGCCCTCTTGCATAAAAATGAAACGCAACTTGATTTTCAGCCAATCAGGTTCGCGTATTTGGGACTTGCGTTTAATTTTCTGAGTTGCGATTAAACGCAACTTTTTATGCAAGAGGGCCAAAGTCAATATGGGTACATTTAAGTAAGAATATGTTTCCAGTCAAAGTCAGTAATATACTTCTTAAATTGTTGAGGTGTAAGTGTGTATACAGATGAAGATTTCCCGACTACATTCCATAATTTGGATCCCCTATATCTGACACATCTTTTTCCATAATTTGTTTTCATGCGAGGTACCGAAAAATGCACATCACCAACCCTGAGTCTGTAATTAAATGTTTGAGTTATAAATTGCATGTAAATGTAACTAGGTACTTCTTTTTTCACAACTTTAAACGTTAAATGAGCAAGGTGTTTACAAAAACGAACTTTTAATTTATCAAATTTAAGTGAATCATAGATCAATTGGTTAGAATACATATAACCAACACATAATACATTAACGCTAGTGATCTATTTTGAATATGTGTAATGTAGTCTTGCCATTGTTGCACCAAACAAGAGAACAACAGTCAAAGTTAATTTGGAAATTACTTCTGTAAAATAATAAAGTCAAGTCCTTGGAAATAAATGGCCTCATCCGTTTAAACAAATAAAGGGTTTTCAGTGTTTTCTCTTTAAGATATTCAATTTGTGCATTCCAATTAAGATGTTCGTCAAGTATAACACCTAAGTATTCACAAGTTTGAACCTTTTTTATTTGGCTTTCACCAATCATAATTCTAAAAAGATTATTATCGTTCAATGCTTTCAGCTCTCTACTAGTTCCCATTAATAAAAGTTCACATTTGTCAAAATTCAATATCAGTTTATTGGATTGTAACCAGCTATATAATTGCTTTTAAATCTTCATTAAGACTTTGCTGAATTTCACCAAGGTGTTTTGAAGAATAATAGATGCATGGATCATCCGCATACAATGGAATTTTACATTTATTTATTACAAGTGAGAGGTCATTGATGTATAAGGAGAAAAGTACCGGCCCCAATAACGAGCCTTGTGTGACTCCGGTAGTAATATATTTGTAATGTGACAAAGCACCATTTATATTCGTAAAGTGTTTCCTTTCACTCAAATAACTTTCAAACCAACAGACTGTCTGTTTATCAAAACCATGGGCACCCAGCTGATCAATAACTGTTTTATGGTGGACAGTGTCAAATGCTTTTCGTAAATCTATCATTTGCGGCGCCATTATCAATGGCATCCATCCATTCTTCAGTTACATTCAACAATGCCGTCTGGGTAGAGTGTTTAGCTCTGATACCAGACTGTTTGACATAACAAATCATTCGTATCAAGGTAATCTTTTCCATGACCTTAGCAAGTACAGAAATAATAGAAATTGGTCTATAATTGTTGGTACTCATTTTTATCACCTTGCTTGTACAAGGGTGTCACCCTACCACTCTTCCATTTTGACGGTACAATCCCCTCAATGATTGATCGATTGAGGATGTGTGTTAATGGTTTAACAATAATTGTGGCAATACTCTTTAGCAACTTGGCCGGTATTTGGTCCGGTCCCGTTGCCCTATTAGGTGAGACAGATTGCAGTACTTTTATGACTTTCTTCAATCGACTTCAGAGAAAAAGCAGACCCAGTGGAGTTGACGATTTGATGAACATCAGAAGAGTCTGATTCGTTATTTATACTATCATGTTAGTCTTTAGCAATGTTAACGAAATAATCATTGAAGTGATGTGCAATATAGTCATTCTTATTGTATTCCTTTCCGCCAATCACTAACTTAGGTACATGACCATCGCGTGATTTACCTGGTGCAAGGTATCGAAGAGACTTCCAGATTTATTTAGTGTTTCTGTTACTAGATTCTAGCTTATGGGAAATGAAGTCACACTTGGCTTGTCTAATCATATATGTTACATTATTTCTTAGTCTTTGATATTTTTCCCATTTATGACTATTGCATTTATTTTTAGCTTTTAATTTCTGATTGTTTCTTTCTTTAATCTTTTGTAGAATATTTTGTGTCATCCACGGTGAATCTTTATTCTTCAATCTTTTCTTACGTAATGGTGCGTGTTTATTTATAACATCAACTAATTTAGTTATTAAGATGTCACAGGCTTGGTCGGGATCTAGTTCGCTGTAAAGTGCATCCCAGTTGACAACCTTAACATCTTCCTTGAAAAGTGTTTCACCAAACCTTTTGAAACTTCTACCAACGTGGTATTTATGATATGCATTATGTGGTCGATCATTACCAAATTCACAGAAAATTAAATAATGATCACTTATGGTTATTTCAAGAACACCCGAGTGCCTTATCTTTGATGTTGCATAAATAAAAATCAGATCTACAGCAGTGGAAGTAGTTTGCGTAACTCGAGTTGGTGCAGTAATTAATTGACTATAATTATATAATTCGGAAATGTACGGCTAGCAAATCACAATTTAGGTTTCCCATAATAATGCATTCATTATTTAAGTCATCTATAGCTTGCAAAATATTGCAAACATATCAAAACATTCAACCTTAGCGTTTGGCGGTCTGTACCAATCAATTATATAAAATGATTTGTACCTTCCAACTTTAACTTCAAGAGTTATCATTTCAAGATTTTTGTTTAGTATTCACTCAAATGAGTTTCGCTCAAGGTAAGTATATCAAAGTTACATTCCTTTAACATACATTTTATTTAATAATAATAATAATACCTGGCATTTATAACGCGCCTTTCCCAAAGTGGCCCAAAGCGCTAGATATATATTATTACCCCGTTCATTGGATTCTGGCACGCCCGCACACAATGTATGCACATTCTCCACTCCCTGGGGAGCATTCCAGCAATGGGCAGTCCAGTGACGCTCACATGCTAAGCAAACGACATTAACTAACGACATTAACTTTCGCCATCCTACCGAGTACCCATTTAACACCTGGGTGGAGAGTGGCAAATGTAGATTAACGTCTTGCCAAAGGACGCTAGTGCTGCGGTGGGCATCTAGATGCTTAGTTAGAGATGTGCAATTTGAGTGTGCAATTTTTGAATCCCTTTAGTAATTGAATATTTTTACTTGATCCCTTAATTTAACACTATTCATGGAATAAACATTAACAAGTTCTAAGTTTTAGAGATACTAAAATATGATAATAATAATAATAATAATACTAATTTTAAGAATTTTTTGCAATAAATCGATATAACAAAGATAATGATAACAATAGTAATAATATTAATGAAACAATCACAATTCCATCAATATTGGGCATGCAAAAGAGTTAGTTCGCATATGCCTAAGCTATTGGACCATGAAAGGTTTTTTTTCACGGCCTTTCTGTTACAACGCTGTAGTTGTTTTATCACCCGTACACTCGCACGTTATTTTGGTTAAGCTGATGTTCTTCATCTGTATTTTCACACACTCTTGTCGATTTATAATGAAGACAACAAATTTATATTTTTTTCCTTTTAAAATATATTTAGCTCCTTCCCTCTCTCTCTTTGGACAAAGATCGTCTTTCCCAATAGCTTGGTTCAAGGAAGAAAATCACTTAGAAATCGTTCAAGGCATCAAAACATTGCCATTTCTCGGCCAAGGCTGCACCAATGTCGCCATATTCAAAGCAGCATCTGTCACCGATATACACACACACACCCACGTGTAGCAGTATTTGCGATGTTCACCGGGAAAATGAGAATCATTAAAGAATGCGTGATGACTTTTGCGAGGTTTATGATAATCTACAGGCTGTCTTGGCGCATGGGAGAGTGAAGATCGTTTTAATTTGTCTCATGCTGTTATCTGGTCATGCTCTACAAAAGGAGCCAAATAGGGAGTTTAACCCGCCTCACGAACAAAACCATATCGCAATTATCTTGCCAATTGGCGTTGGTATCGTAATCACAGTTGGAAACGCATTATGTATGCAGACAGAAGGAAATAGAGACTAGGAGAGAGGGAGGGTGGGGGGGGGGGGGGGAGGAGGATAAGAGACACAGAAGAGCTCTGAGAACCTACATAAGAGACAATTAATGTCCTACATTAATTAGCAAATCACCACTTCCATTCCGTGAGAACCGATTAATCACCAGTTTCATCAACAAAACCATAACTATGAATCCGTACTAAAGATTGGTCTAGATATTTTTCATTTTCTTTGAGTTTGGTATTAAATCAACTGATGTAGTCGTGATAACCTCACCAAAGAAAATGCAATATTTTCATACGTGTTGATCGTAAAATACCTGCAACATTGCTCTTTTTTCTGGACTGATACAACTTATATTTTCATTTATTTGTTGATTGATTGATTTGTTGATTTATTTATATATTTATTCATTCATCTCTTTATTCATTTTTAAAAATCATATTTCTTTATCTATTTCAAAAAAAAAAATTATTTCATCTTTTGGAAGGGGTTCTAGAAAAGACAAATATCGTCGATGGAATGTGGCTCTTAATTATCTTGACATTCGTTCTATAATAATCACGTCTATATACGTCGTGTAAGATAAGGTGTCCATACATGCAAGCCCATAATATACATGCGATAACGTTCATATCATAAACTGCCCATAGCGAGCCAATAATACCCCAGTCACACCAACGAGAACTTACACCAGACCGACAACAGACCGAACAAAAAAATTACACTACCTCGAATGGCCAAGAATCGGTAGGTTTGGAATCGGCGTGTAGTCGGTCTTGCGGTGTGACTGAGGGATAATGGATGAAGTGTGTCCATCTAAGCATGATGAAGCGTATTACAGTGCTTTGACCGAGTTGACCTTTGTGACATCACATTATGTTTAGGACCAGCCCAGTGACTGTCCACTCGAATCACACAAAAGCAACGATACTAATTTATCACGAATTAATTTTGAGACAGTCATTGACTTGAACTACGTCAGCATTAATAGAAGATAGTCTGTATATACAATTCTATCTTTTGATCTTCTGCACCTTCATTCCTTACTTCCGCCCTCACTCCTTCTCTTTCTCATTTCGCTCAGGCTCCATTAGTTCATCTATCGATGTCCTTTAAGGGTGTCTTTGACTTACGCCATCCTTTCGGAGGTGCTGTCTTCCAATACCTAATCTTCACCTAATAGAATGCATTTACTATCCGAAACAATGTTAAACGATTGTAGGTGTTATAGTTTCTAGACCTCTAGAAAGCTCAGAGCCATTAAATTAATGGCTCTGAATAGAGCTTTCCAGCCGTTATTTGTTGTTAATTCTTGATTTAATCCTTGATTTATGTATTCTTGTAAATGCATGTATTGATGATTATTTTTAATACGGAAAATAAAACCAAACAACCAACCATTTCTTATTGTATCCTATTGATTACATTCGAGAAATCTAACGATTTTTTTGAATATTTATATTTCAGATTAAAACTTGATTAATTAGGGATGGATCCCCCCACCCGCCCCATATATTAACTTTTCCTTTAAGGTAGAGGTTTGCAGCTTAGTTTGGATTTAGGGTTTGGTCCTAGATTGACGTTGAGAATTTGACTTGTGTTAGAAATTATTCGCGGAGCTATTGTTACCTATTATGTCGTGGAACCCCAAAGGAATTAAATTTCAACTGTAAATTAACTGGACAATGTTTACAAATCATCCGACTTTAGCAATTCATAAGGGACCAAAGGATTTTCATCAACACCATCACGGACTCTTTATGTCCTTGCGTGCTCACTGTCAAATATTATCGATGATTATTACCTCGATATCTTCTAATCATCGGGCCTTTCAAAATACATGAATAAATTCATCAATCTCCGAGAAACCCCGGTAAAGTCGATTCCAGATATACTATGATTACATATAGATGAATATAACATGTACAATATGGGAGTTTATAAATCATTCATTTCATTGTTAGAAAAGTTGTCATTTAAATAAAAAAATGTTGGTCAATAATTCACACGCTTTCATCGCGATCACAAAACCCATGGAAATCAATAATTGCTTTTATCATTGGCAAATTTACCTTGGATTACCACTTTGATGATGTTAATAAGCCATTGATTACTCCCAATATTGCGACTGCCGAACATTTATATGTGACGTTATTAGTGATATTTCGAATAACTGACGCCAAAAGCAGACATAATTGTATTTTAAAATACGTTCTGATACTTTTGATGAAATTTCATTTCAACTGTCAAGCCACTGCCTTCAAATATTAAATCCATACTTAATAGGATAATGTATCGTGTCCCGCTTTATGAGAAAATTTAGTTTCGTGGTATGAAAATTAAGCAACCGTAAAGGCTTTAGTAAGGGAACATTATTAAGAACAGATCAAAACTCAATCATTCAAAAGTATTTCTCACATTTCCTATTCGTATTCTAACCATTTATTTAAGACTTGAATTCTTTTTATGGTGCACACTAAATTCTTATAAGACTTTAGATTAAAGAATATCAGCCTAAAGCTATTCGATATTAAATATGTACAATTTATAGTTATGTGAAAGGTTTAATAAGGTGGGATAGATGAGAGCAACGGATAAAATTCTAATCTAAAAATGATACTAATGTGTGTGGGGGGATGTGTAACTCTCCCCAGATTTATTTATTTTATTTATTTATTTATTATTTTTATTTATTTATTTTATTTATTTTTTATTTTTTATTTTTTTTTTTTTTTTTTTTGGGGGGGGGGGTGGTTGTATCTTGACAGCCCCATTTGTCGTGACCCACATCAAGTTGTACTGATTTCCCTTCACTGGACCTTCAAACGGGGAGGGGGCCCATGCTGGCATTAGTCTAATACTCATACTTTTCTTCACATGGGTTTTCTGTAAATTTCGCTGTTACTTTCACACTTTGTCCTTCAAACCCAAGATTTTTATTTATTAGATGGTCAGCGATTCACATGATTCAGAGTGGACGTTAACGATTTTATTTCAAGTAGAATTTCATTAATTCATAATTCTTATTACGTTAATCAGCAAATAAGTATGTTTTGTAAAAAGGAGGACGATGCCCTCCGACATTATAGATTATTCCTAAAACACACCGACCGACCATCCTGAATGATCACCCATCAACATGATCAAACAGTTGAGCAACTACAACCATCCCCGAAGACATGACTTCTAACAAAATCTCTCATGCTAGGAGTCCAACATTTGCCATTTCCCCCGTTTACCGCATCCCGACTCCAACGTTCACGATCCGTAGCCAGCTTTCATCGATTTTACACTTTAATAGCGCATTATCAGCAAGGGGAACCCGCTTGGCGGTGATTGTGGGCTATGGGGAGAGGGGGAGGGGGTATTCATCCGTAATACATGTCAATCATAGATGCTGGAATAGGTGAGGCTCTCCCAAAACAATCATACATCTTCATAACAACCCTAAAAACGAATGAGCAGTCTCAATAAATTTACTTTAAAATCCTCAATCAAATTCAATTCTTTAAAAAAAATGCCATTTCACGATTCTGATAATACTGAATTATATTATATTATATAGATATATATATATACTTTGTTGAACTGTATCCTGATGAAATCCATATCTGTAATTTGCCTGTCTGAATCTAAATTGAGTTGTATGTGTACCGTCATTCTCAACCGGGCGCGGAGAATGTATGCTGATCATATCTGATTCCTAAACCAAATTTTAACTTGAATCAAGATCGACAGATATGAATAGCAATGCTTCATCCATGCAGATTTTCTAAGATGATCTAAAAATATAAGTTTATAACCCTATACACAGACAGGACATGGGTTAGAGGGTTGTCGTTGAACCCCAAATAGCCTACCCTTGTTCATGAAGTTTTATGAATCTTATTTCAATGAAAACATGCATAATAATATCATGGTCACTGTGAGCTGAATATTAATAATGATGTCAGCTTAATTCGCCCTTGAATAAGGCATGTAGTTGCCTGTAACAAAAAGACTAATATATAATTTATGGCAGCCTATATATAATAAATCGCTGGCGGAACATGATGGTCGTAATATTAGATTGAAAACCGTTAAATATTCCCTCCAGGTAACAAGTAAGTGCTTTTTTGTTTTCATCAATAAGAACAAAAACCCTTTGAAGTAAATAATATGCGGAGCAGTCAATTTCGTGGACAGGAGCTCTTAAACAGAATCCAGTATGCGCGCATTTCCGTCAATCGCTTGATAAATTCTGGAACACCCCTGTGAATTCGTTTAATCAATCACTGCAGGCAGGCAGCAAGGTATAGGATGGAAAGGTGAAGTTTACCGCCGATATTGTGATGGAACTTTGAATTCATCAGGCGAAACGAGACGGGGCGGGCAGAGAAAAAAAAAACCGACACGACTGGCGATCTTCTGTTTTTTAAAGCCCGCCAAAATTTGTCGGGCTATGCTTTTGAGGCTAGTTCGTCTGCTGGTTACCGGTGATAATGATCTCATTAATTTATCAATGCATCGCCGCTTTGTTAAAACAACTTATAATTGATTATAGTTGCACATATATCAAGTCATGTAAATATATTTTCTTAAGCATACGTGTTAGAAAGGACAAAATAAGTGTCCTCGTGACTATATTAACACAGTCGCAAAGACTTTCAAGAAATCAACTCTGAGGGCAATTTCAATATCATATTGTATTGCCTATTAAAATCATGTTTGGAAAACTTAATTCATTGTAAAATTCACGTATTATTCCTAAAAATATGATGGACAATACTCCTGAAATTACCTAAGGTTGATTTATCGACATATCTTGCGATCGTATTATCAACGTATTAATCAGTGTAAATTATTGATAATTTTGCTATAATCAATACTATAGTCAAGTAAAAAGAAAAAAAGAACTGATAACGGATCCTAAATTGAAATGTCAGGAGAGAGAGAGAGAGAGAGAGAGAGAGAGAGTAAAAAAGATAAATCAAAGAAATTAATACAAATCAATTCAGCGTCACGGTCCAATCGCCAGTCCTTCTCACTGCGCTACATTTCATTTCCCATTATAAGGAAAGCATCAAATTGTCTTCTTTCAAGCGTGTGGCAATTTTTCCTCTGTGTCTGCTTATACTCACCTTGCTAATCTTTCAAAATTTCCATCCTTCTATTCCTATCTAATTACGTAATGTGCTCTTTTATTAGAATCTAGTTTTATTTGGCATGATTTTTTTTGAAGACAGATGAGTAAATTAGGAAAGATGTTATCAGCAAGTGTATTTTATATCTTGTGCATTGCCTTGCATGTTCTGGATCAAAAGAATTGATGGTATGAATTCTAGGCTAGTTTTGACAAGCGTGTCAGTGCATGTGGTTTCTCTTATTTTGTTGTCGTTGGTTGGAGGTGGGTAGATGCTTACCTCGACTTGATCAACTTCCTTCTTAAATATCATGCTCCTTGTCATGCACGGATGCATTTGATTGTTGCTTCTTTTCATCTCACTGTCTATCTCTGTTTCATTCATAGAAACTATTTCATTAAGTTTGATTGAAACCGCCTCTCAAAATCATCGACGTTTCATGACTTCACTCATGACTAATTCGTTATGTCATGGACTGGCCATTGTCAGAAAGAGATTGTTTAATGATTCTATGTGATGTTGGTCACGTAGATACATGCAATGCATAAGTCGATATAGTTATCAAGGCGGCGCCAAGTAAAATGACAAATTAATCATTGGCAACCGTTCAATTCAAATATTCATTGCAAAGTTGCTTGGTTTGGTAATAGCAGATAAAATATATTAAAGTCACATTCGTAAACAAAAATTGGGTGTGCTAGGCTCCATTCATTTTATTTTCTTCTTTTTTTTTTGGTGGGGGCGGAGGGGGAGGGGGTCAGAACTTAGAAAATTGTGTGTGCTATTAGACCGATTAAAAAAATAATAATAATCCCGTCCAGACCCCATTGCCCACCTTCCCCTTTTCTTTTGCCTGCTTGTCAGCTTTTTTGAGTTGAAAAATACCCCCAAATTTTAATGACCCTTTTTTATTGGGGGGGGGGGGGCAAAACATAACGTTTTCTGTATTGTGCCCCTTTAAAAAAATCACTGGAGCCGCCCCTACCGCTGAAGGATATAAAGCCCATTTACACATTATCGTCCAAAAGATCGCGATTTTACTATAGATCATATACAATTACAAGTGAATATTTAAACTGATAAAGAAGTGATGAACCTGTTGTCATATGAACAGGATTCGATTGACTTGTAAGAATGAAACTTTATATGATTTACTTTTGCGGTGAAATTTTACATTGTGGAAAAAAATTACTGTCTCCACTTTTATAATGCAAGGCTAAGCCCAATTTTGCAGTTTCATAATTTGTTTCACGATCATTGTTTTAAACATGGTCAGATATTACGGAATATGATCGCTAACTTGGAATTAATGATGTGTATGCAAGGTGTTTAATCAGCGTATCGCTTGACCATTATCGTCTGTATTATCCATCACTGAATGGATGAATCACTGACCCCCCCCCCCCTCTCTCTCTCTCTCTCTCTCTCTCTCTCTCTCTCTTACTCCACATTTCTTTCTCACTTGGTTATTCTCTCTCTCTCTCTCTCTCTCTCTCTCACACACACAACACACATTCTCTTCTTTTCATGTCTGTCTTTGTCTCTATTAGTCTTTTCTTCTCTGTTCTTTTTACTTCTATGACTACTCCTACTACTAAGCCTACAACTAGCACTTCTGTTATACTATTTTTAAGGCAGTTGAAATATCCCCTTTTTAATTTGCTGTTGTTTTTTTACTAAAATGTTTATTTTACCCATCATTCAGCGAATTTTGAAGTGCTAAATATTGATTTCATATAGCCTGAATGTAACCCGTGCAGAAAATGATTTAAGCAATACTTCAATATCTACTGTAGATAGCAATTTAACCATTTTGAGGCCCAAATGTAAAATACTGTTTAAGAACTCCCATCCAAATTTTGGAACTGGAAACAGACTTTTAGTTGAAAAATAGACCGTTATAGGCTTGAAATGGCATTTTAGGCAGGCCGTCCAATATTATATTACTTTTTGTGAACTGTAACAAAATCAGTATTTTTGTGATTGAAATCGATCTTACCTATTTATTGATTGACTGGAAATCGGTCTAGATCTTAGGACTGGTTACTATACGATTGGTCTACGATCCCATTTTGGAAATAAATCGCAATATCATTAGGCAGTTTAACGAGTGAAAGCTACCTGATTCAGGTTCTGAATAATATGAATACTCAACATAGGAATTTGATGCGATGTCAGCCTTATATCTGGAATAAGGGCCAAATGAATTTCAAATCGTAGACAATCGCAGGACTGCTCTGACGTCACTACGATTCGGAGCCGATTTGGCCTTTCCTCTGACTAGAAGGCTCGTACTTGGCCGTAATTTCGATTTAACTATCTAACTATTCAGAACCTCAATAAAACATATTTTATGTGTTTAATTGTTTATATCTAATGCAATAACATTTTCTTTCAGAATCGGATCGTAGACCGATCGTATAGTGTGCGGTGGGCTTTAGATTTCGTAACGAATTATTGATTTTGATATAGAATTACATAGTATTACACTTGGCGTCTTATGATCAGCGTTAACAGCTTTTAAATTTTCATGAGAATAATATGTAAACTATGACTGCAGGATTTCATGGGCTTTAATGTTATGGTATATATAATGCAGATCCATGCACAATTTTATGATGTTTGAAAAAACTTTGCAAAAGGGAAATACTCCCTTTAATGCCCCGTTGTCTTTTTTTTTTCTTGTGGGAGGGGGTTAAGAACGGTCTATCTCTTTATCCCGTCACGTCGTAGATGAATATGACTTTTGATCAAGGTTGTAGTCTTGGCATTATCCTGAAAAAGATGGCCGCAATGTCTTCTCGATAATCCTTTCAAGCGTCTAGAGGAAGGATATAAGCTGCATGAAATTGAGCGCCAGACAGGAAAATAGATTGGAAAATAGGTTACGGTATTTTATGTTCTCGTTTTTTGTATCGTTTTGCTTTGTTTTTTGTTGAATAGTTGGGGATAGCCGTAAGCATATGGACTCATAGTTACTAGTTACATAGTTTTTATAGACGTTTTTAGAATAAGGGCTTCGAAACATTTCTTCAAGATACTTCTTGCTTTGTTTTTGTTCAGTAGTTGGGGATATATAACCGTAAGCATAGTTTTTATAGACGTCTTGAATATACTTCAAGACTTGTGAAAGATCTCGGTTCAAACCCCCCCCCCTTTCTCTCTCTCTCTCTCTCTCTCTCTCCCTCCCTCTCTCTCTCTCTCTCTCTCTCCCTCCCCTCTCTCTCTCCCCCTCTCTCTCTCTCTCTCTCCCTCCCCTCTCTCTCTCCCCCCTCTCTCTCTCTCTCTCACGCACACAAACACAAATCAACAAACAAACAAACAAAAGGGGGCAGAGCATTTACCCCACCAATCAGTTTTCTGCATAGTAATATCCATTTGTTTGAGGTTTTGTTCAGTGGGCATATTTTCCCATGATATCCGAAATAGGAATAGCATTTTCCAAAACCCTTACGTCTATTAAAAGTCTCAACTTAGTTAACTTTAGATCAAGAAATGTACTTGTATTTTATTCTTTTTAATTTCATTTATGAACGATTTCACGGAGCTGGACGTGCGTCTTCTTAATTTATTTAACTTCACATTCTTCAGCCTTCTTTGCAGTGCACGCAGCGTTCAGTTTGATATATGAATGAAACCACTGACTAAGTATCTCCTTCCCAAGGGTTTATGCAATTATTATTAAATCAGTTTACAGTTTGCCAACCCAGTTTTGCTCATAGAAGGGGAAAATGGATCTCATTAATCGGATTTTGAATCTTGAATGTTGTCTCTTGAGAAAAGTGTAAGGAGAGTTTGAAGATCTAGGTTCAATGCAGACGCTACAGTGACAACAAGACTGCATTGCAATGATAACAAAATTTTAAAATGCTTAGAGGAAGTGGGTGTGTGCGTGTGTGTGTGTGTGTGAGTGTGTGAGAAAGAAAGAGTGAGAGAGAGAAAAAAAGAGAGAGAGAGAGAGGGGGTGGTTAAGAATGAAGAAGTAACGCAGATTATGAAATAATATAAGGGCTTAATATAATTATCTAGGCCAACAGAGAGATAAGGGCACAGTTCAAGATAAGAAGAAAGGGGTGATTCATTAATTATATACGCTCCGACGACAATTGCTCCTGGCTTTATTTCGTCAAATGTGCAGGGTTAGGGTTAGAATTAGGCTTGCAGTTGGGTTTTAGGATAGGGTTAGGATTAGGGTCAAGGGTTGAAGTTTAGAATTCGGTTAGTGTACGAAATTGCCGCGGTGTAATGTCGCCGGAACATAAAGTCGCGCAACCAAGGAAGGGGATGGGGGTGTTGCACAGAATACCCTGCCCGGTTAAGCAAAAGAGAGAACAGGGGTCAATCATTATGTGGTAGAGGTATATGTTGTCCATTATGGTGGAAACTTTGCCGACTATATTGTTCATCACTCTTATGTTTGCAATCTTACTTATGCGTCCACAATGATGCTTTCCATATGCCGAAAGCAACTGCAATGTTTTGATATTACATGTGCTTATCTCATTTCTCTGAAATGATTTATGCATGCTACTTTATTAAAGTCAATTACACTCCTTACACTTTCAACAGCAAACTATGTACCCCATCCCATACATACATGTCTTGGTCATGCAAGGTTATATACTACCATGTCTGCTTTACTACCTTACAACTAACCTCATCAATGTCGCCAATAAAACTTTTTTCCTCCCTCAGACCATGAAGCTACATTGCTCTAAGTCAGTCAGGGCTATTCGATACCGTGATGTAAATGCAGCCTGTTACTCGAATGCTTTCGGGGTCACTTATCCTTAATTGGATAGTTCAAGTTTCATCACTGTCCCTGATTATTCTGTTACGAGCAAGGAACTCATCCCAATTTTCTCTCTCTATATCTCTCTAGTTTATCTCATTTCTTTTCCCCTTGCACTGCGTATTTCTATTTGTTTACTGGACTACTCTTCCGAACTCTTTTATTTCCTTTTTTTTTTAATTTGTAAACAAATCTTTCGGCATATGATGATATTAGGATGATATTTATTTCCTTTTAAAAAATTACTTGCTTCCACCATTAAATCATCCCTTCTTGCAAATAAAATATCTTTCACTTGCAAAATTTTTATCCCACGATTTTTATTTTTTAACTTTATCTTCCATGATACTCGTCGTTCAAATATTTTTATTGTATTCCACTGCATGCACTATGAAAATGTACGCTTTTGAGTATTTTTTTAAAATATAAGTTTAAATAAAACAGTTCACGTGCTTCTATTAGCAAACACTTTTTTAACAAGGAGCTGATGATTATTATTGGCATGTGCAACCTCTATCTTATGTGACGTTTTGGTCAGAAACCAGTACAAAAAATTAATGAAAATTGTAGGATCTTGTGGCTTTTCAACAAATTATATTTAGAGATCGTTTTCTACAAAAACACGAAATCTATAGAAAGAGTATTTTTAGGATGCGTATTTTAGGATGATAACAATTCAACGCATTCCCGTCCTGCACAAAATGCTCTTCTTTTGAGCGACACGTTCCATTCCAACCATCTTCTCAAATCAATAAATCCGACACTCTTTAGGGCTTTTCGAATGTCCGAATCAATTTTCCATTCGTTCAATTTCTCACTTGAGGGAATCTACCCACACCATTATTTCGCAATCCCTGTGAAAGTGGATAGAATTTTGAAAACTTTCCTCACTTAGTGTCAGGAAATGACACCTGAAGCGATGCTGCATCAAAGGAAAAACTTCAGATATCCCATTCGACAAAGATGTTATACAGGACAGGGGTAGATCCAGGATTTCGTACAAGAGGAGGTACAATTTTCTGAAAAAAGTTCGGTCAAGTAAAAAAAAAAATGTCACCAGATTTTCTTCACCTTTGTCTAGAGAAATTCTCTTACAAGGCAACCAAAAAGAAGTTTGCCACCTGCAAAGGGGGCACAATTTTCTGGAAATCTGAAAAGCAATAAACAAAAGTCCTATTCTTTGGGTGCCTTTCTGCTTGCAACTTGGGTTTCGGGGGGGGGGGGCAAGAGCCGGTTTTGCCCTCCCAATCCGCCAGTGATATAGGGCCCATAAGAAAAAAATAGTATACGCTTTCCAGGGTGGGAGTAGGATAATGTTTGTATATAGGCATTAACTGAATTCACTATTTTTTTTCTTCTATTTTATGGCATGGATTCGTTTCATGTTTCACTGTCAGATATAACCACTGTAGGGTCACGTGATTCACTATGACAATTAGAGAAACACCATTTCATGATCATCATTCATGAAGTATGTGAAAAGCACAAATATTAACAAGAATTTCGAGAACAGCACTATTTGCATATTTCGTGTTTCCACTTGCAAAAAATATTTAACTGAACAGCTAACGTTACATCCACTAAAATTATTTAGAAACTGTGATCTGCTATTTACTATGAAGTTGTTGCAATATAAGTTATGATACTGAAATGACAATTTAAATAAAGATTGCACAGGTTTTCCCCATGTAGAGTTGCCAAGCATTTCATCCCTTTCGCGTCCCATTTAAAGACAAGCATATCGATAGTGTACTTTATGATGCACTTGATGCATTATAACACAAGGGTAGCATTTGCACTTATCAAATAAAAAGAGCACTTACATTTCTACAAGTGCTTTACTAACATCAAACCTAACCGGCATTCTCTGTACGACAAATAATGGGATGATAATGCCAATAATTGCACATGTTCACTTGAGTGTAGGCATTCAATGGAATTTCGAATTTTTAGATTTTCTTTTTGAAATAATCGAATTTCGCTTAAAATGATAAATAACTGGTATTTAAGAGAAGAGAGAGACAGAGGCCGAGGCACAGAGACAGAGAGATGGGGTACGTGTACTGTAATTGTCATCAAATATCAAATAAATTGGATCAAAGATTGCCTCAATTAGAATTAAAGGCACGAATTTACCGGATTTCATACGAATCCACGACTGTGACTCGACTGAAAGAGCAGAGGCGAATGCCCTATACAATCAACCGCAATGAAATTGGACGTACCCGTCCATATAATTATAGTAACATCTATGTCACCATATCAAAGTAAGTCCAAGCAGTTGACGTTCCTTTTCTATATCTGTCGTCCCAATTCAAAATCCTCTTTGAGCTTTTCACTTTCGTGTCTTCTCTCTTTCTTCCCTTTTCCCTTTTACCGTCTAGTGTATCATGTGTATACTGGATATATGGACTGTTTTTTTTTCACATCATAATGTATTCCAGGGCTCCGTCTTATAAAGAGTTGCGATTGATTCGAATCGCTCGTAACTGTTTATAAGACGGGGCCCAGATTTAAAAAAAAATAACTTGTTCGCCGTGGAGGGGGTGTGGTGGGAAAGAAGGTCAACAATACAACATAAAAATAAAAACTATCAAATATTGCAACATTTTACTTCACTTTTTAGTACTAGCTTGTGACATATTTATTTCAATAATTTTAGATCAAAAGGTGGACACACCTTGTATAACAGTGTTAGGAGTACAGAAGTTACTTACCATACAGATTTACACTAGTTTAAGAAATTTAAGAAACCTACAAAGACAATTTTGTATCACCAAGTGAAAATAACACCAAAAGAAATATCAAGATGGAAATACTAAAGTAACAGTATTATAATGATACACAGTAAGATTAATTAGCCAATCTATCACTGGTGTAGTAATTATGATCATAATGTTAGCACATATCATTTAAAATATATTACTTTGTTATCTCTGCTTTTCAACTACAAATAGTTTGGTATGATTTTCTTCCATTCACACAATGGTATACGCAACTGCTGATAGGAGAAATATAAATGTACTTTCGGAGCATACGAGAGTAGATGTAATCTGAGGAAAATTGAAATTGTTCATTACTGTAACTGCAGGCAGCTGGCGAACAAGGAGAAAGTTTTTGATTTGTTTCTAAATCCCCAGACACTTTCTCCAGACGTCATTTTGGGTATAATGGTAACGTCAGTTTTCTTTTCATCCACGGATAGATGAATCATCTTCGAAAGGGGGAAAATGGCTTTTTATTTATCCATCGATTTAGTGAAGTGCACTTTCCAGCTTGTAAATATATTTATTCAGACATCAATGTGAAGTATTAAATATACTTCCTTAGGTTATTTTCTTTCTTTTGAATATAAGAACATATATAAACCCGATGTATATACATACGAGGCGTGGGGTTAAGGGGCTGACGTATACCAATTTTCGGGCAACCGCTATCTTGTGTTTTGTGCGCAGCGGCGAAGTTGTCTATTTGTATTTCTTATAACTGACTTTTGTATCTTGCAGTGACAAAGCTGCATGGATAATTTGGTCAAAAATTTTGGCCTGCTCGCTTCGTTAGCTCGAAAAATCTAGAAATTTGAAAGTTAATATTCGTGTAAGAGATATCATCACCCCCGCCCCGCCCCCTCCCTTGGGCCCTTACGCATATGACCCGAAATAAAATTTACCTTTAACATTCATAATCTATAAAGACCATACTTTTTGCTTCAATGTTTGTTTCAGGATATTTTCTTTGCGAGGTTAAGTGAAATAATTTATTCCATTCGGGTGAGCTCTCTCACTGTCGAATTCTGATATTTTGGAAAATTCTGGTGTACCGGATCAAAATTATTTAAGGCACTATTCATCATCATAATACAATGAGAAAATAACAAAACAAAAACAGATATATGCATTCATTATATCTCGATCTAGGATACAATATTTTCTAATTTCTCAATTAATTACACAACTAATGTTTCACTTTCTTTTCATTTTATTCAGTATTTTATTGAGGCTTTACCATTTTTATTTTTTTAAATTATTATCCAAATTACAGCCTCAAGATGCTATCAAGATCCGAATCATCGACTTTCCGGTGGTTACATTTCAAATTATCCTTCTTCCTTTTCCTACCAGTTGCTCCCATCGTTACCACAGCATTGATAAAATGTCTCCTTGTTGCACCATCTCCCTCTTTTTGACTTCCATGACATAGATATTTCTGCCTTCAGTCATTGACGTTCAATCTATGTCAATTTCCCCGCCAAGGGTTACGATTTATACCGCTAAAGAACTATAATTTACTCTCGATTCGATGGATCATGGTTTTTAATTGAGGCCAGATTTATTGGAAGCACGATTGAAAACCGAGAGGAAATCTCGGTCAAATTGAACCGCCGTAATTGATCCAATGGTTCTATATATATAATAATGGCCAAGCGAATAAATTATGATAGAGCGCTTTGGTCAGGCTGGCACCGCCGATATTATAGTTTGTCTTGGCGTGACCACATGCAGGACATCTGTAAATCTGCTACCATCGTAAACCATGATTTGATGAATCGCTTCCACCCAAGACCAACAAGATAACGTCGTTGTTCTTATTTGATTCCGACTGATTGAAAATGGGATGCTAAAACAGCAGATATGCATGTAAACACTAATGGGGTCAGGGGAGGATTGGAAATATTATTGGGCCCGAAAATTTTTATACGACCAGCCCTCTCTGTGTAGTGCGCAACCAGTCATTCCTCCAAACACAGATCTACACGGAAGTTTCGGCCCTAAAGCCAAAATCCTGACTAACCCGAAGGACAAATAGAAAAAAATATCTCTTCTAAATCCTTCACTGCCTGGGGTTCGGCCATAGCGACGAAACATTCGTATATGAAAAACGATGAATTAGGAACAAATTAATTGAATATTAAATCTTGAAATGCTAAAATTTTGAATGAGTATTAAAGTGAGATGCACCGGCGTACATGGAAAAGGAGGTGAATACATTATTTTAAAAAACACGAATGTATTTGATATCGTTTTCTTGCTTGCCACGTGATATCCGAGGGATCTAGTTAACTATAAACATAACATGTTTGATATGAAAACTGTACAAAGTTATAGTTGTGACGGTATATTATTTTCATCATGCTTATAATGTTTTTGCACATGGGCTGCTTTATATACAGAAAATCTGATACTATGAAATGATCAAACATGTCAAGATATCAAAATGCCTCACACTAACATAGTTAAATCATCATAATTTGATTCTTAATTGAACGCACGCCCAAAAGATTTTTTTTCTAAATCACGTCACTGATAGTCATGGGAATGAATTATGTATTACCATTTTACGAAGCGACCCTCCCACGCCTCCATAAAAAGAAGACATGCCAACGACTTCTCGGACAATAATTGATATTCATCTGGTCTGTTTAAATCATAGCATCAGCCATATCATATTAATAATCTCATTTTAACTACCTTTTGAGAACGTGTTTGGAATTTTATATGCTCGACTCATTCCTCTCTTCTTTTTGCTCTTTATTTTTAAATATGAGGACGTTGTCGCACTATACGAATTCATTAGCCTTTGAAGGCAGGGCCGTCACTAGAAGGACAGGAGGGGCGCGGATATGTAACCCCTTCCTACCCACACTCACATTCATGATGTTGAACTCATAAAAACTGCTAGTATAGAGAAATAACTGATTTAAAAAAATCGAATATCTAGAAGAAAAGAAAAGGGGAATGGGGAGGGCAAAGAAAATGTGTCTCGTCCGGTGAGGGAAAATCGATGGAAAAGTACGTTCCATCGTAGAAGCGATGGGAAGTTCAGTCTTAGCAAGGGAAGGGGAAGGGGTAGCAAAACGTTGAATCTCACCATGAGGAAGTGGACAGGCGCAAAATCATGAAGTAATTCTCAGCAATTTTTAATGATATCGTCACTTCCTAACTATAATGGTCTACCGGAGCCCTGGCTGCAGAACACATATCTAATCGATTTGTCACAAGTGAGCAAGATTTATTATATACTTGCATTTATAATGTAGAACAAATATGTTCGCAATGGACACTATGACCATGTCTGTTGCTTCACAGTACCTGACGAGAGCGATTGAGCTCTGTATTCTGTTCCTAAAATTGGAAGCTACACCCCACCCCTAATGTTCGGCTGATTAGATTCCAAATTGATGATCACTCTTTATTGATTACTGATTGACAGCGAGCAAATTTAGACCGAGTTGGTGGGTCTCAAAAAACAAAGAATGCGAATTAATTTATTTGACCTGCCCGACCGAGTTCAGAAAGCCGGTTAAATAGAGAGCCGCCATATTTAATTCAGCTTCACTAACCCCAGGCTGTCTAGAGCTCAACTGGGAAGAATGCCATGAACACTGTCTTTACAGGTAAATAGGTATATGTGTGAAAAGAATGCCGACTGCAAATGCAAATACATTCTGACAGCGAACGTGAAAGCACGGATGAAAAACGTTAGTCGGTTTGATAATTGATCATTTTTTTTATTTTTTTTTTAGAATTTGATATATGTTGGTAGGAAGTCCAAGATGTCAAAACGTTTATTAGAATTTTTTGAATTTGCTGACCCATATCTGACCCATGTCTCATCAACGCGTTCAAAAACGCCTGTTTTTCCAAGGAATCATCCGACCAGTGTCAGCCACCTATATTTTCCAGTATACATCTCTCTCCAACTTCGTCAATCACGGTTTCTGATGTTATAATTTTACCTAAGATTCGATAATCTTCAGTGGCGTATCCAGAAATGGTGCTTGGGTGAGAGCATCTGAGCTAATAGAAATGTATTTCAACAAGAAAGTGCCCTACTTCCATGTCTTTTTTTTTTTAAAGGTTTTAACTATTAAAAAAACTTTTTAGCTATGCTGAGAACGTTGTCTTTAATTGTTTGTTTCTTCTTTTACAGGTTCTGTCCCAGTGTTTTGCTATTTCTCGTCGCCACCGTTCCGTCCCTCTGGCTACTTGAGATGACCCTCCTCAACGATAGAATGGGATATGCCGAGATGCATGGAGGAGACTGCGTCTCATTGGAGGAAATTGAAACCAATAATACCCAACTGGTGGCCAAAATATCTGGAGTAAGATTTACGGAATCGTATTATTGTCAGAAGACATTATGCTAAGATAATTTTTTGGATCTTGTCACATCTTTTTAAATTAGAGGAGAAGACAAGAATATGAGATCATGGAGACGGGAAAATGAGGAAATATTAATTTTAGTCAAATTCAATCGACTTGACGAGATTTGGAGTCGGGTATTTCTTGTTCTCGTCCTCATGCAGGAAGTCGACTTGACAAAATATCATCTTTTCCTTTTCTCACCTTTCGGAAAATGACGATAAAATTATCTTGTCTAGTCTTTGTTAAGCTTTCGGAAAGATATCTTTCATTAATATAGACTATTTGTTTGATGTGTGTATGAAGATTGTTTCATTATTTTATTCAAGCATCGTCAAGCATCTATGTAGACAGGAGTAGAAGCCAATTTTCGTTAACTGCATATTATTTTGTTCATGTTCGTATTTATTCATTTAATTATCGATTGCTTCCAATATTCATTTATTTATTCCTTCATGATGAAAAACATGCTTACTTTCAGCTGTTTTGTTGACATTAAAGGGTACTTCAAATTAAAACACAATTTATCGAAACTCAGGTTACTCAGTATAATTACCGATGAATTAAAGTCAGACTGCAAACACTGCAAATGAAAATCCTCAATAAATTAAAGATTCATTCTTGTGCATTTTCTCGTGCAATATACAGGTGACCCTACCACTCATTCTGACTACACAGAGCTGGTCTATAGCTCTTCAGCAAGCTTTGCTGTTTGTTCTCATCCTGGGTCGATGGCTGCTACCCAAGGGGGAGCTCACCCGGGATCAACTCTCACAACTTCTGCTGGTTTACATCGGCATTGCAGCTGATATTCTAGAATTCGTGACGGAAAACCTCAAACTCGAACAAGTAAGAAAAATTAAAGTGATCAACTATTTTGGAACTACGTCATAATGTTGCGTCGTTTTGGGCTTTTAGACTTCTATGAGGCCCAAAAGTTCGATGGAACCTTACTCTATGACCACTCTATGACCCTAGCACTAACCCCTACAGGTGTACGAGCCGGGGCTGCAGCTCCTACCAATCCCCCCCCCCCCCCTCTCCTCCGAGATTTTGTACTACAATATCTAAATTCGGGCAGCCGCCACTTCGAATTCGGGGATCGCCTCTTCATATTCGGCCAGTAAGTTGGTCTATAATTTTATACCTCATTTAGTATATTTTGATGACAAATATCAAAGCGTCAACACTGTGTTCGTTCGCTAAATTTAGAAATTTAGAAGTAAACATTCGGCCAGGGAGGTTAGCCCCTGAAGAAATTGTGACCAGACGCCTCTGCTAACCCCACTGGGACATTAGACAAATGGGATCTGAGGGAACAACAACAAAAAAACAAACGAAAAAGCCCAGTACAGATATGGCCAACTCTGATGGGACATGGGGCTAATGACCCGTAGAACAAGGGAACGTATAAATTATAGATGTCCCAAATGCTCTGTCGCCGCCCCTAATTTGTATCACCTCATACGGTTCTCATCGTTGCGCATCAGCTGTAGATATTAGCACTTTCCCTCACATTCATAAAATAAAATTTGTAAAAAGGGTTTATTAATGCATATTAAAAATACCTGCCTTCGTTAGGAATTTGCCAGGCACGCGACACTAATTGATGCTGTCATTATAGAGATGGAAGCAAGCGTTTAAACGCCGCCTCACCCCTCTTCGAATCAATGATCGGCTTTCATAATCCCGTAATGTACTCCTATAATTCGACCCTCCCAATGCGTTGTTCGGAGGTTTTAGCGGGAGAATGTTTTAAAAAGCAGTCGGTTATTTCATTTAGGCCGGTAATGAACATCTCGACCGCAATTACATGAGAGTTTCATCAACTGGGCTATGCTAAGATGGGTAAGCGTTTCCGGCAAACAGGGCAATCATGAGAGAGATAGATAGAGAGAGAGAGAGGAGTGAGGGGGAAGGGGGGAGGGTACGTGCCATTAGTACGTGTCATGTTCAAGGGTAGTGCTCAAGGTTCGCTCAATTATGGGAAGCCCAGGCTTGAATGAGAGATAATTAATTAATGATTGAATGATATCAACGATAGGATTACAGAATAATGTACAGCTAATGGTATTTTACCTTTTTATCAAGTAAGGGGAGATAGGTCTCTTGGTTTCAGCCAAAGTGTACTATGTAAATTATACGTGCAGGACTGAAAATAATTCCACTTTAATGGATAATAGTAATAATTTGGTCTTATTTACCCAGGGTAGCCACACCCGTCTTAATACTGCTCTTCCTGCGAGCCCTGTAGTTTTGATTACACCTTTGTTTAGAGGGTTAATGTGGCCCAAATAATGTACCTTGTCCAAGGATATCACCACCGATTAGGATCGAACCTGAGACCTCTCGTATGAGAGTCAAGAGCCTTCACCTTCTACACTAGGACACTAGTCAATATTGGACAGTAATGCTACTGGCGAATGAACGGCGGAAAGATGGAAGAGGGGGGGGGGACATTTACAAGAGGAATAAGGGAGATAGGAATGGAAATGTGATGAAGAAAAAGAGAAAAAGGAGAAAGAAGAGGAGATGGGAAAGGGAATGTGAAAAAGAAGATGATAGGAAGCGTCCTACGACTCCCCTAATCGGTGGTATTGTTCACTGACATTCACCCACTTAGTAAGTCCGGTGCCCCTCCCATTCATATCTGTGCCCCCTCTCGACGCCACGTGACTTCTATTTTAGAATATAACATTTCTCTATCATTCCTCCAAATAACATTGTTCTCTATATTCCATAACGGCGAAAGTAACACAACAGTGATAAGGAAATAATGATCATAATAATTCTTCGTTTTGATGTAGCCCTAAAAATAGACATGGGTCACAAAGACAAAGTGGTTAAAAGAGAAATTTAGATTCTGGTTTACAACTAGCGTAGCGCGGATCTAACCATTGTGGGGACACTGGTGGAACTGGGGCACAGGTCTTACTACGGGAATGAACTTCAAGAGAACAGTGCCATCGAGTGAGGGGAGGGTGTGGGATTGGGACGTATCATCTTCTTTTCACGTTGCCTCCCCTTCTCTTTTCTTCACTCTCTCTCACTCTCTCTCCCTCCCTCTCCCTCCTTCCCTCTCTCTTCCTCTCTTTCTCTTTCTCTCTCTCTCTTTCTTTCCATTTTCGCTATTCGATTGGGGGCCGTGCTCCATGACCCCTGTAGCTACGCCCACCGCAGCTTCATTTTGAACATGTTATTTGCTTATTAGGTCTACTCTACTTAACTTATTGTAACCCTCAAAGAACGGTGATTATCTTGCCATTGACCAATTAAGATAACAGGGAGACTTTCACAAATACATTTTAGGGGCGTACATAAAGGTAACAATATGGGTTTAAATATTGATTTATTAAAAATGTGCTGTAAATTGATTCTACAATTATCATATCTACAAAATCAGAACTCCAACATTAACTGTATAAATGTGGAATGAAATACAACTTTGGCATCATTCCTCTGTGAAGGCCAATTTTATCGGTTATTCCATTCAAAGCGTTGTTTATCAAGCGCTCTCAGTAATGACCTTGGTCTTCAATATTGCGTAGATTAATTGAGTGGACTAACCTCTCCTTTGTTACAAATCGGAAATTGCTTTCACCTCGTTTTTTCCCCATTAATCTACATTCTACATAATTTTCCCGCTTTCTGGATATGAATAAAACACTTAGTTTATTCAAGAATACCATATACATGATGTCATGAAAATGTTTATTCGGGATTTAAATTGGCATGAAAATTTGTTTAAATGCTTTAAAAGATGTAACAGGGAAGATTTTATGTAAAGGAATAGTTATTTAGGGCTACACACAACTTATACGGTGGTATGTTGCCTCAATATTCACCAATAATTTTTGTTGATAGGATGGGAGGGGGGCAGTCCTCCCTAAAATTTGTCGTCCAAGAGGACGTGTCCTACCCCGGTTCTTCACGGAGGGATCGCCGGCCCTGTGGACTGTGGATCAACTTGTCTGTGGTCGAATCATATAGAAGCAGCAGGGACAAACTTTACGTTATCTATGTTTATGCCACTCTCGACCCAGGTGTACCTGGTTTGAAGACTTTCCGTCAAAGCTTGAGCGCCTTATCATGGAAAGTTGGGTGAGGACGTATAGTAATAATGACATTCAGTGACTTTTGGGCTGCTCATTATAAAAACAATGATTTTGATCACTAAAAGTGTCAAAGTGTTAAACTTTACAAGAGTTCCGGGTTGACCGGGAGCCAACACAAATCTGGTAATATTTACCCCGTTGCCTGGTAATTTCCAGTGCATCTTTTCTAATCAAAATTACCAAATTCTTGGTGAAATAACGCGATTGTACACGGAAAATTTTAACCAGGCGTTTTGTTTATGTATTTATTTTATTCTTTTTATCAACAGGTTCGATGTAATCCTATTATGGTGGTGTGTATCCTGGGGCTGTGGACATGGAGCCTTTTGCAATTCACTCTAGGTCTGACAGCTACCAAGGCCAGGAAACCACGTGTCGCCGGTACGAGCATGCGCAAGAAAAAAGATGAGGGACCCCCTAAGGTAACTGAATGGACCAGGGGGCGTTAATATCCTAGGGGGTGGTCACGGGGGTCCAACCCTTCCCCCCCCCCCCCAAAAAAAAGGGGGTGGGGGTTCATAGGTATTTTTGCACCCCCTTTTGGCTGATAACCTCTTTTTTTTCCTTGTCTGAATTTTTTTTTTAATTGGACCCCTCTTTTACCAAATCCTGTAGCCGCCCCTTCCCTGTATACAGTGGGTAGGTATATACCTTGTCTGTTCAGGGAATATATTAAACTAGAAAGGTCATTCAAGGAAGGAAAAAAGATCCTAAAAGGTACATGTAAATGGACCAGATCTACGTCACATGTTCCGGGGACAAATGAAATTTCCTTCACTAACCGAATTCCTAACTACACCTTTAGACCCAAACACTAAATCAAACCCTCACCATATCCTTAAACCTACCCTAAAACCTTTTTACAACATTTATCTCTAACCCTATATCTTTGACGAAATAATGCTCGGTCACCCTATATCCAGGATAGGGGAGGGGCAGGGGCGGATCCAAGATTTTGTATAAGCGAGGGGGCACACGAATGCAAATTTTTTATCGCCAGACCTCCAAAATTCGCTCATTGTGTGTGTGTGTGTGTGTGTGGGTCTGTTTAGCAGTATGTCCGAGGACATTTTCGGACAGACATTTTCGGACAGAGAACAAAAAAAAAATTCATGACAACAATGGTCCTCGGAAGCCGGACAATAGTCCTCGAACGTCGAACAATGAATTTGTGCTTTATTCCGTCGACTGTCCGAGGACGAGGAACAATAGAGGAACAATACTTGTCCCGGAAGTAAAGCCATGTAGAGCAGTGTGTGTGTGTGTGTGCGTTTGTTTAGCATTATGTCCGAGGACATTTTCGGACAGAGAACAAAAAAAAAATCATGACAACAATGGTCCTCGGAAGCCGGACAATAGTCCTCGAACGTCGAACAATGAATTTGTGCTTTATTCCGTCGACTGTCCGAGGACGAGTAACAATAGAGGAACAATAGTTGTCCTCGGAAGTAAAGCCATGTAAACGTGTGTGTGTGTGTGTGTGTGTGTGTGTGTGTGTGTGGGGTGTGTGTGGTGGGGGGGGGGTTATGGGGGTCCAGTTTCCCTCCATAATTCTCTGTCAAGCAACAAAAAATAAATAAACAAAATTTTAAAAAGGGGGGACACAATTCAAAAAAGGGGGCACAATCCATATTTTTCTTCCAAAAAGGAGGGGGCACGGGCCGGAAGTCCCCCCTGAATCCGCCACTGGGGAGGGGTATATACATTGTCCTGAAGCAAACACTGTGTGGTTTTCTCTCAAACCCATTGTTATATCGACGCTTTTTAAATGGACTACGTCCGTTCGGTCAGTTTTTATACGATTTCTTTTCGTTCAATATCAGACAGTTTAGACAGATGTACTGAGGTATATATGCATAAATGTCTATTCGGACTCTCTATTTTTGTTTCCTACCAGAGCCTGATGAAAGTCACCATAAGCACGAAACCGACCACTTTAATAATATATTTAATAAAAACAAAGCAAAAATATGATTCCATATTTAAAAAATCAATATTGTGTAATAAGTAAGCAAATTACTTTTGTACAATGTTTACGATTATAATTATGTTGGCATTAACTTCAAGAAACACGGGACACACTTAAAAAATTGGCACTATTATTGTCAGCCATAGTGGTCCTCATGTAGAATTTAAAAATTCCTTATTGCACGAGTATCTATACATTTTGTCATTCAATGATTAAAACTGGGGAAAATGTTCTATTAATAAATGGCTGCACTCCCTTAACTTTTGTGCCCTTCGTCCCTGGACATCGAGGCTATCAATACGGACTTTTAAATTAGACCATGGAATTCAGTTAGATGAGCGAGCATAATGGCGAGAAAAATTAGTGTAATGGATCTATTTTCTGCGGCGGATAATAATACGAATATAAATATGGCCTTGAGTTGTGACCATTACATTTCTAAAAATGACGTAATACCTAATACCTAATAGTTGGTCCTAGAAACAAAGTGCTTAATTGCTTCCAATTAATAGATGTAGGGAGGGGTGGGGGAGGGGTGCTGGTAATCAGCTAAATTCAAACCTAGAATGACATAAAATTAATTCAAATAAGTGTTGTTTAAAGCATATAGCAAAAAGGACAAAAAAAATTCATCCAATAAATGCTTTTGTAATGATTTAGGAATTTAGACATAAAGAATGCCTTAGAGATTTAGACGTAAGAATATCCCTCACTGCTAATAAACAAATGTTCAAGAGATTTAAGATTATTGACTACAAAAATTGACTCTTCATTAATTTCACTGGCCAAAATGATTCAGAAATTTTCTTAAGTTAAAGGACAAAATACACCTAATTTCTTTCAAGTCGACATTCCCTTTTTTTTTGGGGGGGGGGGGGGAGATGGATTCCCTTCACGTGTAAGAAGCATAATATGTTCATAAGAATTTATCAAAAAATGTATATAAATGCCGTGTGCTAGAGGAAAACTGTGTAATTTAGTTCCTGCGACCATGTAATTGCCCATTAGTTGTATCAATTTTTACCAGTTTATCATGTTTCTAACAAAAAATGCTTCCGCATTCTCGCCCACCTCCATTTTTATACATCATTATCCAGGTGACGTTCTGTTGTGAGACCGAGGTATGGGGTATCATGGCAACCGTGTTGATGCAGGACGGTCCATTCCTCACCATGCGTCTCTACCTTCTGACCGTGGAGGAAGCCGTCAACCATATGATGATCTTCTTCACCTGCAAGAACATGCTCATCATGTTACTCCAGATGTACCGCCTGCTCGTCATCTGTATCGAGCGTCCAGGGACGCAGGACTCCGCCATTGTCAAGACGGTGGTGAGGTATCGTGACGCAAGTCGACGCTACGTCACCGAGCACGCGGCCGAGCGAAGGCGTCAGAGGCAGCTTCACAATGATCTCAGGTTGGTATTTATAAGTTGACCGATGCCGGTTGCACTCGAGGCGTCAGTTCTCTTGCATCAATCAAGGACGTTCATAGGCTCTTTATACTTGCAAAATGTTGCTTAGTCCCGTACTACAGGGTGGGAAAAAAGTTTGGAATATTTTTATTCCAAGAATTATTTCTTGTCTTAAACATATCCCTCGTCATTTTAAGTTCTTCTTTGAGGTTCAAATAAAAGATATGTGTCCCTTTTTAACTTTAAAAGCACAACATTAAAAATCAGGCTTATCACACAGTGCAGAGGTCCACTTGGAATTCGGAAGCGTATATTTGCTGTTTTTGCAAATGTCTAACGAAAAACTTAAATAATCAGATACAGTTTAATTGCTATACCGAAGTCCTCAAAATGACTGCAAACTGCACGTAGCTTTTTCAAAATTCCACGTGAAGTACAGAAATGTATAACAAGGTGTTCAAACACAAATAGAGCAAATCTGACAACATGTGGTTCATTGGTCAGCCATTGTAACATGTTTAACAATATTACGTAATCTTTGGTACAAGATGGAACAGTAGACTTCATTCAACACAGTTAATCCGATTTGGATGAATTATTCATCACAATATAGTAGAAACTAGCATTTAAAATCAGACAAACTCATCGCCCAAAAAATATTCCAAACTTTTTTCCAACCCTGTATTGATGGGACTAAATCCTCGTTTAGCCCTACCAATAGTACAGGACTAAGCTTAGCCCAATTTCTATTCACATTGCATTTTATTTTATATTTATTTTAAGAAAATAAGGTCGTGTGCAGTCGGGCCCTTGTGTATTATTCGCTATTTAGGTAAAGGCTACTTGAGATGAGCAGACAAGACTACAGATTATGGCAATGAGATGATGATAATACAAGAACACTAGATGACAAGATGGCAAAAAGAGTGATTACAAGATAGAGAGATGACGAGACAGCGAAAGGGCGAGATGACAAGAAGGCAAGATGAAATGATGACGAGATGACGAGAAGGTGCGATGTCGAGGTAACGAGATGGTTCGAGAGAAGGCAAGATGACACAATGACCAATTGACGAAATGATGAGATGATGAGATGGCGAAATAACGAGGTGACGAGATGGCGAAATAACGAGGTGACGAGAAGCAAGATAACGAGTGAAAAGGCGAGAAAGCTAGAAGGCGAAATTACGAGATGACGAGGTTAAAAGGAGGCAAGATTACGAGGTGAAAAGGTGACGAGATAACAAAATGACGAGAAGGCAAGATTACGAGTGAAAAGGTGAAAAAGCAAGAAGGTGAGATGACGAGAATTTGAGGTGACGAGATGACGATGTGATGAGATAACAAGGTGGCGAATAGCTAGCGAGAAGGCAAGATGACACGATGATAGTTAATGTAATGATGAGATGATGAGAAAGATAGTTGATGAGATAACGAGGTGACGGGAAGGCAAGATTACGAGTGAGAAGGGAGGATGATTAGTTGACGAAATGATGAGAAGGCTAGATGACGAGGTTTGGAGGAGGCAAGATTAAGAGATGACAAGGTGACGAGATAACGAGGTGACGAGAAGACAATATTACGAGTAAAATGGCGAGAAAGCGAGATGGCCAGATGACGAGATGACGAGGTTAAGAGGAGGCAAGATTACTAGATGACAAGGTGACGAGATAACGAGGTGACGAGAAGGCAAGATTACGAGTGAAAAGGCGAGAAAGCTAGAAGGCGAGATAACAGGAAGGCAAGATAACGAGTGAGAAAGGAAGATGACGAGATGACGAGGTGAAATGACGAGATGACGAGAAAACAAGGTCACGAGATGGCCAGCGAGAAGGCAAGATGACACGATGACGAGTTGACGAAATTGTTGAATGATGAGAAAGAGAGTTGACGAGAAAACGAGGTGACAGGAAGGCAAGATAACGAGTGAGAAGGGAAGATAACAATGATGATGAGTTGACGAAATAATGAGAAGGCGAGATGGCGAGATGATGAGATGATGAGGTGACGAGTTTACGAAGAGGCAAGATTAAGAGATGACAAGGTGACGAGATATAGAGGTGACAAGAAAGCAAGATAACGAGTGAAAAGGAGACAAAGCAAGATAACGAGATAAGAAGATGACGAGAAGGTGATATGACGAGATGAGATGATGAGATGACGAGATGAAAAGATTACGTACGCACGAGAAGGCAACATGACGTAGATATTAGATGGCGAGATAACGAGGTGAAGAGAAGGCGATATGATGAATAACGAAATCACGAATTTCATTATGAGCCCTTTATGTGAAATAAACAAATGAATAACAATTTAGAGTATATGAGAAAGAAAGGAGTTTATCCCAATTTGTCGACTGCTTTACTGTTTTTCCGACTGTACGTTATTTCGGAAAGAGATCAAAGTCGCCCTTTGTTAACTATACCATTGTCATTTTTCAGGCTTCGTCATGGGGATCACAAGTCGAGTCCCAAGCACAGCATGTCCCAGCACCGTCTCATACCCGAAATAGGGGATGCCTTGACACCGGGACAGGCCATGCCGCTCCTACCGTCTTTCCCTCTCACCATCATCACTGGCCAAGAACGGGGCATCGGCGACGGATACGACGACGCTTCCAACAAGAACCGCGACGTCGAGAAGCAAGCTACGAAACCCGTTGTCGACAAGCGGGAAGAACTGTCCGATTACGACAACGCGACGACCGATTTAGATATCCATCCCATCCCATCGCCTACCCGCGAGACGTCGACTAATGCAACGGTTCATAACGCTCCTAAGCTGGCGTCGTTTTGACGTTACGTTTCTAATGCTATTTGATACAATTTGTTATATTTTAGGAGAGAGAGTAATGCTGAAAAATCAATTGTGACTAATGAACAACACTTTACAAGCCTACGGCCTAATATTCTCGTGACATATGAACTTATATTCATATGTCACTGCTTATTCTTAGTGACAGAGAGATTAAAAAACAACTTGTTCAGGTCGAAAATGGTGTTTTGTATGTTATTTTATATCGTCAATATGATTGTGTGCAATATGCATGCATACTGTTCGCGCTAGTCATACAGTTAGCCAACTATAATGTCATTTCCACTGTTTCAGTGGCGGATCCAGGCAGGGGCGCCAAGGGCTGTTCTGTTCTGTGATTATTACCGTGGGAGAGGGATAACCCCCTCCTACACCCTCCGCTCCCTCGCCGCTGGCGCCCCCCCCCCCATTTCAAATTCCTGGATCCGCCACTGAGTTTTGTATGATATCAAACAACTTTGCTATGTAAAATGAAGAAGCTTGATGGGAGGAATTTTAATTTGTAAACAAATTTTTGTTTTTCATTACAGATCGAGCATACGATCTTTAACACTGGGAGTAAAATGCCTAAAAATTTGTTTACAAACTTTGCTATGCTTTGCAAAACAAATGAACTCGTAAAATTCCCAATTATAAAATTTTCATTGAAATGGGTGATACAGGCAAGGTCCACTGTACCCTATACTTCAATATCTCGCCATTCACAACTTGTGTTTATTCTATAATTTTTAACACAGATTCAAACAACAACAAAAAAGGCGCTCAAACATGTGAATTACCCTGGACATTCTCAAATGCATAATCAATTAGTGAACTAAGCAATTGTCATCATGGCAGTTCTTATCTATGCACATGTGTGTGCAGTTTGCAAGGAATTATTGGTATTTCAGGCTACGAAAATGACAGTTTGTGGGTGGTTCGCTTTCAAAGGTCCTACACCACCAAAAATTAGATAGGTGAGGCATAGTAAAGGCAATGCGAATTAGTATCAAATGTTCCTATTTAAAAGAAATTCCTCTCTAGAGAGGGGTATCGTGTAAATTTCTTGTAGATTACTTCAATTATCAGACGCTGCAGCTATATGCCGCTTTATTGATCATGATAATTTATGCAATTTATAATGAATTATTTTTATGAATGAAAAATTACTATTTGGAAATTGATTATAATGGTGAATCATGGTCGCTTTATGGTAATTCATTGCTAATATACCTACGTGTTATTTCATGTGCAAGTTTTTGTGTAATATATTTTGATAGTATATTAAAGGGATTCGGTAACTTTGTGGAGGCTTGATTTAATAAATTGTTGAATTTTTATATCTGTCTTGTAAAATGATGTTCAGAAGGATAAATACAGCCAGGCATAGAAAGGTTTTCAAACATATAATGCTATTATTAAGATATATATGACTGAGTACTTCCATTTACGAAAGCGTATAGCCATACGCTTTAGTCTAACAATGAGTCTATGGGGGAAAATGAGTCTGGCATTTCCGGTCACTTTCATATGTTTACTTTTGTGAAGGATATGATAATTTTGAAGTGCTTTTTTTTCCCTGGGCTTCATTTTACACCATATTACATACCCTGATAGCATGTAAGGCCAGGCAGCTCAGATTTTATGCCTCTACAAAGTTACCAAATCACTTTAATCTTATGTCATACAATTTCTTCAAGTAATATATACTTTTTCATTTTCTATTTACAAGTTTAAAACCATTTATGTTACAATCATACTTTGCAAACATTCATAGAAGTACGAAAAGAAATATAATTTCATCTTTGATACAAAATATTCAGAATGATAGTTTTTGTTGTCATTTTCGTCGTTAAAACATCTTTGAAGATTTTTACAAATTGCTGTGGTGTTAATTATGTATTGTGAATTATGATCATTTAAAATATTTGAGCTTTCAAAATGTCTCTGTAACTGTGTGGATCTGTTTCTATTGCTCTTATATAAAATCATATTTTCCTTAACAAAGTTAACTTAATGTTCATTGTTTGATGTTTGTGACATCGCTGATATACTGTAAAACACATGTCTTTCGATATGGAAATCTTATTTTGGTGTCTCTGTCAAGTTAACTTAAATTGTTAGAGAAAGATCAAACTCTATCGTCAACGGTTAAGTGATATGTTCGTTAGTTTAAGGAGTGATACAGGAAAATGTCCACATCGAGTACTAAATGTATGGTATTTTATAGAATAAAGAGCATTTCTATTTTACACCAACATTTACCTTACTATCATAAACAATTTGATAAATAGATTTTTAGGATTTGTCATGTATGATTGAAATCTTAATTGTAAATCTAATTTGATCGAAGCAAATATAATCCGAATTTTTGTAAACTACTCAAATTAAATTTCGAAGATTAGCATTTTCGTTGTGTATTTCTAAATTTAAAAAATTCAGTTTCGTTTAATGTAAAGTGCAAACATGATTTTTTTTAAATAACTAAGTCAGAGAAATTGCTTAATGAATATATAGATATGCATATATATGATATGTTTTCTAGCTTAATTTGAATAATAATCTTTGATTCTCTGTATGTATTTGTTTATCACATTATAGTGTAAAATGAATAATTTGTCTTTTCCCGAGAAATCATCCCCAGGGTTTCCTTAACAATTAGCTGCTTTGTGGGGTTTAAATCAGCGATAATTTACAATAATATTCAATCTAATATAAATGAATAGGAATGATAGAATTGTCACGGAGAGTGATGAGAGTGGGAAATTATATATGATAATAAAGTTGTCATAATTCAAAAATTATAAAACAGAATTGTAATCGTCACTTTATATCGTGTTTCATTATTGTTGAGTTTGCCTTCTTCATTTTTTTCTCATTTCAAACCCATCCCCATGTATAATTCCTCGATTATAGGAAATTATTATCACCAACATCATTTCAAGTGTCAAAAACCGACTGGGTGGACAACTACTCAGAGCGTTTTCCTTGGACATGTGATAATTGTCCAGGGAAATAATCCAGGGCGGTAATGGCAATATTTCTATTTTTTAAAAAATGTCTGAAATGAATGGCTTTCATATCGCAATGAGGCGTCATGATATCTACATAATATTATAGGTAACAACAAGGGTGAAATATGATTACAATGGCTCCCAGTGCGGGATCCAGGACTTTGTACGTAGCTGGTGGTAGGTAGAGGGATGCAACGTTTCTTTCAATGTCATTTGCATATTAGTGTTCGATGAGGGGCGGGTTTGACTGAGTGAGGATGCGGGTGCCTCAAGAGGAGGAGAGAAGGGGTGGTATGGATCTCTTGATCCATCCTTTCTCGAAACAAGGAGCTGGAAAGTCTTCAGTGATTGTATCAAGGATCTTTTAAACTTTCCATGCTCCCAGCAGGGAACTGTAAACTTATGTAGTCAATAAAACCCTAGAGCGCTGCATGGCTTGTGCCCTCTACGGGTGAGTCAGCACTCGTCTCTTTCAATTTCGGTGAGGAACATGATTGCATCACTCTACCACTCCGTCCAGGCACGCAGTGTGAAGTCCTTCGTTTCATAAAAACCTTCCTGTGACAGATCCTTCCATCATATACCCATTCAGCCACTCTCTCCTGCTGAGATCCCAAAGCAAAGTTAGAAGTGCTCACTGGAAGTTTTGTTCTTTCCTGAGATCGTGGCTTATTGAATCTTCTACACTGAGCAGAGCTTCTTTTCTTCTACGACAAAATGCAGCTGGTTATTGCTTTCCTGTCACTCACGGCTGTCATCACTCCTAGTTGTAAGTAGACAAAACCTCTTATCCACTTTACGAAGCTGACTCAGATGTTCGTTAATCAAATCTACAAAATCATGACATTATTTTCCCCCACAAATGCTAATTCGGTGAAACGATCGACTTGATAGAGAATTTACCTATCTTAACTGGACACCTCGACCATGTGCAGGATAGTTGTTAAATGGACTCAATTTTCTTGGTGTCATTAAGTCCGTTTTTTGCAAAGACTTTTCTTAAAATCAACCTAAAACAATAGACCTGTTTACTAATTTTATGCATACTTTTTGAACAAAAGTTTCTCTTGACGACTCAAAAGCTTGCCAGAGGCTTGCCCGACATAGCAACAACTAATGTATGCAAAATGGATTCCATCTATAGAGATGTCATTATGCATAGCAGGTGCACCAACTAGTTGGTAACTAAGGATTCTGGAGAGAAACGTGCAAAAAGTGAAATACATTAGTAAACAGGTCTATTTCAATAATCTTATCTACCACCGTTTTAAATTGGCAAACATGACAGTGACATATTACGTAATCCGAACATGATTTCTACATTAAATACGATATGGTAGATTCAGATTCAGATTTATTCATTGTTTTCAACCATATTAACATAATACTGTTGTGCATAGCATAAAATAAATACAATAACAACAATAATATAAGACTGATGTTTTCCATATTTTTGGGCACATAATCAAATATCAATAAGTAAAGTATATGATGAAAAAATTTTGACCCATGTGTTGTTGAAAACATTTTGACGTGTTTAAAAGCAAAGCTTGTATATTACATGTCCAGAAAATTATTATAACTTAATCCCGATTGGGTGGCTCCAGTGGCGGATTTAGGGGGGCATCCAGCCCGTGCCCCCCCCCCCCCCTTTGGAAGGGGGGGGGCGAATTTTGGAAGTCTGACTTTTCGAGAGCTGGCGAGACCAAAAAAATACGGGTCTCCCTCCGAGCAGTTTCCAAAAGTTGACAAACCCTGAAACCCAAAATCTTGGATCCGCCCTTGGGTGGTTCAAAAATATTAGTTTCATGAAGCATCATTACGAGAAGCGAAAAGATCACTGATATTGCGATCGCATTGTACACTGACAGTCCTATTTTGTGATTAATTTTACAAAAGAAATTGACGAAAAAGAAAGTTACATAATATGTGTCTTTGCCCACGCTTTCAACAATTTTGGAGAGCTTTTGTGCCTACCTTTTTGGAAATCTGTCTCGAGTAGGTTGTTTTGGGGTAACACATGCGATGTTCATCATCCCCATGTCCTAATCATAATCACTAAAATACAACAACATGGGGGGTTTTGAAATGACGTATTGCATTACGAATAACATGTTATGATGTACTGTGTCAGTCCCATCTATTGTGTTTGAGAGAGGTGTAATTAAATCACTTTGGTTGGTACAGTGAATGAGTCTTGTCAAATTGGAATGATAATGTGACATGGCAGGCAGACGACATCAGAGACACAGGGTCACATTTTACTGCATTGGGTGAGTTGGTTATAGATCGCTTCCCATACACAGTTACAATGTTGGAGGTGTAAAAGCAATGTTGATTTTTCAGTAATGAAGCCTTAATGTGTAGCCCCAAAGTGCCCATCAAAGCATCGAGGGCGTCGCTAAAACATTTTGATAAGGGGGGTGCTGTGTCATATTTGATAAAGCATTTGATGAATGTTTTAAAATATGTTGACAAGGAGAAAAACAGGGCCATCAGATTTGCCGACAGGGCTTAAGAAAAGGTTCCCGAAAATGTATTTCCCCTGTGTAAAAAAAAAGTCCGGCAACATTTGTTCCATCCAGGCTTTATTTCGTCACAGATATAAGATTAGTTTTAGGGTTGCGATTGGGTTTTAGGTTAGATTTAGGATTAGGATTAAGAAAAGTGTTTGGTCCATAATTGAAGTTAGGAATTCGATTATTGTGGGAAATTGATCGCGGAAATTTTGTGACAGGAGCTGTGTCGTGGAACCTCAAATTAAAAAAAGAAAAAATGCCTACCCAAACTTTGAGTGGAGATGGCTCACACCCCCTTACTCGGACGCCCCTCATTTAGACATGGGAAACTCCTATATTATGTCTTACTTTGCCTGAAGATAAATCTATCTGGACCGAATGGTTGTCGGTATTACTCTCGGCCTCGTAAAATAAGTCAGTTAATATTATCAATCATGATGATGTTTTTTTTCGAGGTTTTTCTCTCATACAAAGTTAAAAGAAGTATTTTGGAGGAGCTGTTTGCAACCGACACTAATACAACATGGGACTGAAACGATATATCGACCGACTTTCAAATCTAATGTAAGGTCGGGACCCCAATTATATTTTATGATATCAGTACTTATTTAACACGAAATCATGACATTGGACACTTTCCTTTTGCTGCAGAAATTTGAACCATTCTTCAGTTCGAACGAAAATATTTTTTGTAGAGATTGTGTGTGGCCTCGTAAAGCTAAAAATCAAACATCAATTTCTCCAATTCTCTTAGGGAAAATGGGTCATGCGTTGGAAACGGGAAACAACTAGAACAAGCTTTTTTTAAGAAAAGGAAGAAAAAAAAACAACTGAAGCGAACGCCTATGGGACGAATGTGTGCGAAAGCGGAATGAGGCATTTCAGGTCGATTGAACACGATACACTATACTTGATACTAGCAGATTTCATAAGACGAAGAAAAAGAAACAAAATGTTTGTTTTTTTTGTGAGGGAGAAATTTTATATGATTTTAAAGCTGAACGAGGAATAGAGTAATAAGATGTGTGAAATTATAAATGAAGAGTAAAGGAAAACTGGAAAAGCATTACACTGAAGAGAAAGTAAGTAAAGTCGAAGAAATACAAGAAACAAATTAAGTGAAATGGAGTTAGAATTAAGATAAAATCGTTATATTATCGTTACACACAGAAAAATAAAGATATCAGTAAAGGATTGTGAGGGAGAGGATTAATGAAAAAAGTGGCTTTTTAATTAAATGTTTTCAATATGCTCAACAATAGATCGAGAATGACCGCCTTGGTAGTTTCAAAACATCAGCTCAAGAGGTTGCGTCGAAATCAGGGTCCTGTTTCATAAAACTTGTCAACAATGACAAGTTACAATAACTCTTATAAGCTACTGAAATCCTTGCATCTGATTGGCTGAGAGCAAATTTGTCGGTAAAAATCACCGACAAGACACTTGATGAAACGCCTCCCAGGCGAACGATTTTTGCCCGGTGAGAATGAAATTATGGAGGAATCTCTTCAAACTGTCAAATCAAAGCCCTAACCTACATACACGAAATCTATGTATCCTGAACTCTTATTTTACATTGAAATACAGCGGTTTATCCAGAGTTTTTCTTTAATTTTTTTTTCTTCGAATATGAATTTCAAAAAGGTCGAGTTAATTTGTTCCATTTTTTCCTCACGGGGGACACTCCGAGTATAGATCCGCCTCGAATTATACAACGACTCATTAGTCAAAGGAGAAAATTTTGTCGTTACATTTAATTATTAAACATTGCTCTTACCCTTTCAATTTTGATCAAATCAAATGGTGTGTATTGACATCTTTAAAGAAAAATTCCTAGGTATCATATCGATTTTGTTCTACAAGAAATTTAGTCGGATAAACCGAACATATATATTTTGTGTTATTATTTTGATTCATATCATTTCCTTTTGGAGGATGAAGACTCGATATTCAGACTAATATTAATATATTTTTCTCCAGAATGGGGAGTCGGGGGGGGGGAATAAAATAGAACTCTTCTTCATTTAAGGTTTATAAAGAAATATCCAAAAAGGTAAAGATATGTACACATCCTGTTGAAAAAACAGCTTCAGTGGCAGACTAACCATGGAAATTGTCTAATTTGATAATGGCTTAGACACTATTTAGCCATCATGATCATCATAGTGCTATACTTGAGTTGATATTTTTTTTGTAATCCATTTAAAAGAAAATAGCATTAATAACTAGACTATTATAATGATTATTATATACTCACCCAAGGGTGGCATTTCTTTTTCTTTCAGTGAAATATAAAAAAATTGTTTTGAGAAACATTGCTTCTGATTTTAACAATAACCGGTAGAGTGTAATTTTGAGAATAGAATCCATAGTTTATAGGACCGAATGCGATGTGCTTCCAACGAGACTATAATTTCTTTATGTATAAGTATAATAAAAGCATATTGTGAAATTTATGCATTTGTGATTTTTATGACCACATTTACTACGTAACAAGGAAAACTTTCAAAGTAAACTACTGTGACAAATGTCAGCCCAAGTTCATTCACATAAAACCCAGTGGCGTAACTACAGAGCCACAGGGGCACGTGCCCCGCCCCTAAAATGGTGAAAAGAAAGGAGAAAACTCAAACGGAGAGGAGGAACAGAAACGTGAAAAGAAGCTAGGAGCCTGTCTCACACTCCCACAATCAATAACCTTTTTTAAATTCGCTTTTTATGCACCCATTATGACCGGTTGCCACCCCCCCCCCCCCCCGAGAATGATATCAGTACGCCTCAATATCTGGACCCACGCTACGCCATAGATAAAACCGAACGCCTATACAAGGTTCATTTTATTTCTTAGCTGTATACCTGCAGCCCTACAAATTTCTGTCCGGGAGATCTAAGCAGTATCAATCATCTACAGACAACATCAATAATTTGCCTGGGTCCTGTATTATAAAACGTGTTTTCAATGACAAGTTACGATAGTTGTTATAAGCTACTGAAATCCTTGCATCTTATTGGCTGAGAGCAAATTTGTTAGAGAAATGTGGCAGTTGTTACTGATAACAAGTTTTATGAAACGGGGCCCTGATGTTTTATTATCGTGTATAAATGAAACATGGTTATATGAGAGAGGATCGGGATAAGATGTCAAATATGTTAGGTTAGTTGGTGATCGTACATTACTGTATCCGCATCCAAATAATGGAACGATATCCCCTATTCATAAAAAATCAGCTAATTCCAGAGACCACTATTTTACTATTTTGGTATTAGACTTTCAAAAGACATATGTTCGGATTGACCTTACTTTAGGATTCGAATATATTCATGGTATTTGCTTAAAATTTTAGATATAGAAGCCTTTATATATATATATATATTCTCCTACGATCGAATCAATGTTATGAATATAGCAAATTGTCTTTGGGATCCCATTCTTATTTTATTGTATGTTGTTGTTTTTTCAAGTAAAGTATTAATGTTATGTTATGTATTATTGATAATTTTGTAAACACTGTGATATAGTTGTACTAAGGAAAGCATAGTAAATGTTAGTTATTAATAGGTAATCAAAGTTGGAAGCCTCGTAACGCAAGGAAAATGTGCTAGGACGACAAATTAATTCAAAGAAAATAATCGACTTCCGTCTTTATTGTAAAGTTTGAAAACTGCGTGAAATTATTATAGTACGTCGATTTCCAAACATATACCAAAAGAAGCAAGGCAGATATATCATTGCACTGTTTTTTGTTTTAGCAAGGAGCTTGTCAACATGTAACACTAAAATATTCCATTTTACTTTGTTTCGCACTATTTAGTATTAGACCTTCAAAAGGCATATGTTCGGAATGACCTTTTACTTTATTATTCGAAAATATCCATGATTTTGATTAAAATGTTAGATATAGCAGCCTTTTTATATGTATATATATATATTTCTTCTACGATCTAATTGATATTATAGGAATATAGTAAATTGTCTTTGGGATCCCATGGTTATTTATCACCCACCTTCTCTGTGTATCTTCTAATGGTTAACACTGTCATTTAGATGAGCAGGTCTAAGCTATTTTGTGCCATACGTTATACCGACCACATTTAAGAATTTAGTTTATCTGACGACTGTATCAACCCCTCCGAGAGCTTGGATCGTGTCAAGTAAAATGATATTTTTTTACGTTACAATTTACAATTTAGGCTCACGGTTCTATTATTCCATAATAATTGGTTACCTGTGGGCCAAGACCTTTGACTTGCCTAGCTATACTTCCATCTTCGTAAATCATTCATTCATACAATTCGTTCAAAAAAAATGAACATAATATATTCATAACAAAACTTGATGCATTATACATTGAATATTTGGCTTAAACCTAGATTGCAATAATAAAAGAAAGTACATTTTCATAAACTGTTTAGAAAGCATTTTCATATACACGATGATCAAAGAATAATACTTTTTTGTTCTCCCCCCCCCCCCCCCCCAACAATAAAACAACACAATCCCAATGTATCGTATCCCGTTAAACACACTCCCACACACCCAGGCCAAGCACACCCACACATACACACATACAAATACGTACACACTGATATACAAACAATTCACATTGTGTTATTATTACATAACATTATGTTATTATTATCAATCACAATATTACATTTTGTAACACCTTAGTTCAGAAACATGTTGTAAAGGTTTAGTTATACTCTGAAATTTCATGAAATATCGGTATATTGTCGGGAAAGGATCTATTTTATGATCATGTTCAGTTCGTTAAATTCAATGCCAGCACTGGCGGTATCCGACATAACCTGAAATTTATATTTGATTTGTTCCAGCAATTTAGATGATCGGAGATGGATGAAAGACAAAGATTATCTGCCTTCCTATCATAATAATCATCATGGGTATTTAGATTGAAAGTATACAACTATCCTACTTTCCTCGATGACGCATTATTCGTAATAATGCAATAGTTTACCCAAGCTTTCATCGACATCGATTTATTGTTAATTACCTCGATAGAAGTATGCGTCGGCTTAAGTTTGACGTTGACAGTAAAGATATTTGACAACAAATATGACACAAAGTTCACCAAAATATAGTCATCAAAGCGATCACAAATCAGACCGATTCTTGATTTACGGATCATTATATTAATGTTTTGCTTAGCTCCGTACTAAGTAAAATCCTTCGGTAATTGGGGTTGATTCCTTGTAAAATTGGGCATCTCTCTCTTTCGTTTCAAAATGATGATTATTCCTCTAAAAAGCTGCAATTCTGCAGACGCCTTACCGATATGTTATTGCAGTTGCACGGCTTTTCAGAGGGCATGAGGTAGCTATACACAGCGCTGACATCTTACTTAATAAGGAAGACAAGAACCTTTTGCAAGATGGTACAACGAGATTGAGAACAATGATAAAAGGTGAGAGAGAGAACATTTGAGAGAGTGGGAGAAAGATCTAGTTAAAGAGCGAAAAGGAGAAGAATGTAGAAGGAGAATGATAGGGAGACGGATATAGACAGAGAACGAGAAAGGGAGAAATAGAGAAAGAGTAAGTGAGTGGATGTTAATGAGGATGAGAGAAAGAGAGAGAGAGGGGGGGGGAGGCAGAGAAAGTGATATTATCTATTGGAGTAAGACAACCTCTGAACTGTAATACATAGAGTAAAAATTAGAGAGGGCGTAGGGTTGTGCACAGAGAGAGAAGGAGATGGAATCTATTGGAGTAAGTCAACCACTAACATAACTAAAGGGTGAATAGAAAATGAGAGAGACAGACAGACATGCAGAAACAGAGAGGGAAAGAGACAGAGAGAGATGGCTAGAGAGAGGGGGAAGGTGAGAGAGAAAGGAGAAGAGATGAAGAGAAAGGGATAGAGAGAGAAATAACAGATGGAGAGATGAAGAGATACGGAGAAAGATGGAGAGAGAGAGAGAGAGAGCACCGGACACAGTTTTCTGGGAGGGCGGGAGTCAAGATCAAAGATGCTGCGCTTTACAGTGTTTAGTTTCTCTGGATTCAATAATGATGAAGAATTTGAAACCCTTGAATCTCGGCATGTTACTGGTTATCAGGGCTTTAATCAACACCTCGGTCGCCATCTTGAAAGAAATTCACAAAGAAAACAACAAGTTTCTAGCCCTGAGCAGGAAGTGTGGATTCCACTACTAGATTTCCATGGAGATACTCTGTGCTGTACAGCATCCATTCTCTAAAATTGACCCCGTTTCTTGTTGTTCCATAAAAGCGTTTTTTAATGTCAGTACCATTTAGTTGCTATGAAAATTATGACTGCATTCTATTTTCGCCTTTTTCATAATCTTATTTCATCATTAGATTGAATAGAATCAGTAAATACTTATAAGAATTATTTGTTCTTATTAGTCTAGCTGCTTGTTCACAGAAACAGACTTGGTAGGAACCTTGATTTGGAACCATGTCGATGCGCTGGTGTCCTTTGGTGTCCTTTGGTGTCCATGACTGCCAAACTTGTAGCAACTGGTAGCACTGACAAAAATTGTGCTTTGTAGATCCTTTATTCATTTTCATTTCATTTCATTTTACTTCAACGAGGAGACACTATTGTCTTGCTACCCCCAATAGCTGTTCTACAGCAGATCCGTGCAGATATTGTCACCTCGTAGCAAAAGACTGATTTCATGCATAAGGTGCAGTGTGTGTCTCCATTTCTAGTCATTTGGTGAGGATAAGCGGGCGAAACGACCCTTTAAATTCGGTTTGAAATTGGGTGCAAAAGTCATGGCTATATACGAACATGACTCTGTAGGTGTCAGTGTACTCACTTTAAATATAAAGAAGTCTGTCGTCTTGTCTTGCATTTAAGAATACAATGCTGATTTGTATCCCCAATCTCGATCATATACCGTATACGTATTAGGACGACTACCCCTGGACAGTCAACGGTCACTTTGGAAAAAAAAAACTGCGGACAATCACCTCTCCATGCAGGACAACTATGCTAAAGACAATAAAATACTACGGGCTTTAAGTGGTAACCACTGATAGGTTCAGATGCTGGCGGCCTAGCTTATTATTGTTACACAAGTAAAGATATATGTTCAAATGTAGATGCTTTGACCGAATACCAACCGATGTTTCTTGGAAAATGACTTTTTACCCCGCCATGTGTTCTCCAAAGAATATCTTTCTATATACATCGTCCAACTGCGTCATGAGGCTTTACATGTAAAGGAAAGAGAGGCAACAACTATTGTTCTCATTATAAATTCACGTTCTACTTTTTGTGCCGAGAGTTATTCAAAAAACTTTCTTTACCTCCAAGTTCAGAGCTCGAGGCTTTGGAGCACAGTCATGCTGTTCGACTCGAGATCACTTTCGTACCCGTAGCAGGGAACTGTAAGCTCGTTGGTAGCCCACCGTGACTGCGGGAATCAAGGTTAATGTCTCTCGGATAACGGGTGACCATTATATTCTTACCGATATCATCTTCACTAACAAATACACAGCATCTAGGTTTACACCCTGTGATTGACAGGTAGCCATACCTTAGTTTCCTTCTCTGTTTCCTCTTTTTGTTTTAGCAAAAGACCTTGGGAAGATGTTGCTTTCTTATTTTTTTTAAAGGATTGCATACTGCTGTGTCAGAAAGATAATTTGATAACCATAAATGATTTCTTAAAGAGCTTCATGAAATAGAATACTTCCGTTTCAGTTTGTGGATATCTTTTTTTCTATATCAGGGGCAGAATGGAAGGGGGCCGGTGGTGAGAGAGGAGGTATTTTCAACCCTAATGTGTAAACATGAATTGGAAAAATGATGCAACGACGAATTTTCGCATGTAGCGCTGAATGTGTACCGAAAACTGACTATTTAAGAGGGGAAATTAACTTGGAATAACCGTGCAAACTCTATCTTGCACCAAATACTGCTGTAAACAAATATTCAAAAAAATCTCGAAAAACTTGACACAAAGATATGAATGTCATAAATTTATGGGTAAAGTTTGTATTGAATAACACCCTACATATGGCATGATGAATGTTTCGGATGTCAATCAAACTGTTATGCCAGTTGTTGTTTTGGTCTCGTCATCAAACATTTGTTCGTACATTTCAAAATTATTTGGATCTGAGAGACTTGTAAGTTTGCAGCATTACACTGGATAAAGAGCCACCTGGAGAGTTTAGCCAAATTGGTTTCAAGCAGGTAACAATATGGCACATGGTGCTTTGTCGGGCAAGCACAAATGGCAAATATTTCCTCAGTTAAGACTCATCATCAGACAGTATCATAAGTTATTTTTTATTAAAGACGTTATATCCTATTTTGATCCACCACATAATAACGGTTTACCATTTTATTTCAATAATTATGATTATGGATGACTTGTTAGCCCAAATGGCACAATGAAAAGAAATATTCCACTCTGTATTTCTCTTTTTTTGTAAGTTGTTCTCGAGAATTTAAACATATTAGATGACTTGCATGTTTTTTTAATATAAATGATGGAGTAAAATAGTGTATTGTGTAGTCAGATTTTCAGAATTTCAAACGTTTGAAGGAGACCATTATATAAAAATAGAATGAGAATCATAGTCCTTACAATGGATTCGTCATTACGTAAAAGTCTATAAATTGAATGAAATAAATATTACTGGCTTATATGCGAAGTTCGTGTTTTCGCTACAATTGTCGGTACGAATTTGTCATCTTTCTGATTTTTCCTTTTAATGAGAGCCTTATGGATATTTTGGTGAATAATAATATTTCTGCACGAATCCCGTGATAAAGCTGAGCGTTGTTAAAATCTGTCTTGTGGATGCCCTGGTAATTGGACTTATATAGGGTTCAAAATTCTTAATTTGACAAACAAGCAGTTTGCAGAGGAAGGAAATTCATATCGAAAAGAAGCAGCTGAAAACGATTCAAATGTCTGGTGTGTATGCCGCTTTCAGGATATAGGAAATCATTCATTGAAAGCAGTCTCTTCGTGGAAAAAGTACATTGTCTTACGGACAACTGTTGCTCCCTATAAGAGTGTTATACAACTTACAAGCCCCTGTGATGTATTAGCAACTTCCGAATTATTCTGTCCACTGTCACGAATCTGTCATTAAAACCACATCATCACGTCTTAGTCATTAAACAAAAGCATCGTGAGTTCTTTCAAATAATTCATGGCATTCATTGTTAAGAAATTTATTGTTTCAGTAAACGGTGATCACAAACCGGCACTCCTCCCTTCAAGGAATATAATATTTTTATATTTAAAGTGTGATAAAGTATATTAATAGTTGTGGGAATGCCTGGTCAAAACTTATCCCTTCAGTTTTAAATTTTAGCTAACTTTATTGTAAATGACAAAAAAGAATTCATCGTAAGAAGAACAAAATCTATAGTGTTCTGCTTCATCAACGGGTGAGTTCCAACGTATCATTGTGATATCCCCATCTGGGTAATTATATCTTTCTCTTTGATTACTCACAACCATAAAATGAAATTAACGTAATCATTAAAAGATATCATCGTTTTCTAATTGTTGGCATTATTTATAAGAGGTTAATGTGCTCACCTGTTAATGTGGAACTTCTTATGTAACTAAAAAGTACAGCCAAGCACAAAATAATTTGCTTGATTCTGGAATATATATAATCAGCGCCGCGCCCCAACCGTGCCCTAGTTTCCTATCTAAATGTTTGATTATGATGATATGTATGTACCTATAAGACGAGCTGCAAGAAATGAGAAAAAAATCTGCAGTCCCCCCATTTTAGTTTACATGATGTTCTTTCTTGTTAAAACTTAAACATGAGAGTTTCTGAACGTTTAGTATGGTTTTGTAGAATCGCATTTCTTTGAGTATATGCGCATTGTCTCCTATTGTCCATGACTCAGAAGTCAGAACAGGATGCATTCCAGTAGACCGAAGTTTCTTTAGACCAACACAAATTGTCTCGTGAATCCTTGGTCTTTTGAAACTTCCGACTGGTTATATATTAGTCTACGAGACCGTAAAATTCGGTCTTGTAAACCATTGTTCCGTCGAAACTTTTGACCAGTTGTCAGAAGGTCCATGTGGACGAAACATTTGGTCTTGTGAACCTCTGGTCTCTTGAACCTTTAAGACTTGTTGTTCGGAAGGTCCACAGAACTGAAAGACGCGGTCCTGTGAACCTTTTGGCTCTTGAACCTGCAGACCGGTTATCGGAATTCCACGAGACCGAAAAATTCCGTCTTGTGAACCTTCGGTCTCTTGAGTCTTCGGTCTTGTGATCCTTCTGATGACTTGTCAGAATCAAAGAGACCGAAACATGAGGTCTCATGAATCTTTGTTCTCTTGAACTTTTACACTAGTTGTTAAGGTCATGGGAAATGACACATCTCAACCTCGTGCATCTGAGGTCTTGTGAACTTTCCGTCAATTTAAAGTCCCAAACAGAACACATGTCGAACTCAATGCATGCTCTATTAAGGCTATATTGTTTCTGAATGGCCTTGATAAGAGTGTTGGCCACCTATATACCGAGCCAATTAGAGTATGACTAAGTGTTTGATGTGAGTACGGTAACCGGATCGGATTTCCCTGTAGAATTGCTAAGTGGTTTCAGTCCCATAGCAAGAATGTGATTTAAAAAAAAAATGTACTCAAGTTTTGACCTTTGTAGTATACCATATTTTACAGGCAGGTGTAAACGTATTTTAAAAAAAATTATCTTACATTTACAGACTTTCATCACGTTCTTCACCGTTTTACACCATATAAGCTTACACTATTATACAACTTTCCAGGGTTTCTCTTGGTGTTAATGTGTTTTATTGCCTTTATAAATCCTCATAGGTGAACGAAGAAACAGTACTGACAAGACTGGAATAGACGTACAGGTCCACATTTGCCGCAGAGAATAGGTTGTGGTCTTGTGGATTCTCTGGCTACAGCCTCCTCCAGAAGAGGTAAAGGGCCCTTTTCCTGCCATGATATGAGATCGTCCATCGTATATTTAACCTGTTTTGTTCAAGGAGTTCACACTCTATTCTGGTTGGTATATTCTGGAAATTTTGTCTTGTTTGTATCACACAGATTGCGTTAGAATCCCTCTCTTTGCCACTCTTCGTCACCTTCAGCGTGAGATCGACAACCTAAAGGCGGAGGTGGTTCTTCTTCGCCAGACCCAGAAGCAATGTCATCCTACAGAAGCTCCTCCTTCAGAGGTTGGAAAACTTAAAGACGGTAGGCCTTGTGTTGAATGTGCATGCACCGAGCTTCTTGAGCAGCATGGAATGTGTTTCAAAAAGAAGAATCAAGAACCAAGCAACCTTCTTCTCGCCTGTTGTCTGTCGTAGTTCTTCTTCTAAAGCTCGCTTTAGCTAGTGGTTGTGACTTAAAGCTGTCATGTGGCTATTTCTAACGTGTGTGATCCCGAAAAAGCTCCTGCAACATGTGAAATGACGCTTTAACTTGCTAGATGTCTGCACCAAAGCCACCAAACCGCTGCCAATTGAAGTTCATGAGGTTGTCTTTCAAAGCCCTGTAAACTGACGCACCTGGATCCCGTACCGTTGCATCTATGAATGTTTGATCTGTAATGCATTTTGTCCCATTTTTTTTAATGAATCTGTAACGGCTGAAAAATTAATATCATACAAACCATTTGATTTTTATCACCCTGCTTTATTATGCTGTACGAGATACATCACCACCAGAATGGGAGTGCTCAATATTCCTTGCTCCTACAGTATTATCTGAAGACTCATTGATTTAAAGGTTCCTATAAGGTTTGTTATTCCGAAGGCTCATTTATCAGAAAAATTGTTATTCTGAAGGAACGAAAGATTGGAAAGATAGGAAAGATTGTTAAAGGCCTTTTTTTTCTAAAGGCTCTTTGTTTCAAATGTTCGTTTTTTCCGAAGGCTCGTTGTTCCGAAATGAATCGAACAACCCTGGATGGTTGGAGCCTCTTTATTTCAACGGTTCGGTAATCCGGGGGATGTTCACTTCATGCAAGCCTTGATATTTCGAGGGTTTATTATTCTGAAGGTTCTCGTTGATCCGTAGGTTTGTTTTTTTCCGAAGTTTCCTAACTATTCTGAACCTTGGAAGCACTGTGGTACATTGATGAAGGCTTTTGATACGAGAGGTCCTGAGTTCAATCCTTGCTCGATGCTTACATAATTGGACAAGGTGTTTTACAGACATTTTCCCTCGTGAACCAGATTTATTTTGTGGGTAACTATCAATGTTGGGATTATAATAATTACAGGGTTCTAAGGAAGTGGACTGATAAGGCCACCCTGGGTAAATAATACCATAAATATTATTGTTGATAAGGTTCGTTAATCTGAAGGATCATTGTAATGCAAAAGTGAAATGATGTTCATATTGCCTCAATATTCCAAAGACTCGTTTATCTAAAATTTCATTAATTCTAAATTTTCGATTTGTGATTCTTTGGATGACGAACCATTAGGGTAACGAAGTATTCATCTGCATGTTTAATTCTGTTTGTATCACCTATATACAAGTTTAAAAACCCGAAATATTTCGCTTCAATATACTTACATGTGTTTTTCGCATTGTAGATTTAATACTGGACACAATTCATGTTTCACTACATTCTGTGGTCCTGTATAATTTGTTATTTGCTACTTGTAAATTTGTTATTTGTTTTTTATTGCCTCATTTCCACACCACTTCGTTTGTCAACACTGTGGTTTCCAAATGGACGACGCTACTTACCCTTATTGATTCGATATCATTAAGATGTTATCCGCATTTAACCTTGTCTACCTTCTTGCATTTAATTGATTTATGTCCATTTTACCTCATCGAGATTTCAATGTATGTCACACCACTTCCAAAAACACACACCTCCAATTAATCCGCATCCTAGAACATATGCATCGTGATAGTAACCATGGTAACAGCGTAATGCTGATGCACCTGAAAGTCTCTTCGACAATAAGCACTGGTCAACTACATGTACTACTAAAAGTTCAAGCCTCTCTAGAAATTTATCAGTCATTATTGCCATGCCTTCTTCTTTGAGTGATACAAAATATTAACTTATTAGTTCATGTAGGAATGAGCTGTGAACATTTCGATTTTCTCCTTTACTTTACCATGGAGTCTGCTACTGGGGAGCGTTTCATCAAGCGTTTTGTCAGTGATTTTACCGACAAATTTGCTCTCAGCCAATCAGATGCAAGGATTTCAGTAGCTTATAACAGTTGTCGGTAAAAATCACTGACAAAACGCTTGATGAAACGCTCCCCAGATCTCCATGGTTTCACGGAAGTATGAAGCGGGTTTCACTTATGTACTCTCTAAAACAACATTATATTTCATAAAATACATGAGATTATTTTGCTCATAATCAGTATGTACACTAGGTTTTCGAGAAACGGGGTGATGCCACTTGGAATTCTGTAATACGACCTTGTGATCACTTGTAATGCAATAATTGCTTGTTAATCAAATCGCAAGAATCTCTCGACCGTACAGAGCAAGATGCTTCAACGGTGACCTAATTTTCCAAAGGATTTACTTAAGTCAACTCATCACGCATGTTTAACAAAAGTGTCGATTTTAATCATCCATACTTCTTTTCGATTTCGATATGATTGGAGACTTAAAAGTGCTACACTAGGTACTTCATCATCCTGTAACAGAATTCTCATTTCAAGCTATTTAAAGGCATGGTTCAATAATTTAATAAGAGTAGTCTATGATTATTGAACATGATACAATGGGTGCTTTTACGCTCGGTGTTGGTGTTTCGTGTTGGTGTTCAGAGCAAAGATTCTCCTAAAATCGAGCTCCAACACCGCTGTTCAGATTAAGGAGCCGATACCGATATCCTAACAAAGCGCATCCATAGCTGAACACTGCATGTAATGGCTTAGCTCTACTAACACCATTCTTAAAGAAGAAAATTTTGTTTTTAACCACTGAATTATTAGTCTAGAATATCGTAAAAATTGCACGAGTAGTCCGGTAATTCTAAAAGCAATCCTTATTTGATCTAGAGACCGGTAAGAACTTCACAGAAATGGATAGTATTGACAGGAACAGTAAGTTCAGATCTAATCTAGTTTTTCACTTGCAGCAGAAAATGCTGCGGTAGGAATGCAGCTAAACACCGGATCGGACGGCGCAGAACGTACATGCACGGCAAACGGCCAAATTTCGGGCATCGGCTCAGATTAGCCGTGAAGTGTCATTACTTTTGTATTGTGATTGTTTATTTAGAGCTCATCCTAGTTAATAATGTGGATTCTCTGGGTCTTTTACTACGGAATATGTTACATCGTATTTATCAAATCTATCTGGAAAAAAAAGATTTTTTATTCACTCCTTCCGCCCATTTAAAAAGCAAAGTAGTTCCTTTCCGGGTGCTCTATATCGAACGGTAGACTAAATGTTGGCATAGATTTAATTTCAGACCTATATTATGAACATACTACATGTAATAACACCTGTAAAATTACACTTTGAATGATGCCTCCTGACTTTATTTCTCACAGCTAATCACCAAAATTTCCCATATCTAGCATTCAAGTACCAAGACCAACACCAACACCGAACGTGAAATGAACATGTCTTAATCCCTAGGGGCTAGGGGTATAGTTTTAGTGAACGGAATTTTGTACATGAAATTAAACACCGACTGCCGAGCTCGGTTCAGCAGACAACATTGGACAAAAATTAAACACCGGCAACCAGAACTACGTCAGAAAATCAGAGGTCAACACCTAACACCTACTGATTTTTTTCTCATTTCATAGTGGGTGTTAGATCATGATTTCGCGGCAAAATAAACATTAACCCCAAACACCAACACCGAGCGTGAACATCAAAGCAAAGTTTGATGTTGTAATTCTTTATTGCTGATGAGTCAGAACCTTGCCTGATGATCGTGTCTTGGTCTTCTTACACTCCGTATGAAGGAAATTGTTGTCAGTTATACTCTATGAATGTTTCATTCTTTTTTTGATTTATGTAAACGAATTTCCATTGTCTGAAACTAAATCCTATATAACAATGATAATCAAAATTTGTGTTCCCCCTCTTTTTCGTCCCTCTTTTTACAGCGGCTGTTACGGTCAACTATGCCTCCTGTCTCCTCACGAAAAGCGGCAACGGCGAGATCGTAGGCAGGGTGGATCTCAGAGAACAGGTGCGTATGAAACCACCAACAATATTGAATCATGATTTTTGTCTGTGGCAATGACGGTAAGGTGATTATGGATGAACCGTAAAAATAATGATTATGTTAGGAACTGTGAATTTGACCAAAATTGTTTCTGTCATTGTACGTGGCAGCTGCTAAGGGTTCCCGGTAAGGCGGAAAACTGATTTTGACGGCATTGTAAATCTCAGATTTCCAACCCAAACCGGAAATTTTGGCCGTGAAGTCGATATTCGCAAAACAATATTTTTGAGGGAGTCGTTATTTCCTCTGATTCCGTAGTTCTTAGAGGAATGAAATCTTTTCCGTTTTTTCTAACGTAGCATAAGTCCAGAATCATATGGGTTATATCATACAATATGAAAATATGCACACGAAGGCTTCTGATGTATAAATGGTGTAGTCGTGTTCTTACTAATCTCCATCATACAAACTTGAAATTGGTTTCTGCTCATCAATCATAATGATATCGTTTTGAATACAGGAGAAAGGGAATCAATAATAAAATCAAGTAAATAATTGTGTCAAGGAATACAAACGGAATGATGAAAATGAGGCAACTAAACATGACGATTAATTAGATTATAATAGACAACGATATACCTGCCATAGACGATTTCACAAATTATTATCGAAGGATGTAGGCTTACGTGGATTCATCAGTCTATACACTGAGCTTATCCAACTTTCGTAGATGATGGTATAGATTTCAATCTTATGGATCATAACAGTTTTATTTAGAGCTGAAAATGTACATAAATTATCGTACTTGGAGAAAGAAGAATATATGCAAGCTAACACCCGGCACAAACTTTAGGCTTGTTATAAGGTAACAAGATTTGCGGTTTGAATAATACATTTTGGGTGTCTAATTTGGATACTGGCACATACAAGTGACAAAACCATGGTCGTTCTCCCATTTTAAGATGAATGGGATTCAGGTATCTAGTGTACGTGATATTCTCCACAACGGTGAGATTTTCGTTTTGTACTTCTGCCCCACCTCCTTCTGCCCGGTTAAACTGATTTATTTTCTATTGCTTATCAATAACATCAGTTTTGCTTCTCATAAAAATACGAATAGCATAACGATTTTTTTCACGGTCGTTTGACGTCCATAACCAAGCAGCAGTAAAATATGCGAACTCATCTGCGGATTAGGGCACTTGGTGTTTTGTAAGAACATGGGAGACATTTTCGCCGCCGCCATTCGGATTGACGCCCTTTGACGAAATGATAATCTGCCTGAAATCTTAGCAAAGAGAGCTCAACAGTGTTGCCCAGCTATATTAATATGCGAAATGCATTCCACACGGTTCAAATTATGCACGTTCAATTCAATGCTTTTGTAAGGCCGGTTTGCAAATTCAAGTAATCAAGCGACTTCGCAACAACTGATTGCGAGAACGGTTTGTATTTCGAAGAAATTCATCTCGACTATTCTTTCATGATCGTCATCTTTATTTTGTATGTTTCAGAGTGACACAAACGTACTTCAGGTGTGCCTGCAGGTTGATGGTGCGAAGCTCAGTTTGGCTGCAAACAGCAAACATGGATTTCACGTACACACCTATGGCAACATCAGCGGTTCCTGCGGAACCACAGGCGGACATTACAACCCAGATGGTGTAAATCACGCAAGCCCAACATCGACTACGAGGTAATAAGATGATTCATTTTTTTTTCAATTAGTCGTTTTCGGGGTAAAATGAAGTGCAGTACAATCTTGAAGGAGAACGTGTGATTCGTGTAAATGTATGCACATGCACATGATGAAGTTGATGGAATTCTCACCGGCATTGGCACTTCATAAATAGGCGTGGCATTTCGATTCCACTTCATCTGAAAAAAAAAACATTGCTAAGCTTCTGGTACAGGGATACCATAGAAGTTCCAGTTCAAGGACAATAACCATAACATAAATATATGTTGATTAAAAATTGTGTATATCGTTCTTCATGTCTTTCTTGTTTGTATTTTCCATACATGCAGGCATGTAGGTGACTTTGGTAACGTTCAAGCAGACGCCTCAGGTGATATTGATGTGAGCTTCAACGATACCGTGGCATCCTTGATCGGAGATAAAGCAATCATTGGGCGAGGATTCGTGGTAAGTTCTCTTCTTTCTTTTCTTTTTGTAAATTTCATAATAGCATTAAGCCCACAATGAGCAAGAAAAAAGGATAAAATGAAGACAAGAAGACTGAACCTGGAGACGGGGAGGGAAAGATGGGGTGGGTGAATGGAATATAATGAGGGAAGAAATGGTCGACAATGGAGTGATTCTTGATCAGTGACTAGTGATTGATAAAACGTTACAGTGGCGGATCCAGGAATTTGAAATAGGGGTGGCATCAGCGGAGAGGGAGTGGAGGGTGTGGGAGGGGGTATCTCCCCTTCCACGGTAAAAATCACCAAAAATTAAAGAGGTGGCGCGCGCCCTTGGCGCCCCTGCCTGGATCCGCCACTGAGTTAATTATTCGTCTCATCCAATCAAGACAACTGAAATTAATGGTGTGTCTAGTTCAGTGGCGATTAGGGGGTCCTGGAGGAATATGTGACCCCTGGTAAAAGTATAATACATGCATAATGCCCCGACTACATTTATTACCTTTTTGTTAAAGACATTTGAGATATAGTTACGCCTATGAAAAAAGATAACTTTCTCTACATGTATTTGGACGGTCTTGTGCCCAGCCCCTGTTAAGGAATTCTGTTTTCACTACTCTATAAAAGTAAACTTCTTTACAGTGGATTAAATCCTTTAATCTCTCAGCTTCCTCAATATAATGGGGTTTTTTCAGCCCACTATATAATCAAGTCGAATCTAATTGTTCCACTTTGTAACTCTTTTCTTTCTCTCTTCCATCACTCATCAGCTTCACGCGGGAGAAGACGATCTTGGCTTGGGAGGGGACGCAGGCAGCTTGGCGAGCGGCAACGCTGGAGCTCGACTGGCTTGTTGCGTTATCGGCTGGGCCACTGGCTCAGAATGGGTGAACTAAAAAGTGTTTTATACTGCGAATATATCTCTAAAAATCAGCCATGTGTAAATTTATATACTCGTTTGTACATTTTATACAACTTTTTGGTATCGGCATTAATGTAATTAGCCTCAGGTGGAACAACTCAATCAACACCCTTCCTGTGCCCGAATGTTACGGTTATTCGTCGAATGTGGGACATGGTAGTTCTACAATAATTTGGTTTCAATAATGTGGTGTGCTATATATGATTAAAGGAAAAATGTTGGGTCTCTTGAATATATTAACTGAGGTACGATGAATTTGATGAATTACACTCTCGGTTAAAATTCAAAAATATTAAATCCGATGATTGAAAGACAGGTTAGTTAAGAAAAAAAATCCCAGATGATTGTGTCGGGGGTTTTTGACATCGTGTTGTTGGTCTTTCCTCGTCGGACCAATGTAATTATTTTGATAACTTTCAAATACAGTTCACATCTGATTGTAAATAGTATCTTGATTACACTTGTTGACCTTCGTCGGTGGGAGGTTTTTTTATTTGTTATGTTATTTATAAGAATTATGTTTCATAAGCCGATGTTGAACATACTGTTTTTATTTCCATTTAGAGGTATAAATGCACTATTCTGTATCCTATATGTCCCAAACGTACCGTATGTTTTTACTCATTCGTCAATATTACAAGCCCAGTTAGTATCAATGTGCCAGATTTTTCAGAACTAGTGTCAAACTTTAATCATCATATTAGCAAAAAATAGGTTCAAATAATCAGTGGTAAGAAAGAATATAGACTGTCAGTTTGTCAGCGTCTGTAAGCTTCCTTTAGGCTAATCATTTAAATAAATTATCTGTAAAAAATATTTTATAAAAATTGTTGAAGAACGAGAAGACGCCTGCATTTTGTGTTGATATCCGCCACATGACTTGTGTTGTAAGTTATGACGAGTGTGTACATAGTTTTTCAAGCTATATTGTATTACTCATTGTTTTTAGCACAATTAACACGCTAAAAACTACTTTCGAAAAATAAACTCAAGGGCAATTTCAAAGGCCTATCGTACTGCCCATAGAAATCAGGTTCGGATTATGTAATACGCCATCGTAATGTTCGCACATTTCTAAAGGTGATAGACAGTGCTATTGAAATTGCCTTCAGTTTATTTTTCGAAAGTAGTTTTTATTGTGAACAGGAAATCATCTTCACCAAAACTTAGTATTTTGTCAATAACACCAACACCGAGTTTAACGAATTAAAGTGACTTATTGAAAATCTTAAAATCTCCAGATGGTGCCGGGCTCGCCTTTTTTAATGTATAATTATGGAGTTGAATATTTCTTTAGAAACCAAGATAGGAACACGTCTGATACTCCTTTTCGTGTTTGTGAAATGCATGATTTACTTATATTTATTGTATTGAAATCATCCTCTTTAAACATATATTATTTTAGATGGAGACATTTAGTGGATCCCCTATATTTCCTCAGAAATTAAGAATTTCTATTAATAATTATAATAATTTATTTATATGTGCAGTGTACTTCTGCACTTATCAATGTAAATTGAATTTGTACATTTATTTTTCATATTTTCTGTAACAATATTTGTAATGCCATTGTCTTTTTTTTCTATTGGAAATGAAATAAATACAAATTTGAATTTGACTTTGAATTATAACTGATTCTATAGCGCCTCTAAGGCTCTAACAAGTAATATTCCTCGTAGTATCATTTTGTGAAATACTGAATCGAATTATCATTCGTTTAGCTTACGGGCTTTGGCAGACTTGCTAATTTTTCTTTTTACTTAACAATTTCTCTTTTTAATCAAATTTATGGCAGTGAACCACTGCATCACACTCATTCTATTTTTTTGGTGGTGATATGTTGTCTTTATGTCATGGTATTCTATAGAAAATAAATATGTATACAAATACGATTTAGAGTTTTATGTTTATTGAATGGTTGACGAGTCAAACGTATAGGCTATGTCGATGCCGTGAGAAGTAAAAGTGGCAGAGTATAATGTTATTAAAGATGCACAGTTGTAAGGGTGTTAATGCAAGATGTGTGAGAGTTCTTTTTGAACAATCCAATCATGCATGATTTCTTCAAATAGAGATGAAAGCATTGTTCTAAAGTTATCCTCTCTTATATAGAGAAATCATTACCGCAAACACTATACTTGATTTAGCTAGTTGTACATGTATATATTTGCTCCTCTTTGGTCCTAAACATTATTGATAATGAATGTTGACCATCGATAGAGATATTGAACAAGTTGGAAAGATAGTACATGACTTTTTTGTATATAAGAATATCTTTTCAGCAGTTCAGCAAGGTTGAAAAAGTGTTAACGGGCTAGGGCCGGGGGGGGGGGGGGGGGGTTAAAACGTTGAATGAGCCATTTCATTCTTTTGTACTGTATGGCTAAATCAGCACTTTCTTCTTATAGAAAATGAATATTACTGCCAATCCAAGATGTATAGATGTTTTTATTTCAGTTTCACTCATTTTGGAATAGAAATATGACAACTTTAATAGGGGTTTAAAATCCAAACATAGCAGTTAGAGATTTCGATACGGCTGTGATTTCTCATGCATACATATCCCGCTTTAATCAAAGTCAATCCATATCTTTTCTTTCGACATGACCGTATTTTCCCCCTTTCTTTTGTATTTTTATTTTGGGCATAAATTGAAAATCAATAAAGATTTGTTCATAGAAAGTACATGTAATCAGATATATTGATTTTAATTTCACAGAAAAAGAATCCCCTGTCCTGTTTCCGTGTTTTATGGTGGGTTCTATTCATCTCTCGTGGTGATTAAAGGTTCAGATAGTGGTCGACATATTGATATTGATATTTTTTTCTGCAAAGATAACAAAGTGTAGAAGGTTGAGAATGATGTTACGGTTTTTATGTGTGTTTTTTTTTTTTTTTTTTTTTTTGGGGGGGGGGGGTATCCATTATCATTTTTAGGTGTACGACAAATTTAGGGCAACAATGAGCTCATTGTCCGGACAGCAAGATGCCGATTGTATCTTGTAAATATACTTGAAACTGGACAGTTGTATTCGTGGAAGACTCAAAAGACATCAAGCTCCTCCCCACCCCCTTACTCGGCGATCCCTTTTAGTGCCCGTGCGCCTATGATCATTTACTAAAAAAGGAAAAAATACGTAACGACCGTATATACGCATAATTCTTAGAAGAAAAAAACGGAAGGAGAGAACGTGAATGTTGGGGAGAGATAGAGGAAGAATTTTAAAATGAGGCAATGTAATACAGAGAAAGAGAGAAAGGAGAGAGGGCATCGGAGTGAGAATTGGGTAGAAGCGAGGGGTTATAGAGGGCTTCGTGCTTTCAGCATTTTCCAAAGTCCAGAAAAGTTCCCCTTCCAAATGAACAAATGCCTCTCCTGCGCTAGAATTAGTGCCCACATAAGGTAAAACATGCCCTGTTTATGTTTATGACACTTCACATAACAAAACTTGTGGGTTTTTTTGTGCTGTGTTCCTTCATGCCGATTGTATATACACCCGAATGCCATACTGACCAAATTTACGAAACGAAAAAAACGGCCTTCCTCGTTGGGTGTTTTCATTATTATCCACATTATCGAAGTAGTGCTTTTAGATTGTTTATCAAACTTTTCTACTGGGTTTTTGAGCTGCCTTTTTCTTATCCTTAGATTGCCTTTTTTTTGGGGGGGGACCGTGGGGAGGGTTGATCCCCTTCGGAGAGAGAGAGAGAGGGGGGGGGGGAGAAAGAATGGAATCTTTGTTTGTGTGTTCTCCCTATTTAGCGGATAACTAGTGGGCAACACCATTCTACCTATTTTATAATTAAAAGTGAAAATTATAAATTACTTGCCCCCTTTTTACACAATGTTCAATCATTCATGCTCAAGTATCAGCGTATGAGGGGAGGGGGGGGGGTGCAGCCTCCCGAGTATTGATTGAAAATATCAAAAATTCTGGCAGCGTTGTGCCCGAATAACATTATAATTTGGGCAGTGAGGTACCCATATGTACGTTTTATGTTGATGACGCAAAGACATTTTTACGGCACTGGAAAGTTGATATTCGGGCTATAGGCATCAGCCCTTCTGGCCGAGTGCCCGAACGCCTATACCAGTTCCCCTATGTGTGGTTACTTCGTAGTTAGATCTTAAATCATGTGGGAGACGTGGGAGATAATTTTTCTTCGTTTGTTTTATTTATTTGGGAACTGCCCCCGATGGCCATGATGGGGGGCGTTCATCAGTTGTCTTGTCGGTGATTTTTACCGACAAATTTGTTCTCAGCCAATCAGATTCAAGGATTTCAGTAGCTTATAACAATGGGGGGGGGCACAACCGGACTGTGCTCCCATTTGAAACCCAAGAAACTCCAATATTGTGCCCCTCCTTTTTTTTTGGGGGGGGGGGGCGGGTGGGGGGAGGTGTTAGAAAAGGGAACAGTTGTGCCCCTGTGTTGTGCCCCCTTTAATTCCCTTTTTTATTTCCCGCCCCTGCCGTGTTATGAGTCCGGCTGTATTCACTTCGTCTCAGTTTACAAGAAATCTAGATCTTATCTTTTTTTTGTGCTGCCTTTTTTGGTATACACCCTTTCCTCTCCTCCCCCCCCCCCCCCACCCCCCCCCAAAAAAAAAAGAGAGTTTAAAATTGGGTATTTACAGCATTACAGGCAGCTATGCAGCTATATCGAGGGGCGGATCCAGGTTTTTATCAAAAGGGGGAGGGGCACAACTCCGAAAAATGTCTGACAAGGAAAAAGGGGATCATTTTTCAGGTGCCTTTAGGATCGAAAATTGGGCCGGTGTGCCCCTAAACCAACCCGCAACCGGCTCTGGGAGGACCTGCAAAAACCTGATAATGACGTACCGTACCAATGTGAAGTCACAGGTCTTCAAAATGGCGACATCCGTGGGAACTGGAATTCTGAGAAGAGTTATTAATTTTGCCATTTTCAATGGAAAAGGAGGTCTTTTCAGGGTATGTTTCAACATGTCGTTATTTGTATCAAGTGAACGTGATTAATATGTTTTGTAGGTGAACGAAATATTTGAAATTAAACGGCAATTGAAGGATTCTAATAATAGAAATATGATTGCGTAGTCCCACGTGCATGAAAGTGTGTAAGCTCTCCTGAAATAAGTAAAAAGTTCTGATAATGATATGGTGATACAACTCAAAGTTAGACCTAGTAAAGGCTACCGGTATATGGTGGGGGGCCTAGCCCCGGGACAGCGTCCTGAGTGAAACCAGTACGATTCGGTGGGTCTCACAATTTACCAATGTTCAAATGACCATTGAAAACACTCATAGCTACATTCCTATACTTCGTGTGTATAATTTAGGCAGTCATACACCTCAACTTTTTAAAACACCACTGCACAAAAGTCACAAACATTCACTCAAAATCGGCATTTAGTTTACAAAAACTGACATCAAAATATCCAAGAAATACAATAAATTCAACTCACCGATGTTGGAAAAGATATTTCCGAAAATCAAATCCGTAATTTACTGTTGATTCTCGCGAAACGAGCTATCGGAGTCAATGTGTACATTTCCTGGTCGCCGCGGGCGCTGACATCTCCCCAAAAGAGTTTTGTCCTTAAAAATTCGGTCCCTGTGGCATACACGGAAAAGTCCCGATTTTCTGTGTGCGCGATCGTAAAGATCGATGTGCGCTTGCGATCCCGAGTTTTTTCGTGGACAAAAATTTTATTGGCCGATTTTAGTCCAAGACATCGGCAGTATGTAAACAACGCGCGATCGCGAAACAAATCGGCGGGGATTTCTCCGGTTTTGGACAAGATTTTGACTTTGGATTTTGCTGAAAATATCAAAAGTTTTTCCTCACGGCCATTTGAGGTAGGAGTGAGATTTTTAAGGCCTGAATTTGAAAGCAAGTATTTAAAATATTTATCTTACTTTTCCCCCCATACCTTTACTACACGCGACAGAAAATAGCAACTATTTTTGCATATTGTATTCGTAGTGGTCAATATGACCACTATTCGTGGTGTGATTGAAAATATGGCCATATAAGATATTTTTTTAAATTAAAGTATCATATATACGATGCCACTTACCTAAACAGACCTTCCGCAAATCAGCTTTTCCTAAAAAATGTGTAGAATCGATGAATGTCACTTTTTACTCTCAATTTTCGAAACCAGTCCCATTCGCCATGTTGTTGAAGCAGAAGCGAAAATAGGCACTTGCGCATGCGCCTATGAATATTTATTACAACGACGGCATAGTTTTCGTCAATGGCATAATGAATATTCATATATACACTGTGATCCGGCGATCTCTACTCGCTCGAGCTCCTGCCTGCCACTCGTCTTAATGAATATTCATAATGCTCCCTTCTTGTCTATATAATTATTGGAGCTGCTGACGCATGCGCATTGCAAGCAAAACACCGACCTACAGAAGTTTTTAGTACTGGCTTTTGGAGATAAATAGGCCTTTTTTGTATCATCCTCATTGAAAAGAAAGACGACAGTCAATCGGAAAGTATTGTAAGTACCTAAAGTAGCCTAAAATCAACTAATGTCATGTTTCATGGCTATCATTTTGACAAACGACCTTGTAATTAAGAGATTAATCGCATGAAAATTTCCACTTTTACAGTTATATTTCTGGGGTCTGCCCGCTATTTATAAGGACCGCTATTTATAAAGGACGGCTATTCATTTAGTCTCGCGTTATGGATAGCAGTCCTTACATGTATATGAACAGCGGTCATTATGACTAGCGGTCCTTATGACTAGCGAGGTTACCCTTTTATTTTTGTCATATTATTATTTGGAAATCGGGGTGAAATTCACATCAGTCAGCTTCAAAATCAAGATTTGCATTCATTTATTACGTGTGCATCGCTTTAGGACCCTTTTGTTTTGTTAGACAAATTATGACATGGGCATCGATATCGACTTGAAAGTGTTTGTTTTTTACATTCGTTTGCCCCCAGTTTTCCATGTTTTATCAATGATCCAACTTCAGAATATGAAGAACCAAGGTAGAGGAGCAAAGGTAGATAAAAGTAATTCGCATAAACCACTGAATTAAATGCCTTTTAATAATAATAATAATATTGGGTATTTTTATAGCGCTCATATCCACCACGTATAAGGTGCTCAAGGCACTCCAGTATTACCCCGGTTCTAGCTACACATGTAGGCTACCAAATTCGGTGCTCACGGCATTCAAGGAATTCCTTCCAACCGGTACCCATTTAACACCTGGGTGGAGAGTGGCAAATGTAGATTAATGTCTTAAAAACGAAGTGCTTAGCTTTTGGTCTAATAAATATCTGATATATGAATAAATAGAAGAAAATCCAGGGGGGGGGGAATGAAGTTTTGTAAAGATTATTCATATCTTCAGGTAGACCTCTATCTGTTGTTATTTACTGGTGTTTTCTTATCTCTTTTTGAATGAACAGGTTGCTACTCCCTCGCTTTATGAACAAAGAAATCAGTGCATGAGTACAGGGGTAAGTTTCCTAAAGGAAGATGAGGTCGACAGTGGAAGTGGAAGCAAAAAAATTCAGAGAAAGGGATTTGTGAAAGTATGAGGAAGTTCAGTCAAAGAATAAGAAATTCATTAATTTTTCGAAGTCAGTATTGGCAATATGGTAATGTGGTAATATTGGCAATATGGTAATGTATTTGTGATGTCAGGGAGAACATCTAGGTTGTATACTATCAGTGGGAGAATTTTCCCTTGGCTTTAGAACACAAATCATCAAACTACCAATATGATACTATCTCAACTTTCTCATATATTTATAACTTTCTTTTTCTTTGTCTGATTTTTCTTCAACTTTCACTATTAATATATGTCTCTTATTTTTCTGTTTCCATCCAGGCGAACTTTCTATGAAGGGTTATTTCCCCATAAAGTTAGAATATCATTTAGGAGAAAGAGAAATCATCAATTCATTGCAGTCTATCTATCTATCTATCTATCTATCTATCTATATATATAATCATTATTTTCATTGACGTGCTCATTGTAACTTCTGGAAGTTTAAACTTGTTAGTGCATTTAGATTAAGAATAGATTTTAGAGTATTTTTCTCAAAGTAGAAAAGCTGCTGACAACTAAAAATACAGTTATTTGAAAAGAAAAAAATGTGTTCAAATATTCTGACATCTGCACTATTCTACTTATTATCTTATTTAAGAAATTAGAATTTAATTGAATTGCCAATGGCTACATGAAGCTCTCCATGTGACCTTATCAAATTTCGCCTTTTCAGGTATCTATATTAGAAAAGGTAATATTGTTTCATCTGTAATATTTGCTATCAGCATGTGGGGTGATGTGAAAATAGAGTGATAACATTACAAACAGTAGGACTAATTTGAAACATGGGTAATTTCTCGGTACAGTAGGCCTATATGTTTATGTACATTCTGCTGCATCAGATGCTATGTGAGTACGATGTAAACAGACTGGTCACCCCTCCCCACGAAACTGATCTTTGGTAGTTTGGTGTAAAGAAAATTATGATTTTGTCATTCACATTCCAAGGATGATAATTTTGTGGTTGAAGAAAAGATAGCAAAGGGCTAAGTCAGGGGAAAAAAATGGACTGAGAACTGAAAATGTAAGAAGCATATCAGCTAATGATATTTTACATCATTCCTCCCCCCTCCTTTTTAAAAACTATTCTTCTTTTTCCATTTAGAAATTCAGCTGTCAATTGTCCCCATGTTTTTTGTGCTGTCCAAATGCTTATATTGACAAAAGGAGAGTAAAATGCATGGAGAAAATAAGGTTCACTTTTAATAAACATGTTATAATATAATTTGTAATATACAAATTAGTTCAAAGTTTAATTTCATATGTTGATATTGACAAAAAGAGTGAAATTCATGGAGAAAAGGGGCTCATTAATTATAAATAAGTTATTTAAATTCGTAGTATATAAATTAGCTGAAAGGAGAATTAACCCCAGAATATAAATGTAATATGTTCAAAGGTGTAATATATTCTTTAATCATTGGCCTGTATCACTTTAGAAATAAAATTATCAGAAAAGGGTTTAATTCCAGACATTCTAGCACACGGTATCATCTGCTAACACTTTACATGGGGGCTGCCATTTTCTTGATGATATGGATTATGGAGTTGTACATGAACCATTGGAAACCGTTCCGGTCAAGAAGATATTTTTAATCCTAGAGCTAAATTGCTTCTCTTCATTGCAAAAAAATCCCCATATATGATGGAAAATACATAACAGGTGTATACATATATTCTAAAATTTGAAATTTATAGATTTCTTTTTAAATTCTCTGGCTTTGCTAAATAGAAATTGATTTCTTGGGCTTGCCTGGCAGAGCAGAACATAATTTATACAACGCGCATTCTGACTATTGAAGTCCATTATTTCAAAGCAGGTGAATGCATAGTTTGTCACTATTGACATGATTGACGCACCGGAAAGTTATCCATAAATTTGAATTAATTTGCTCTATTGCGTACGTCATAGTATCACGAAAATAGATTTATATTTAGTAAATTAGAAATTTTCAAAGAAATATAAAGCACATTTACGTTTTTAGAATATATGTATATATCTGTTAAATATTTTAAATCTCAAATTGGATTTTGTATCAGGAAGAAAGACAATTTTTCATTCGTATTAAAAATATCTTGGGCAGCCCAGAGGTATCGCTAGCAGACAATACATTTTGCTGAGAAAATCTTGATTTATACCCATCTCGTTTATATTTTAATGCAAAACTACGTAGGGCAACAAGAAGGAATAGATTATATCTTTGAATATAAGCACATTTATATTTTGAGGTTAATTCCCTTTAAATTCGTTACATTTTTTTTTTTTTTTTTTTTTTTAGAGTTTAACAGGTTTTAAAGTAAGTAGATTTTTTTGTTTAGACTTTGCATTTAAAGCTCCATAAAATGTGATCATTGCTTTTTTTTCATCTCACTTTGAGCTCATTACTCCTATCCTTGAATAGGAAACTGTATCATCATCATGAAATCACATTTTGGGATTTGAGCTCACTGCTACAAAGCCTGCCTCAAAAGTTTCTTTTTGAGTACCATACTTCGTGGGTTTGGGGTTGAATTTGTCTTCATTTGATATTTCATTGCTTATTTATGTATGTTGCTTTGCCTTTTCAAATTCTTGCCATTTAGTTTACAAACAGGTAATAGAAATGGCATTTAAAAAGCAGATTTTCAATTATGCATATTTGTTCCTTTGAAACTGATTTTACAAGCATTTTCACAGGATAAAATTATACTCATTCTTCTAATTTTTTGAAGGGAAAAATAAAATACCTGCATACATTTATGTACATTGTTTACTACATGTAGGCTTTAAATTTGACAGAGGTTTACAACTTACAACAGGCTTTGCTACATTTAATAGTTGTGTATTTCAGTAAAGAAATATTTTGCCTTGCATTTACATGCATCAAAGTGATTGAAGCGCTTGTTGCATGTTGGGTTTTGATAAATAATAGTGACTGAAATAAAACTTTTCATCAATTTCAAATGGCATTTTCGCACTTATTTCAGTGTGTGCGCTATGTCTAGGGGCATTGCTAAGAAGGGGGTGGCATGATGCCCCAGTTTCAAAATATTTGGTTGAAATTCCACTAATATTGTTGACAAATTATGAATTTATGCATCTTTTTGTATCCTTGTTTGCAGATTGACTAATTTTAGCTTTTTTAATGCTAATCTCCTGTCTGAGAATTTCATCTTATTCTAACTCCTCTCCCCCATTTGAAATGTTATAGTGATACCCCTCTCTGTGTCATTAGGTGACCGTTATTGAAACATAAAATCAAATGTACACTACATGTACATTTGGTACTGAATGTGGTGCACATGGCATTTTGATTGGAATTACGCATCATTCATTCTTTTTTTTTTCTTTTTTGTTTGTTCAAGAATCAAGTATCATGAAAATGCATAATCATTCTCTGTCTATTTGGCACTCCAAGTTTGTGTGATATTTCCTCTCTTTTTTGTTGTTGTTGAATGCTGTGAATGCTTTATTATCTTTTAATGAATGACCTAACAGGAACGAGACCTTGTTCAACACATGGTAAGGCTTTTGCTACTAGCTCTGACCTTTTCTCTCTCTGAATCTGCTGTGTATAATTATGTACTGCATGTTTCTGTAACAGCTATGCATCACATTGGCAAATCCAGAAAGCGTGGAGGAGGATATGCTCCCTCTGTTTTAAGCCATTTTTAAAGTTTGGCTCAACAGAGAGGCATGTCTCCTCCTCTTCAAAATCCTGGATCTGCCACACCGTACTACAGTGTGTACAATGTATGTTATGTATCTTCACCTGTGCATTAACCATTAATGGCAATTAACCAATATTCATTAACTTCTAGTCTTTTCTTTAGATGTACATGTAACTCAGTCATTGCATCACAATACTCTGAACCTCTTTCATTGAGATTATAGCAAAAATTTTGAAGGCTATCTCTGCATTTGTTTAAATCCTGGGCAATTGCACATTTGGGAAAATCTGGACAAATTTATTGCAAATTTGATTTAACTTAATAAATTTTAATTTTTGTGCAACAAATATCTTAATTGCTCAGAGCAGAATATTTCAAAAACATCATTGCTGAAATGATATACATTCAGGAAATGATATACATTCAGATTTAAAAAAAAAAAGTTAAACCACTAAATATGCAAAGTTCTCTGAGTAATTCTGTTAGTGACACTTTTTGCAGTCAGAGAATTCCATATGTAAAAAAATGTATTTTGTACCGTTCATTTGGAATTGCCCTTCTGTTTCACCTCCTTTATATCTTCCTAGTTCCTTCCTAAGCACCACCTCTCACTTGGTTTTTACTGATAATGTTTCATAAGCCACTGCTTTATACTTTGCATAATACATGTAGTTCAAACCTCATTTCTTCCCCTTTAGCTTTACTTAACATTCTCACCTTTAGAAAATAATTTTTCCCAATTCAACTGTCTTCAACTTTCTGTGTAACTATCTAATACTTTGAAATTCTTCCAGGCATTTGTCTCCTAAATTGTTAGGATGCACCAGATTTTAGTGGGATATTCACACCTAGCCCCTGTACAGTTTACCCTCCATCTATCCCTCTGTCTTTTTCTTTTTGTCTAGATGGCTTTCTAATCCTCATTTAGTCTTAATTATGTTATTATATTCTATCATTTTTCCAGTTTTCAATCTTTTGCTTTTTAATAAAATTGTCTTCAACATTTGTGTGAATAGATGTAGATGTTATATATTATTATTTTTTTTTTTTAGAATGAAGGGTGTCAGTAATAAGTTAATATAAATGACACATCCTTCAATCATAGATTGCTTGAATGTCTTATTTCATTTAACATGCATTTTTAATGGGTTCCAGTCCAAATTACATGTATGTACCGGTACATGTATCTATGTCTTCCTTATTCAGTTGGTTAAAGTGATTACAAAGACTTACATTAGGCAGGCTTTGATTTTCATCATACATTTGTTTGATGATAAGCAGAGAGAGAGAGAGAGATGCATACACATGTACATTGTACATAGCATACTTTGAAATATCAAAGTATCATACATGTATTTCTATATCAAAGAGAGAGCAATAAATTATGATCACAGTAACAGCTACAGCTACTAGATTCTGCCTTATTCATTAGCACTATTATTTTTCACACCTCATCAATCAACTTAGAAAAACTTCCAGCTCCTACTTTTATCTTATGAGTGATAAACAAAGAATGATAAACCATGATATCTTATTCATATTGATTTATAATATGCTTGGATTAAACCAGTGGTTTATCGACAAGTATAGATAATTCTAATTAGACTGAAAATGTGCTTTATCATTCCCATCGATGTCCTCATGGCTAATAGCCTCTTTTTGTTATTATTAATCATATCTCTAACATATGGTATTGTGAAATTACTGAATGCATAAATTGTTTGGTAGATTGAAACCAGCCATATTTTTCTGAATTGCCAAGTAACCTTCAGTGATTACATAGCTGTATTTATGTAGACAAACTGTAGTACATTTTATTCCTATTTTAGTATGAAAACAATGGAAAAAATTCAAATTCAACTTTTTGGATTTAGGATAATTCAAATAATCAGTTTATTTGAAATACATGATATAAGATTTGCCAGGGGCAAAAGAAAGCAAAGTAAAGCAGAAAGTGATTTGGATGGCAATTAAGTGATTCTTTGTAACCATCATTTTTATTGGAAGAGAGGAAGATGTTGTAATACATAAAATTGTGGGTATATGACTGTTCAGCAACTAAAATCAAAGAAACCTGACAGTTGGAAGTTTGGTTTCCGTCTAACAGCTACACATGAGTTTAAACATGTAATACATGTCTTGGGCACTGTCTAATGGGCACTGTATACAATGCCCTCTGAAGGGGGTACATGTACCTTGTATAACAAATCTACCCCATCCATCAAATGGCACTTAATCAACCTTGTTAGATCTATGACTTTCCTTAACCCTAACAGTAAACTCTATTTACATTGAGGAAGATAACTGCGGTGAAAATTGCCACCCTATTAGGCGAGGTGTAAAGCTCTATGGAAGTGATATCTGAGATATTGCAGTGTGCAGTGCACAAGCTGTACATGTGTCATGTGCGCTTGGGGTCATCGTTCTTTTGTGTGTATTGATGGCTGAAGTGCTGTCTTGAATGTTTTGATAGTGTTAAGTTATAAGGTACATGTATAAGATATTTATATACAGTATACCTGTTTCCAAATTGACTAAATATTCAGGTAAATCAAATTTGTATATTTGTGGGAAAAATAAAGGACAAACAACTTTTTATATCACATTATGTTGATTAGCATGCCCGAAATATGGCTTTATCTTGGGGGAGTGGAGGGGAAGAGGAGGTAAGGGGAGGGGGCTCTTGGGATAACTACATGTAGATAAACTGCTAGGACATTATTATTAGGATCTGGGGATTGGATTTTGAGCCTTCCCTTCAGAAGTCATCAGTCAGACCGCAGGTCGTATGCAAATGAGCAAAAATCGCGCATTTTATTTCCAGTGCCCGAAATGGCCTCTCTCCCTGCACCCAGTCGGCTGTATCGCATGGTCATCTTTAAAGTTATGTTCTTAAAAAAATATAAATGCTATGCTCATTAGACTTTCTGCAAAAATAAATGAATAGTTTACCAACACAGGGATATTTTGTTTTAGTCATAATTTTAGAAATAAGTTGTTTAAAATAACTGATGAAATAGTCATACAAAAGCCTTTTTTTAACAAGATTTCAAGTTGTTAAAAGACATATAAAAAGTATATGAGCCGCCATCAAGACACATATGTATGGAAGCGCTGGAATCTCATCTTTTTCATCGTTACATTCAAAACATCCATAGATTTATGACAGAGTCAGGATCCAGCAATATTCAGCCGCAGATCATCCGTTGTCAAGTCCATGGTCAGGACCATAGAATCTTAGCCCTGTGATTGGCAAGCGAGCCATCTGTAACCAAGTGCGCGTTGAATGAAACAATGCGCAACCTGTTGCTTCATCCTTGCGCAAACATGCGCATAGCTGTTGCCAGGCTGTGAGAAAACATCTTGCGTGGTGGTAACCAATCAGAATGCTGGAATTGACTTTTTTAAAGACAAAGTGTGTATATTGGTTACATATTGCTGGATCCTGACCCTGTCATGAAGTGCACATTAATGTTATTTCAATCTTTGGAAAGTACAGAAAATGCCCTTTACGCTCATGTCAAATTTGCCCTGGCTCACAATAAAACTATGGTAATTTTGGCCAGATTTATATTTCATTTCCATTTTTTGTCATAAAAGGAACACCATTTTTTACCAATTTCGTCTTTTATTTTGAAAACAACAAAAGAATGTCACAAATCTCTGATCCCTCTTCTTTTATTTGATGCATAACTCATGGCAATTGGTGAATGATAAGTAGTCTATTCAACGGTTTGCAAATAAGATGTTCCTGGCTGTTCTTGCTCATTATGTATTCATAGTCAGGCAGAACTGGAAATAAAATAGCGCGCTTTTTGGGGACCTGCGGATTGGCTGTCATTATAGAATGATAAATTTATTTTTATATAGCAAAAGAATATTACTTATAGATGTTAAAATGGCATTAAACTGGCAAAACTTGAACAGCGCCACCTTACAGTAACTGCTAAATTGAGATTATAATTTGAAAATTAATTGAATTTCGACAAACAGCTGTTTGGTAAATACATGTAGGTACATTTTATATTTCAAACTATTATTTTTGACGTTGAACATGTGGAAAATTGCCTACAGATACATTCTAAGCTTCTTCAAACTAGAATGGGGCATGATGGGAAAATTAGAGGCACAGACACTTATCAAATCCTGTTGAAAGATGACGCCATTAGGAGCTTCAATTTACTGTCACTTTAAATATGTTAACACAAAAATGTTGCTGTAATTGGGTGCTGATTTTCTGTTTAGGTTTCTCTGTATGTGCAAGTTATTTTTGTAAAATTTCTGATTGGAACCCCCCATTTCGTACCAAGACAATTATAAACTTTGTTTTGAGGCCTTGGGGGGTCTGGTGATTCAAGTAAAGATTGCCACATAAAGATAAATACCAAAAGTGACAAATCTAAAATATTATCTTGAAAGGACATTTGTGCCACTGCGGCGGGGATTTGAACCTCATACAATGGCATGTGGTCCATAGTGTGGTGACTTATCCACCAGACCACATCACCTCGTAGCAACATGGATCAGCTCAATCTATTTATTTGTATATTAATGTAGACCAGGGGCCCGTTGCACAAAACTTTCGTTTAATCGCAACTCAAAAAAATCGAACGCAAGTCCTCAATGCTTACTTTTGATTGGCTGAAAATAAAGTTGCGTTCAAATGCAATTTTTGCGCAACAGGCCCCTGTGTACACACCAACTTAACCCGTTGACTACTGAATTCCCTCATTCCCATAGCCTCAATACAGGGGCCACCTGGTACCAGTATTCAATGGGTTAATTATCAATTTCATTTTTTTTGCATGTATGTATATTTATCTGTCTGCAATAATATGCATGAAACGTGTTTTTTAAATAACAGTGTCCCTCTGTGATGATTGCATGTACCAGCAAAAATATTTGTTAAACATTGTCGGCTGTTTTGAGCAAGATCAAAGGGAGTATTTGCTGGTATTTCAATGTGAAGAATTGAAATCATTAGCACTTTTATGTGGGCTTGTTCTTCAATTATGCTTCCATGTGGGAGAACTTTCCACTAGTTAACATTTCACATGTAATAAAAAATAGCACACTTTATTTTTATCAATTAAAAAAAAATCAGATATTTTTTAAAATTATTTTTTGACCATTATTAGTACATGTACTTACTTTGACTTCTGAATAGCTGCCTCTGCGACAAAGCAAGTTTTTTTTCCGTACAAAGGAGTTATAGAACTTGTGACTTTGAAATTTCATCGGCAGTATCTACAGGGTGTCTACTAAACCTGTGCAAAGTTTCGTGGAATTTTGTGTAACTCTGCAAAAGGGATGAACTACCTAATTCCAATTCCCAAGTGGTGTTTGTCTGAACCAGTTTATTCAATTTCGATGAAGAATCCCATAATTGATCCCAGTGCAGTTTCATTTCAAATGCTATTTCAATGCAGGAAGTAATGATGTAGTTAATGATTAAATTTCAAGTTTTGTCTGCAGTCTCTTCCTGCCTCATGATAATGACCATTAGGTTTGGTTCTATATGTGAAAATCAGTGTTTGTACATGTCTCTATATATTCATTTTTGTGAGGTGAGGAATGTATTTTACTGTAAGTAACATGACCTTTGACCTTTCATCTTCAGCCTCCTCCAGCTTGCTATGGAGGCCGACATACAGTCACCCTCATCCCAGGAGATGGCATTGGTCCTGAGCTTATGCTGCATCTGAAAGAAGTTTTCAGGTATGAACACCAAAACATTTTCACTCTATCCTCCCTCCCCCTGCACCTTCTCCCTGTGTGTCAGTATCATTCTTTTTCTTGGCCTTGTAACACCACAGTCACACCGCCAAACCGACGCCAAACTGACTCCAAACTGACTCCAAACCGACCGATTCTTGGTCATTGGTGGCAATGTAATATTTTGTTTGGTCTGTTGTCGGTCTGGCGTCGGTGTTGTTGGTGTGACTGTCAGGTATTAGCTGTAAGAAGGCTCTTATTTGAGTTGTTAAATGTAAATAAATATTATTGTTTTTGCTTCATAGACATGTACATGTGCATGTATCCATACAAAATCTGCATTCAAACTAGATCATTTATGACTATTTATTGATTTGATTACTGTTGCCTATTGGCTGAAGTCTAGAAATACCATTCTTATGCCCAAATTTAGAATCAAAGTTAAGGGGTGTTGCAAGAAAGTTGCAATCAATTGCAAATCCCCAAAATCAGTCTCAAGTCTTGCAATTGATTGCAAGTTCCATTTAAAGTACATGTATCATATTTGCAATCGATTGCAAATGGGGATTTGCAATTGATTGCAACTTTCTTGCAACACCCCATTAGACTGTTCTTTACCTCTTCATGCTTGCAGACATGCTCACGTACCTGTAGACTTTGAAGAGCACAGTCTATGTGGAGAAACCAACAAGGATAGCGAGGAGGTGGAGGCCGCCATCATGGCCGTCAAGAGGAATGGAGTCGCCCTCAAAGGCAACATCCACACAGATCTTGAGAACCTGACCCACGTTGCTGAGAAGTCTATGAATGTCCAGCTCCGGTAGGAAGTGTGACCGACTTGCATGACAGAAAATAAATTTCTTGACAGTCAAACAAAACGTGTACTGAATGTTCAAGAGTACAAATAAATGATATCTGCCAAACAGTTGGTAGAATATGTCTTACAGCTGAGTAAGAAGCAAAGAATGATAAGAAAATCAAGCTCATAGTCCAGACCAGGCAGTCTCATTCGAGTAATATATTTCAGTGCATGTGATTTCCAGTAAGTTTTGGTACGTTTGTTTCCATGTTTCTGGTCCAAACTACTCATATACAAGGTGCTGCATGATGAACGATTCAGAATTAACTCAAGCCAGTTATCTTGAAATGCGACTGCATTACCTGAACTTAAAATTACCTTTAACAAACTGGACAAACTGTCCATAGTGGAATTCCCATGCCTGATGACACAACTCATGATACCTGCATTGATTATATTTATATCTTCTTGATCATGTAGAGTGGGGCTGGATGTATTTGCCAATGTGATTCGCTGTAAGACCATCCCTGGGGTGAGGACAAGACATGAGAACATTGACATCGCCATCATCAGGGAGAACACTGAAGGAGAGTACTCCAGTTTGGAACATGAGGTGAGCCATCTAGTCGTTCTTTATCTCTGTGGGATGACAGACATATTTTAAAAATGGGTTTAACCCATTCAATACTTCATGTTTTTCTTATATCATATCTGGTATGTCTTTGGTATACATAACATTTATTTGTACTACTGTAAGGGTTAGATGAAAAGCACTGTGACAGTGAATGTGCTATATCATGAAATCAATCATTTTATCGATACTGATTTTTGTTCTCAGTCCTCCTTACCTGTGGTGTGATATATCAATCGGTATTGGGCTCTATCTTTAAATTTTGTTTCATCTTTTTTATTGAATTACGTGTTGTTTTCAGACAACCAGCAAATGACTTAAGTTTCTGATGGAAGTGTCTCACAGTATATAATTGCAGTACCAGCAAGTATGATTTTGACCTCTTCTTGAAAATCAAAGTAAAACAATGCCCCCCCCCAAAAAAAAAAAATAAATAAATAAATAAAAAAAATTAAAAAATAAAAAAAAATAAAAAAAATGATGGTCATAGCTAGGTTCATCATTATTCATGCCAGTCTTATTATATGATATAATAAACCCAACAACATAAATATATACCAATATAAAGTTCACCTGGTTTGTAAAAGAATAATTTGCATTTTCTTTTCTTTCACTTTTTTTTGCAAGAAACTACATAAACCAATTGTCCTAATAATAGTTTAAATTTGTTTTGTTGTCAATAATTTGTCAAAGGTACTTTATAACATCTTCACATTTTTGTTCATTTTGTAAACTCATAAACATAGCTCAAATGTGTTTGAATTGGTTGTAGATAAAGAAAATCCCAAATTATGAAAATAAATCCCAAATTATGAAAATAAATGTTTTTAGTAAGGTAAAAATGAATTATAAAGTGTCACTTTCAATGAGAACAATAAGAAATTTTATTCATACCGTGTTGTGAATGAATTTAGATAGCATCAGCACTTAAGGAGTAGATTCATAGGAATGTCATACCAATGTCAACACCTATATTGCTTACCATAACCTTTTGAACTTATTTTTCAACATATTTTTTCAAAAGTTCAGTAGTACCTTTATAGGAGGTTTGTATTTGTGACCTGTGTCCTTAATGTGAAGGTTTGATTATATTTCCCCATTCTTTTCTGAAAATACCTGTAAACAGTTGACACTACCTGTCAACCTATGGTTCAACTTAAAGGTTACAAAGCATGATCCCAAAATATTTTGCTCCTTACGTTTGGGGTGGTGATATGTTTCTTTTTTTTTTTCTTCAAAATATCAGCTTCAAATATTCATGCTGTAAAAAAAAATTAAAAATTAAAATTTTAAATACAGAAATTACCCTCCAAAAGCCAATTGGCTAGTTGATGCTCTCCTGTACACATTCGCATGGAAGTCATGTAGGCCTTTTATGACATAATTTCCATTTATGCTCTTTAATTTGTAACCATCTGAATGTTTCAGGGCATGTCCAAGCTACAGTACTTTGTCCCATACCTTACCGACCTCATCAAAGTATTTAGTGTATTAATAATACCGGTAATAATAATTTTTTTTATATATATATATATCGCCTTTCCAATTAAGTAACTGATCAAAGTGTTTAAAGTGTATTATTACCCCGGTCATTGGATTAAATTGCGATTCTGCACTCAGAGTGCGCATTCTCCACTCCAATTTGGAGCATTCCAGCTGGACAACCAGTTTAAAGGCGCACACATGCTATTCTAGCCAGAATGACGCTCGCATCCTACCCGGTACCCATTTAACACCTGGGTGGAGAGGAGCAATATAGATAAAATGCCTTGCCCAAGGACATAAATATATGTCTGTTTCAACTTTCAAGCTGATAACCCTAAAGCTTGGATCATACAACTTAAGATGCAAGTTCTGCATAACTTTCTGTCTTCAGCTGTTGTAGTTTGCTGCTCAAAAGACATCCCTGTCTTTTCACGATGTTATTTAATACTACTTTGTAGGATATGGCTATGGGACATATCTTGGTCTTGCCCTTCTGAGCCCCATTGCATAAAACTTACCATTAATGGTAACTCTGCTATCAATGGGAACTACCATGGTAACATCACTCAACAGCCAATCAAAATCAAGGTTTCTATGGGAGTTACCATTGATGGCAAAGTGACCGTTAATGGTATGTTTTATGAACGGGGCCCTGATAGCATTTTTGGGTGATTTTATGTCTTCTAGATATTCACTTTTTTATGCCTCCGCCCACCGAAGGTGGGTGCCGGAGGCATTATGTTTTCGGGTTGTCCGTCCGTCCGTCCGTCCGTCCGTGTGTCCGTCCCACTTCTCGTTACCGCAATATCTGAAGAATCATTTGAGGTAGGAATCTCAAACTTGGTACTAGTATGTATCCCCATACGAAGATGAACTGATTACATTTTGGGGTAAGTAGGTCAAAGGTCAGAGGTCACAGAGGTCAATTTACATGAAATTACATGAAATTCTTGGTTTTTAGCACCGTTACCGCGATATCTCAAGAACTGTTTGAGGTAAGAACTTCAAACTTGGTACTAGTATGTATCCCCATACGAAGATGAACTGATTAGATTTTGGGGTAAGTAGGTCAAAGGTCAGAGGTCACAGGTCAATTTACATGAAATTACATGAAATTCTTGGTTTTTAGCACCGTTACTGCGATATCTCAAGAACTGTTTGAGGTAAGAACTTCATACATGGTACTAGTATGTATCCCCATACGAAGATGAGCTGATTAGATTTTGGGGTAAGTAGGTCAAAGGTCAGAGGTCACAGAGGTCAATTTACATGAAATTACATGAAATTCTTGGTTTTTAGCACCGTTACCGCGATATCTCAAGAACTGTTTGAGGTGAGAACTTCAAACTTGGTACCAGTATGTATCCCCATAGAAAGATGAACTGATTAGATTTTGGGGTAAGTAGGTCAAAGGTCAGAGGCCACAGAGGTCAATTTACATGAAATTACATGACATTACTGGTTTTTAGCCTCGTTTGAAAATGAAATGAAATAAATTTTTGTCTCCTGTGCATTTTAAGTGAAATGATTTGTAATTTTGTTGGACCAATCCTTTTTAGAGTGTACATGTATGCCATACATTTCCGATCTGGTGATGGCGGAGGCATAAATTCTGACCGCGCGTGGTTGAATATTCATCTAGTTTTGTCATGATTTCCCCCCTTTCAATGAATCTTTTACTAGAATGTTGATGGAGTTGTGGAGAGCCTGAAGATCATCACAGCAGAAAGGTCAAAGAGGATTGCAGAATATGCCTTTGATTATGCAGTCAAACATGGCCGTAAGAAGGTGACTGCCATCCATAAGGCTAATATCATGTAAGTATCTCTGCAGCTAGGAGCTAGGAATCTTTTCAGTCACATTAAGACTTAAAGTGATTAGGTAACTATGTGGAGGCTTGATAAACTCTGAGCTGTCTGGCCTTACATGCTGTCAGTGTATGTAATATGGTGTAAAAATGAAGCCCATGGCAATAAAGCACTTCAAAATCATCATGTGCTTCACAAAAGTAAACATATGCAAGTGACCGGAAATGCCAGACTCATTTTCCCCCATTGACTCAGTGTTGGACTAAAGCGTATGGCCATACGTTTCGTAAATGGGAGTATTCAGTCACAGATATCTTAATAATAGCAGTATATATTTGAAAACCTTTCTATGCCTGGCTATTTATTTATCCTTCTGAACATCATTATACAAGACAGATATAAAAATTCAATAATTTATTAAATCAAGCCTCCACAAAGTTACCGAATGCCTTTAAGAGTGCTTTTTTTGCGGTGTGTCCTGTGTGACGTAAGCCTTTTAATATGACCATTAATGGTTCTTTCTTGTATTATTACCATTATCCAATGGTCATATCAAGAGAGTTTTCATTCATTGATGAAATAAATGGATAAAAGACATGTGTTGTACTGGATTCACTGCGATAAATCGTTTTAAAGTGGAGATCGCAGTACTGTAATCTGTTAAAATTTATGTTATGATAATTGAGTGGGAAATGAAAAGAAAAGAAATATTTGCTTTTGCAATCAGTAGAGATGTACAGTAGATCTATGATATGAGAGACTATTGTAAAATGCAGCATGAAAAACTGAAACTTTTCAGGTGATTGGGAATCCAAATTTTGTTTATACAGGTAAGGCTTTGTGAAAATTTTTATTTCAAATTCAGGGAATTATGAGAAATTTAAGTTTACACACTTACACACATAGAAAGTTCATCAAACAAATGATTGTATACTTGCCAATAGTAAAAAGAAAAAAAATTACAGATTTAATAGGAAATCAGGGTACAATAATGTCAAACCAGAAAATGTTGTGAGTGTTCCAGATTCATGAAAGTTTCATGCATATTGCTTATTTATTGCATTAGAAGACTAAATTTTTTAATTTTGTGAAAGGTTCTGGTTTTAAGCTCTGCAATTATCAACATAATGATGACCAGAGGCAATTATATGTAATATTGACGGAATATATCCCCAATTTTCCCTTTGTTTGATACATACAGGAAACTGGGAGATGGTCTTTTCCTCAATTCCTGTAGAGAAGTGGCAGCCAGGTATCCAGAAATTGAATTCAATGACCTTATAGTTGACAACTGCTGTATGCAGGTAATTTTCATTGTAAATATTTTGCTGAGAGCCAAGAGGACGTTAATTTATTACCAGTTTATATTGAAACATTTTCTGAAATTCTTTAAGGAGCTGGATTTATGCCCTTTTTCATCTACAAGATATATTTTGCAAGTAGAAACCAATTTTTATAATACTTTGACGAACAGAAGCAAAACAATATTTCCACAATATTTCCACACCCCCAAATAGAGTTAACAGTAACTCCTTTCTGATTCTCAGCAGTTAATGGGTATGTGAACCTGTAAGACCCGAAATAGGGCTATGACCTGATAATAGTCTGGATTTTTGCCACATGATATGTGAGGGAAATTTCTGTCTATTAATGTATGTGTAACAAGAAAGTTAATGGCAGTCCAGGGGGCATTTCATCAAGTGACTTGTAGGTAAATTTAACCAGCAAATTTGCTGTCAGCCAGTCATGGCCCGTTGCATAAAACTTACCATTAATGGTAACTCTCAACAACCAATCGAAATCAAGGTTTCCATGGGAGTTACCATTGATGTCAAAGTTACTGTTAATGGTAAGTTTTATTGAACGGGGCGATGCAAGGATTTCAGTAGCTTATAACAGTTATTGCAACTTGTCATTGATGACAAGTTTTTTTACGAAACAGGCTCCAGGATTATCATGCAGATATAATATAACATTATGCATACCATCAGAATACATGCAGGTTCGATGAGATTGAAGATTGTGGCTTGTACGTTGATAAAATCATTGGTCCTGAGTCACATTTAACAAAGATGTAAAACAAGGTATTTGCTTGGTTAATCTCGATTCAGATCTCGTAAAAACTTTCATTCCATTGCCTTTATAGTGTATTGTATGTTGATTATTTTTGTGCTAACATTTGATTATTTGAGATGGATAGATGTATGTGCACCTTGTACATATTTTCAGTATCATATACTGTGTATATTTCCACTTATCTTAATAATATATTCCTACTAAATTACTAATCATGGTCTTATCTATATTGCTGATGAACAGTTGGTATCAAGACCTCAGCAGTTCGATGTGATGGTGATGCCCAATCTCTATGGTAACATTATCAGTAACATTGGATGCGGACTGGTAGGAGGACCTGGCCTGGTACCAGGACAGAATGTCGGAGAGGACTATGCCATATTTGAAACTGTAAGTTTGTTACAACGCCTCTGAGGTTCTATAGTTACTTTTTAGAGTGAGGATTAGAGAAAATGGAGGGGATCAGATCGATGCCTTATGCTTGCGAGCATTAGTTCTTATGCATTCCATCCCACCTTCTTCAGTGTGATGAAATTAATTCTATTTGTGTTTCTTATTATGTCATGTGAATTCTGAATTCAAAGAGAGTATTGTTCAAAATATGGGATCACTGGGATCTACCTAATTTGAATGTCTTGTGAAGGTAAATTCAGTTAGGCAAGACAAAATATGCTCTAATTCTCACCAAAGTGCATTGTTGGAAGAAATATTCCAACCTAGGTTTTTATTTATGATATTCTTGCTGCCCAAATGATTTAAACCCAGGCCGCCATAGCTTGTTTTATTTTACAAATAAGTAACGCTACCTTAAGGCCCACTTATAGTTTTGCCAGGGATTTAACCCTAAAAAGGCTGGGTTATTTTGGCACACTCTCATGATGATGATGATGATGATGGCTTTTTCTATAGCGCCGGTATCCGCTTCAATTGGGCGCTCATGGCGCTTGCTCAGGATGTCTCACAAATTTCAATGTTTTCAGACCGTGGTTGAAATTCTGTTTCTTTCCAAAAATTGTCTTGATAGTCATACATGTACGTTATTCTTGTGATGGTGTTGCAGTGGGGAACAAATAGGTTATCAGGTATGATTGGAAAGTTGATAGGGTCTCTGCTCTCCTAATGAATTGGGGGAGGCTATTCCACAGCTTAGGCCCGGAGATGTAGAAGGCTCTATCACCCCAGGTTGTGTGGCTGAGAGATTCGGCCAGCAGCGCTTTGTTGGCTGATCTGAGACTACGTGCCGGCTCATGCTTGGTTAGGAGCTTGGATAGGAGCTTGGATATGTAAGATGGCGATCTATTGTTGAGATCCTTGAACACAAGAACTCCAAGCTTGTAGGCAATTCTCTGATTAATCGGCAGCCAGTGAAGGTCACGAAGAATTGGATTGATGTGGACCCGTTTCTTTTGTAGGGAGACTAAACGTGCCGCCATATTCTGCAGGCGCTGAAATCTATGCAACTGATGCTGGGTCAAACCAGTCAGAATGGAGTTGCAGTTGTCCAGTCGGGTCGTCACAAAGGCATGAACAAGCAGTTCAGCAACATGCTTAGTTAGATGCTTACGGATCCTTCCAAGATTCTGAATGGAAATAAAAGCAGCTTTACAAGCAGAAGTAATGTGCTGGTCCACGGTGAGGGAGGAATCAAAGACTATCCCAAGGTTCCTCACTTGATCCGAAGGCTTGATGTACGAATTTCCGATTGTCAGATGGTCGATTCTCACCTTAGCTCGTTGCTGACGAGAACCAACAACAAGGAATTCCGTCTTGTCCTCATGTAGCTTCAAGTAGTTGTTAGAGAGCCATGCTTGTAGGTCTTTCACGCAGGATTCAATACGTTGAAGTCCTGAATCAACTTCAGCTTGAGGTGGGTCGACAGTGAAGTAGATTTGTGTATCATCTGCATATCGGTGATACTGAAGGCCATAGCTGTTGATGATTTGTGCTATGGGTGCTGTGTACATACAAAACAACTTTGGGCCGAGGACAGAACCTTGAGGGACACCGTACCTAAGCGACGAAGAGTCTGATCTTGCACCATCAACAGAAACATAGCTGGTTCTTGCCGTCAGGTATGATCGGAACCACTGTAGTGCAACTCCACGTATTCTATACTGTCTGCCAAGTCCTTGTAGAAGGACTTGAAGGACAGGTGGATGGAATCCACCTGTGTTTTTAATTGTGTGTTTTAATTATCACTAATTAATCTGTGTTTTAATTATCACTAATTTATTACTTACATATTCGCAAAATGAAAATTCTGCATTGTGTACAAACACATGGAGAAATTATCATATTGCCAGCACACACAGCGCGGCAATTTTTGAAGCGCTATACCCGTTTGTCAAAATTTTATAAATTTAGTATCAAAGGATGTGTAAAACTGTAGGGAATAAAGTCCTGAAAGCTTGTGGCGCAATGTCGTGGCAAATGTCCAGGGGGGTGGATTCCACCGGCCCTTTGAAGGTTAAGGATTTGTATGAACATCTGTGAGATCGCAGTACCTTTTGCTTTGGCACAGAGAGCAGTGAACTTTGGCCTCCACTCAGGGAACCCTAAAATGTATTCATGGGGAAAACCTTTATAAGAAGAAAACATGTCCAACAATTTTCTTTCAAATTTCCTTTTCCCTATTATCAGAGCTAAAGGTCATCTTTAAAGTAGCCGCTGAAAATACAATTATTGTGACTCCCTGCCACTGCCTTCTTTTCCTTGTCAAATCCAGGCAACAAGGAATACGGGAAAGACCATTGCAGGCCAAAACCTTGCCAACCCAACAGCTACTCTACTGGCTGGAGCACTGCTCCTAGACCACCTAGGTCTAAATAGCTATGCTAAGACTATCAGAAGAGCCACAATCAAGACCCTAACAGAAGAAAGGGTAGGTCAAAGGAACTTGTAAACATTCCCCTTTGCCCTCTTTTCGTTAAATGTCTATGTCTATAATAGTTTATTTCACTATTAAAATAAAAATAATTGTCTTCATAGTAATGCAATAGTCTGGAAAGTAGGATTAAATTTGATTGCTTCTTCTTATTCCATGGATGCAGTCATTTCTTTAACATTAAACGGATAAACAGTTGGGGGATTGGGGGGGGTGTAGGGGGGAACTTGGCAGATGATGTGATTTCCCCACAGAAGTCACTCCAAGATTTGATACACTGGACATTGTCTTCAATTTTATTGCTCTCTTGATGTTGTGATAGATAGAGAGAGAGAGAGAATAAGTGGTGAGTATCAAAAATTAAATTTACCAGTAGTTTATTTATTCATTTTATCTGCAGATACACACGCCAGATCTCGGAGGTCAAGCATCCACCAGTGACGTCGTTCAGCATGTCATTGGACTGGTGGACAGCACAAAGTGAACATCTCAATAATATATTAAGATAAACAACTATTTATACACAAAACAATTCAGTTTGTGAATTAGAAACGGTTCTTTTTCACAGATATGTATTTGACTGCTTGAAATTTGTTGAAAGAATGGTGCATCAATAGGCTAGGCTACTGGCTGAATTTATCTTATCAAAACTGTATGTTGGGTAAATTGTGAGCTCGAAATCTAGCTGATGTTATCGTGTGAAAAGATGCTGTCCTTGAGTAAATTCACTTGTATTATCAGCAAGATATTGTTCTTTAGTTTATTTACGTCATATAAAGTTTGAATAAACTTACAGTATATATATATGAAGATCGTGGCATACTGTCATATTATTTGAACAATTTTATGATGGTGAAGCCCAAAAGACCTGCTACTTAACAGTTATACGTGAGACAACTACTTAATCCTTACCCTTAATCCGTAGGTTAATCCATAAGTTAATCCATAATTCCTCAGACTTGGATACTGAATCTAATGCTTCGCTATAAAGAAAAGTTGTTTTTTTTCTTTATCTTCTTGATACTTAAAACGGGTTCATGAATTGTCGAGTTAGATATCATGGAACACTGTTTGTAAAGATGAACAGTGAAAATGGTACCATGAATAAGGAGAGATATGTCAAATGAAATCTTATCTGTGATACATGTTCGTAAATGTGGTGCGTCTGTATGGCTTGCTTACATAATTTTCTTTAAAGAAAAAGTTGAGTTCTGGTCATGCGATTGAATTGTGAAAGAAACTGAAAGCAATTGGGAAAGGTTGATGATATAGCACATAAGAATTGGTGTATGCTGTAAGGTTTTGGAATCGCCAAAGAATATTAAGAAATTGACTCAATCCTGCTGAGATCCACGTGCACTGCACACAGAAATATGTATATGGGACTACACACAAATGTTTGGCCCGAACATTTAAGCTGTTTCTTGTCATATTTTGAATTTTAAGAGCAATCGTTTTTTGTTACCTTTCCCGGAACTCAAACTTTCCTTTATGGGAAATGAAAGAAAAAGCAATCTTACTGAAAGAAAATGAGAGAATACTCTTTAAAAAGAAATATCAAGTGATCACTGATGTGACTCCAGGAGGGTGAAACTAGAGTGAAAATTCAATTTTGGGTGAAACAAGAGTGAAACTAGAGTGAAAATTCACTTTTATTTCTCCAAATTATTTTCAGTTATCATGCTTCTGCTTAATCACCAACACATATCTTTGTGGAGCTCAGACCAATTGGTAGTACATGATAGATGGAAATCCACTCAATTTTATTTTTGTATGGCATTATAGATGAAATGGTATATTGACAATCTTTTCTTACAAATATTAGCATTGAGGAATTTCATAATCCATCATCATGTGCTTCATATTTTATCACTTAGTCTGTTTTTTCCCCCACCTTTTTGGAAATGTTGAATGCTATGAAATTATTGAATTAAAAATGATGAATATGCTTTCATTGAACCCCTCACATAAACTTTTTAAAGCATACAACTTTCAAATTATCTTTGTATCATAGCCATTCCCCTTTATGTTACCTCTATGTGTACTCGCACAAATTTTTCATAGATGGCATAATTCTATCCCCCCTGGCCTTGCAAGCATTCTTTTAATTTGTACATGTTATGTAGAAGCTGTGTGAATTAATACTTTTTACATTATATGCAGAAAAACTTTATGAAATAAAGGGCACTAAATAAAAGTGTTAAACGTGCATGTATTATATTCCTTAATCTTAATGTAGATTCATTATTCTCTTAATCAGAGAACTAATGCTTTGTAGCATATGCAATGATGTGCATACAAGACTCCAAACACCAGGCATGCCACAACTTATAGAGAAAGAGAATGAAAAAGATAAACATTTTTGAAGTACATTCTTGAACATTGTACAAGAAATATGAGAATCTGCATGTTCACTACAGTATATTTATATCGTATTGCAAAGTCACAGAGTGATTTGCATTCCCAGTTTTGTGTGTGACTATGTAGAGTACGAAAGAGAGAAAATTAAAAATTAAAAAACATTTTTTTGTTGTTGAAACATTACAAAATGTGTTTGAGCTTTATGTGATTATTAGTCCTATGCGGGTTCTGAGACAGTAGTTTGTGTTCTTGGGAAAGAAAGAGAGGAAAAGAAAAGAGAGAATGAGAGAGAGGGGGGAGAGAAAGAGGAGAGAGGCTACAGAGAGAAAAAGAGAGAGAGAGAGAGAGAAATGGATGACAGAGCGACTGGGGAGGGGAATTAATGGGAGAGAGAGAGAGATTGGGGTGGGGAGCTAAAGGGAGGGATAGATGATGGAAAGATGAAAAGGAGGACGTTTGAAGCTTAAGAAACTGATATGACATATCAGAATGAGAAAGATGTGTATCAATGAAATAAGATTAAACAGCAACAGCACTGTTAAGACATATTTAGTGAAAAATCAATGGTTGAATATCTTGGGGGGAAATCATATTGAGAAATTAAAGGCAAAAAGAGCATGTCTTATAGCTAAATTTGCTCATACATGTATGTAATTATTTGCCTATGTAAACGTGCTTTGGGAAAAATGCCAAATTCATCTATTTCACTTTTTTGAGAAAACTTTTCAACCAGGTATTTTTATGAATCTCGATCCACACACTTGGAATAGATTTTCACCATAAAAGTGACCTCAAATTTGTATTTATGTAATATCGGTAATACTTAGGGAATTCACGATGAATTTTGAGAGAGGGGATATAATTGAGCTTTTTTAACCGATACAGTATGCAAGGTAGGTAATGTTGTTAAACCACTATTCTTTCCTCACTTTCATAGAACAATTATGACACAAATCCCAATCTTTTTGGTTTTTTATTTCACCATCTACCCGGCCGTATCGCGATCGCGATCGGGAATGCCGCCGGCGCGGCCGCATAGTCTATGTGCGGTCTGCGTGTAATCCTTTTACACGTACCGCAGCTCGCTCCTTTTCGCCAAAAGTACCGAAATACCACCGGCCTGCGACGCAAGACTTACTTGCGCACATTATGATTGCATATTATGCAGCTGTGCCATATACGTGCCTAGCCTGCTAGTGTCACTGTCTAGTGAGCTCAGGATCGTCGGAGCAAACGAAGAAAGATCCCCAACTAAAGGCCCAAGATCTTAAATTTGATCTTGCATTTCTGCAACTTGAATAATTCAGGTAAATATTTTAAGGAATTCGTCTGGATTAATTATTATAACCAATTGATTGTATGAATGCGAGTGTCGGAGAGTTCCATGTCTGTTTGTGTGATTCACTTGCTCACTCACCACATCTCATTGCCTTGGCATTGCTTGCATGCATTGCAAAAGCCCACACTATTGAATACTGTGCCAGTGGTTTCTCCGGCCTTGTAACTTTAATAAGCAATGAGGCGTAGTATGGTGGATCAGTGTAGGACTACGCTTCATTGCATAGTTAGTTATAATGTTACAACTTACACAGTGCACGGGAAACCACTGGCACAGTATTCCATAGTGTGGGCTTCAGCAACATGCAAGCAATCATGGCAATGGAGATTTGAGATGGCTTTGGCCTTTTGTGGCGCTGTGCCTGCCCATACATGTATGGCTAGAGTGCCCAAGTCTGCGCACACGCGTAACTGCTCGATTCTAATAAAACAAAACATGCAACGGACAGAAACTTTTTATCTTTAATCATAGCGATAGGTATTCATGCAAAAAATGAGTTAAAATTTAAAAAAAGGTCTTATTCCAGACATTTTATTCACGAGCCTCAAAAATAAAATGTCTTTCACATCAAAACTCCCGAACTGCATGTAAAATGAATGAGTAGGCACCATTGTTTTTTTCAATGTTGAATTTTGACACGGCTAGCCAGGATTAGCTTCGTGAATGTAGAAAAAAAAAAAAATGGCTATACGCCTTCTACACACGAAGCTAGGCGTTATTACCCAGCAATCAGATTCCGCACGGGGTAGTACAACATGAAAAATGCCCTGAAATCACACTTTTCTGATAATTTCCGTGCCCCACAGGCCCTTCCCCACAGCGTTTCCTCCTAGGGAAACGATTGCAATGACAATTTTGTTTTGATTGATTCTAATTTCAGTAAAAAATCCCCCAAAGAGCATAAGAAATTTCAGAGAACTCACCAGCGTTTGTGTATCCATGCCTCTGAGGTCATGCAGATCCAAAATGGCGGCACTGTCGATCATCGAAACTATGAGGCGCTGTTTGTAGATTTATTATTTAGCTCAATTATTTACATATAATTCTCTATTTAGCTCTTTTCTACAATTATTCTAATGACATAAAGGATACAATTATTTATATTACATATCATAATTGATAGGATTGAAGTAAATTGAATATATCATAAAGAAATGTGAGAAAATTACAATGCCCCGACCGGGATTCGAACCCGGGACCCTGGATTACATGACCAGTGCTCTACCAACTGAGCTATCCGGGATCCCGTCGAAGCAGAGCACTGGTCATGTAATCCAGGGTCCCGGGTTCGAATCCCGGTCGGGGCATTGTAATTTTCTCACATTTCTTTATGATATATTAAATTATTTATATATAATGAATTTTATAATTTACATTTTTGATAAATAATGATTTCACAAATTCATTATATGGAAATTGCAAAATTCATTATTTATGAAAAATTGTATCCTTTATGTCATTTTATATTATAATTATTGTAGAAAAGAGCTAAATAGAGAATTATATATAAATAATTGAGCTAAATAATAAACCCTTCCTTTGTACTGGAAATCACTGCAATTCTTGAAAAGTTTGTTTAATGTTCAGCTTTTATTCATGATATTGTATTATGATGTGTGATATGAGGCCAACATTTGCATATATAGACCCTATATCTACATAATGTCATGAACATGAACACTGCACTGACACCATGGACACTGATCAGTCTCATGTTGAAATCTTTTGGATTTGTAAGTGAAAAATTAATGAATTTCTTTTTCTTTTTCAGTAACAAAACCAGGTGCATATGAGGATTAGAACCTTATGATTTTGTTGTTGAAGCAAATGACGTCGATGCAGTAAAAAATATGGTGTGTGTGCAAAACTACATGTAGCAGGGGGGGAGGGGGTTATGTTTCCAGACACTTAAAAGGTTAATCTGTCACATTTGATGTTGGATTATGTGAGGGGAAAAAAGGGTTCAGGTAGGACTAAATGACATGAATATTGGTCATTCATATTTTTGGCAACATTAATCTATTGAAAGATTCATGAAAATTCATGAAAGCTTCCTTGCGAAACTGTTCTATTTACCCTTGCAAAAATGATCTGTCTGGAGACAGGACATTCAGATACAGAGTCTACAGTACCTTCAGTTTTAAGGTTCAATGCTAAAAACAGTAGATAAGTGAAAGAATCATGCCTGCAGTCATAGTTTGGATGAGACATGCAAGATTCTCATGTATATATTTTTTTTTTCATCATATATTTGACAGCTCAATGTCAAATTTAGTAAATATGGTGAGCATTTCTACATCTGGGCCCTGTAACACAAAAGTTTGCAATCAATTGCAAAATGGCAGTAGCCAATCAAGATCATTGTTGCGTGAACATATTGATCAAAAGGCTGACCATTAACCAATTAGAATCACTGCTTCAAATTTGCAGTTGAGTGCTAAACTTTGTATTATGGGGCCCTGCCTGACATGCAAACCTCAATACGACAGCATATCTTTATATTTTAATGGTGGTATTTTGAAAACCAATTTGTTTTTTAAATTTTAGTGAAGAGATTTTGATTTTGATAACAAATTGCACTGTTTTATTGCTATTTCCACAAATGACGTCGTGGAATATCCATTTCCTCAACCACCTACACTCGCCACTCATTTATTTTATGACGACTAACATTTCTAGTCCTAAAATAAGTGATACATGTCTGTCAAAACTCAATTCCACACACACTCCCTAAAATACACTTAACCCCTATTCTTGAGCCCATTCCTTTATTTGTCAGAGATCTTATCCTAGCCCAAGTTAGCCATGTGACCTTAAACATAATGCTGGCTCTAGATTTTAGTCAAAGAAATGGTCAGTGATTTTCAATCCCTGCAGCTCCAGGTGGAGCATTGTACAAATAACTCTGTCTTGAGACTATAGATCATCCAGTTGATCGTACTCGTTGGGTTTTTGGTCTGTTTGTTTGACCAATAGATAACTCCCAGCAAGTCCAGCGTCTCCAGCCTAAATTGTCCTATAGCATTCTTGAATGTAATTGAAGAAAACAATCGAAGAGTTTGGACAGGCACCATTTGCAAAAAAACAAAAATATTTTCACCAAATCCATGACCATGACTAACAATGTGTATTACATAGTTACTCGTAAATGTTGATGCTGAAGACTTATTCATGTACCTGTCACTACTAAAAGGCCATCTGAAAAAATAATTATGCTTTCTGGTTGAGTGCATTGCCATAGCAGCCCATCTGGCCCATCTAAAACTTGAGGCTTTGCTGATGCTTACATGTATACTGCACAGCAAATTGCAGTTTTGTACAATGACGAAATGGGGTGAAATTTAATTGCAAAGGTAAAGGTAATTCAATATTTCGATAGTCATGCTTCACTGCTCTGGTGAACCACAGAGTTAAGCAAAGTCGCTGCAGCCAGACACGAATAGATTTGCTTAAATTTTAAAGTTTGCTGAAACCACAACCATGTACATGTTTTTATGAACAAGGATTACACTTTTCATAGATAATTCAGTTTTCACCTTGATTTATCATTTTTCACTCCAAATTTATTTTGTTACAGCTCTCCAGATGCTCAGATCTTGATGGGTTCTTGAACATGTGACTTCATATCAAGATCAGGAAGAAAACCTTGACCCTCTTCCACCACTCTTATCTTCAAGGATGAACTTGTAATGCAATGCCTCAGCTACCAAACACTTAAGTGTTTCATCCAAGTATGATCTGTAACATTACCTGGTAGAGCATGATCGGTTACTTCCTTCCCAAGATGGGGCGAAAGTATCAGGGTGGGTTTATTTCTGTGCTCATTCCTCTAGCACTTATGAGCATCTTAATATTCAATGCGGATGAGCTCAGAAAAGCAGGCAGAAATATTTATTTGTACTATCACCCTCGCAGTAGCTCTGCAGTGCGATCAAATTCTGTGTATGGAAGTAACGATGAACCTGTTGCTCATATAAAGAAACTCCTTGCCAAAGAAGAGATCACAAACACTGCCAAGTATTCCTTACAAGATATGAACACTGCCATCAACGGGGTAACGTACAATGAGAATCGAGTGCTCTACAAGTTTTACAAGGCAACGCAAGACCCGTCGTACAATTGCGTGATTAGAATCCTCAAGTATCGCAGGCCGAAGGCTGAAGAAGTTTACATGAACAATGATGAATGGTTGAAGTCCAAATGTGAAGGTGTGCCGTGCAGTATAGAAGCGAGATATAGTCTGAATTTGAAGGACTTCGGGGATGTGGATGTCGTCATTATAATGCCAGGACCTTTCGGCAATTTCGAGTGGAAATATCTCCTAAGGGCCAGGCCCCCAGGACAGCTCTGGGCACTGTATTCCAGAGAGAGTCCTGTTCACGAGCCACAGTTCACCCCACCATCTGCACTGTTCAAAGGTAACCCTTACAACCTCAGCATGACCTTCCGATCGGGGTCAGATATTGACCTGTCCTACGGGCATTTTGTGCGAGATATTCCCAGCAATGTGAAAGGGGGAGCCAAGTCAAGGCTTATGATGTGGATGGCATCACGATGTGAGCCACTGGGATGGGAGAGAACAAAATTTGTTCACGAGTTGCAGAGACATCTGGAGGTTGACATTTATGGTAAATGTGGGACATTTGAGTGTCCGAAGCACGACTGGGAAGGCTGCCTTCAGCAGATGCAGCAATACAAGTTCTATCTTTCTCTTGAAAATAGTGAGTGCATTGAGTACATTACCGAAAAGTTTTGGAGTAATGGATTCGCCACGGGCATGGTTCCCATTGTCTATGGGGCAAGAAAGGAAGATTATGTCAGGACAGCACCCCCAAATTCCTTTATTCATCTCAATGACTTCACCACGATGAAAGAGTTTGTGGATTACATTAATTTATTGGATCGGAATGAGACACTCTATAATAAATATTTTGAGTGGAAGAAGGTGGGTAGGACTTACATGGGTACAGGGTTCAGAACTGCCTTAAGTCCTCCAAATCTCTGCAACTTGACCAAGAAGCTGGTGGAGATTACGTTGTACCCAGAGAACTCCTGGAGAGGGAGGACTCCTGATTTTTCAAAATGGTGGAACCCAACGTGTCAGCACAAGCCACAATTATTAGGAGTGGATATATAGATTGACATGAAGTTAGCAAGCACAACTGTTCAGAAAGAAGTCAGCAGGAGCTAAAAGAAGAAGTAGTTTAGACTAACCATACAGGCACCCACAGGCACCAGATAATCATGTATTAGGAGTGTAGATTTCACAAACCTCCCTCTTGACTAATGTTCATTCTTTTCATTTGTTAAACTTAACGATCCTGTCATATTTTTGTGGGAAACATAGAGAGATAGAAAGACAGTGTGAAAATGAGTGAGGGAAGGGGAGATAGAAAGGAAGAAGTGTAAGGTGTCAGAGCAGCAAAGCATAAACACTTGCAAACGCACTAAAAAGATGTTGTCATGACTTCTTGTTGATGATGTGTCTTGCATATACATAGTCACATGCACATGTATGTACTCACCATAGAGGTACAAGTTTAGAATTCGTGTGTATTAGACAGAGTCAAATTTCAAAACTACTCTCTACTTTTGAATGTTCTTCACATATACAGCCATATTTAGGCACATTTACAGTTACCTGCAAAATGAAGTTTTTTGTAAAGGGAGAACAGGGCCCTATGGCAAAGCAATTAAATGTAACTCCAAAAATTAAACCCAAGTCTTAAATACGCGATCCTGATTGGTTGAAAATCAAGTTGCATTTTATTTTTTACTTGCATTTAAACACAACTTTTTTATATGAGAGGGTCATGGTGTACTGTAAAAGTGGATATTTTCGCGTGATTAATTTTTCGCGCTCGGCTGAGTAAAGTGAATTTTGCGTGTTTTTAATTTCGCCGACGCGCTAGGCTCATGGGCAAAAGAATACATAAACACAAATATTCGCGTGTTTTTATTTTCGCGCACGTTTCATGCTGCGCGAAATGCGCGAAAATTTCCACACCGCGAAATATTCCACGTTTACAGTACATTATATATTGGGAATAGGCAGTTGGCAAGGTTTAAAGATGCATTGAAGAAAAACAAAATTATGGAAGTTCCAGTAAAAAAGGTTTCTTCTTCAGGTTTTCAAAGGAGAAAGTCTATTTTTTTCTTTGTGTTTGACATGTATCGAAGGGGCCATGGACACACAAGGACACACAAAATACATGTAATATATACAAATTTTGTTTTTCTTAGAAAGGTATGCTTGGTGTGTGTGATACATATATATGTCTTGTCCTAAATGCTGGGCCAGGCTTAAACTTGTTTCAGAGCTGCTCCCTCCCCCTCCTCTCCTCCTGCCCCAACTTCTTTCCAACTAGATTTCTTTAATTCTGTTTTTAGATTGGACACTAACACAACTACATATAAGTGGTGAGGGAAGACTTAGATATTTATGCCGTATTGGTCAAGTAAAAACAAGTATTAGAAAAGTAAGTCTGATGACATTTTTAAAATCAGTTAACATGTTTGTGTACATGTATGATTATTTATCAATTTAGCTCAAATAAACAGTATTATCTAATCTATGGTAAATGTGTAATTTCCTAAAGTCTGTCACTGTTTTCATGTCCAAGTAGTATTATAGTAATTTAAGAAGTTTTAATACAACATCAGAACTTAAATGCACACAGGATAGATAGCTCTATATTCCAAATTCTGTCAGTTTCATTGGTGGTTTTTATTAATGCCATGACCATGTGTTGCTCATGTACATGTATACTTAGGTTATCAGGGTCATTATTACATGCACGTTTGTGTTGGATTTCAGCTAATTGTGTATATATTGAAGCCTGGTACATGTATTCCTCTCATTCTTATATTTTGTTCAGCTGCTCAGTATTTTCCCCCAAAGGAAAATGAAAATTTTGGAAGAGGGAACATCTAGAAATGGAATGGAAATGAAAGTATAATTGCGGTCTTAGAAGAAATATTTCCACTGTGTAGATTAATTACTTCTAACCCTTTTGTGACCCAAGCTCTAAAATACTATGGTATATATGCATTGCTGCCTCAACAGTGAATCACATAATATTACTACTGTCGTATTACTTTTGTGTAACATTAATTTGTAAAGGTACATTGGGATTTTGCATATCTTTTAGCTTGACAGAGCTGACCCGTATCAAGCTATGGGATCTGATGTGAAGTCAATTGAAACATTCGGCTAATCTTTGTGTATAACGTGAGCTCAAAAATGTATGTGTGTGCTAATTTCAGTGTATTTGCTCAAAGCAGTTTGGTTAATAAGATTTTTTGCTTTTGTTCACTGCTATTGTCGTCTTATTTGCCTACTCAACAGACTGAAAAAATAGACCTGATAGACACTACTGATACACCAACAGGTGCAGTTATCTTTTCTTTCAATCTGGATATAATCTACACTTGTTATCATGGTTGCATGGAGATTTTGTATTCAAATTATTTATGCATTGAAGTAATTATTTGACTATTTCCCTCTTCTGATGTTATTGTTTCTCTTCATTGTTGTCTATAGTTTATTTAAAGAGATTTTAATGTTTCTGCAATATTCTCACTTGACAGGTTAAGAAACGACAAACTAAAGCTGTGTTTTATACATGAGTTAAACGGCCTCAAAAACCCGCCACAGCAATACAAAACCGTGATCTGTGCTTATGTTAATTTGTCTTGCCACAGCGTTGTTTTTTCCCCTCCTTATTCTTCTTCACTTGAGGCACTTTACCTTTTCATATACAACGGTAAATAAAGCTCAAAAAGGGTGATTTCATTTGTAAATTGGTTCATGATTACATGAAATTACTACATCTTCTATTGCATTTGAAAGGATCTATTCGTGAACACTTTAAGCTGGTGTAACTTGTCCATGTTCTTATACATAGGTGCATTAACAGGTGCATTAACGATCAAATATATCTTTCGGAATGGTGAATGACATTTGCTCTAGTGCTATTTGCTTCAGCCTTATTTCATTAAAAGGGAAGTCCACCCTGGTATTTGAAAAAAAATGAGAGAAAAATAACAGTGAATGTTTGGGCAAAATCCGATAAGAAATAAGAAAGTTAAGTATTTTATAAGTTGCAATGAATCAAACACTTATTGGCAACCCTTGCAAGCTCCTGTCCCATTTGCTCAGTACAGAAAATCTCGTAAATTTTCATTTTCTTAGCTTGTGATGAAGGAATGGATTTGTTTCATACATGTGCAATGATTATATTGAGGTTGCATGTATGAATAAATATTTTCTTTGAAGAAAATGGGATTCATTATTTTTTTAGTACAGGGCGAATGGGAGAGGAGCTTGCAAGCTACGCCACAGAGTTGCCAATTTGTATTTGAATGATTACAACTTCAAACATTCATAACTTATTTCTTATCAAATGTTGCCTAAACTTTCATTTTTCTGCTTCTTTTAAAACCAGCTTGATATCAGGGGGGACTTGCCCTTTAAAGATATATGGTTAGAGTTTGGTCGAAATTAGGTTTGAGGTTAGGTTAAGGGTGAGGGTAAGGGATAGTGTTGGGTTCCATGTTGAAGTCAAGAATTTAATTTGTGTAGGAAATTTACCTCAGAGCAATATCCCCTGTAGAATTTGTTGTACAATCTTCAAAATCTATTGAGTCCGTCTTTTTGTTGTAAGGTCATCCATCAGGATCCATCATTAAGATGGGTTTTTTTTTCAATTGTAAAAAGATAGAATTGTCTAAGGAAAGAATCCAGAAATATTTATTGAAATATGCAGTACTTCCGTTATCAATATAGTATGATGCTTCTTATATGTAGTATAGCCTGTCAATGTTTCAATTTGTCTTGCTGAAATGTCTGAATATTTTTGTACTAAAATAATGTGAGGTTAAAAAGGAGTTGCTAACAAAATAAAAATGTTAAAATGCTATTGATTTGGATGTTTGCAAAGTTGTGTTTTTGTTATAGTTTATAGACTCAAGATAGCGCTATACCACTTTCAATGGCAACACCTCAAAAGGAGTTGCTAACAAAATAAAAATATTAAAATGCTATTGATTTGGATGTTTGCAAAGTTGTGTTTTTGTTATAGTTTATAGACTCATGAGAGCGCTATACCACTTTCAATGGCAACACCTCAAAAGGAGTTGCTAACAAAATAAAAATGTTAAAATGCTATTGATTTGGATGTTTGCAAAGTTGTGTTTTTGTTATAGTTTATAGACTCAAGATAGCGCTATACCACTTTCAATGGCAACACCTCAAGAGGTTGAATAATTCCATCTTCTGGCGTTTAATAATTCTTAATGATTTATATGACAATAATAAACAGCTGCATTCTAGACACCAACATAATAATATGCAGCTACCCAACGAAGACAATTAAAATAACACGCCAAAGCAACAACAAACAAACAAAAATTAGAAAAATGGGGTTTTCAAGAATAATGGCCCTGTTGACTTTTTAGGCGATATTTCCTTTGAATTAAAACTGTCTTTGTAATAGACCTTTGGTGATAAAGGATTGCATTCACCTGCTAAAAGCTACAAGATTTCAATACCAAGAATGCAGGCTCCGTGCATTGATATTGCTTGGTCGCACAAACCTTCAACAAACTTTGAGAATGCCGTTCTGACTGGAAAATACACATGAAATAGACCACTTCGGTAATGTATGCAAATTGTATACAAATTGTATACATAACTTTCAAACAAAGGTTGTTCTTGACAACCTGAAAGCTTGCCGGACATAGCAACAAATAATGTATGCAAACTGGATTCCAAGCATTGAAGCTCATTTATAAAAATCAGGTTAATGGAATAGCTCGTCACAAGGTGCTCAGAGAATATATGTGCATAAATTTGTGTGCATAAATTTGTATACATTACAGAAGCGGTTTCTTGATAATACAGTGTATATTACTATAGAATATATACAAACATGTATTAATTAATGAATGTATTACTACATGAAGTAGGTCTAGTTATTTTTTTTTAGCTGTAGGCTATTGTCATTGATATCAGAAAGAATAGTTGAGGCCAGGTTGTGAAATTCTTCAACCCTGAATTGTTTTGAAGCGTTCGAACATCACAGGAGAGCTCAAATCCTACAGGGGCCCATGACAGAGAGAGAGAGAGAGAGAGAGCATGTGTGTGTGTGTGTGTGTGTGTGTGTGTCACACATTTTTGCTCAGTCTAACGAGTCAAAATGTTTGTCCAATCTGCAAACGCCTCGTCCAATCAACATTCCGTCTTTTGAAATGCAATAACTTGTAAACAGGTGAATAAAATAGTTTGCATAATAGGCAAACGTGTGTAAATTGAAACATTGACGAAAAACGTCCTAATCTGTCTGGAAAATAGCAACGGAATGTAAACAGAATATTATATTAGGCTAACATAATGTTTGGCCTGTACTACTGTCCTTGATATTAGAAAAAAAGAAAGAAAAATATTCGAGGCCAGGTGGTGGAATTCTTCAAGTTTTGAGGTCATTCAAGACAGTGTTTTGAAGTGGTCTAGCGCCATCTTTTGTCTAAAATATGACAGTAGAACACAAATGTTAAGGAACTTTTATGTGAGCAGAGAGAAATGGAGAGAGAAAGACAGAAAAAATAGAGGGAAAAAGAGGGGGAGAGGCAAATATTTTGTGAAGCAGAATGAAAGTACAATGGTAAAACTGTCGAGAGCCAGAAAGGTATGAGATAACGTCCTTCTGGCTCTCAACAGCAGATATCTTTTAATAAGAGCCACTTCTCAAGAGATGTTCATACTTGATGCATGTTGTCCGTTGAGAGTCAAAAGGGTGTTAAATCTCTGTAAAATACATGAGCTAATCCCCTTCCGACTCTACGCAGACCATATTACAAACGATCGTGCGTGTGTGTGTGTGTGTAATTGGGTTTTTACAGACGTGTATCAATCAGATATGATTATTTACGTCTGGGACTGACCTTTAATGTCACCATCCGAAAGACGTGACTCAGTCTCGAACCTGGGTCCGCTGAATCAGTTTATAACTTCCACTGGTAGCTGTATTACAGGCGCACGCCACAACGCCCACAACGCCACAACGATCAAAATGATGCTCCTAATACTTGCATGCCCTTTATCACGGTGCAACAGTGAAATTCACAGGAACGCCTTTCAGTTGTGAAATATTTCTTTATTGTTCTTGGTTTATTCCCAGTTCGTTTACACAAACATCATTTGATTACATGTAAAATAAAGACATCCTATACAAACTATGATGTGTGTTTGACATGTTTGTATCAATTAGGGACTCATCATGTACACTGATACAACAAAAACACACACACAATTCATTTCAGATATGTACAGTTTTTTTCCAATTCTCTGTTTAATATGAACAAGTTCCGGTTTCTAAAAATCTCTGCTACTCTAGTAAGAGTCATTTATGGCCATTTGATATATTATACACAATCATATACAAGTAACCATTCAGGTGTCCACAGGGGTGAATAGAAATAAAATACAACAGTAACATATATTTCACCCTTCCCTTTCATCAAAGCATTGAAAAATAAATGCTCATTCCCAGGAAATATTTCATGCCAGTTCATCACAAAAGAATCAAAGTGACTATTACAAGAAATATATATATACAGAAGAAAAAAAATTTACAAGGTATCAAAATCAAGGGCTAGTCAGACCTCACTGATTATTGTATCGACATGGAACGCCTAACATACATGGCAAAATAGTTTTGGGTGAATGGTACCCTTTATTTAACCCTTATGAGATAATTGACCACATTTTGTGGTTTTGGCTCAGTAACTTTTGATTCAGAGCTCTAAAAATTATACCAGATGCATGAGTAGAGAGAGCAAAAATTTCTGCACACACTGTGTCCATTTTTGTTGCTTAACCGTATTACGTTTAATGCTAGGAATTTTAAAAAGGAGAATAAGCTTTAAAATCCTTACATTGACAACACATTGAGAGATTCAAAATCCATCGTTTTTTATAAAAATTTGCCATTGTTTCAACTTTTGACAAAGTTTCTAACCATGTATATTGTTTTCAAAGATATTGCATTTTATAAGAACCATGTAGCACTAAAAGAAATATACTAGTGTTGCCAATTTGAAGAACAAAATGTGATCAATTAAGCCCTTAAATAATTTCTGTCATGAAAGGGTTAACTGAAAAATAATGTTATCTGTGAGGTCTGACCTGCACTTTACAACTAGACTGTTTTGCCAATTGCCGCGTTTCCAAAGTTTGAAAACAAAATATAAATTTAACAAATACCTATTGATTTACATTAACTCAGTTCTAAAATAGGTGTTTCTATTCAGTTAATAATGCCCTTATTTGCATAGATTCCTGCAATTTCCTTTTTTGACAAAAAAAAAGAAAAAAGCGGTAAGAGTGGTAAAGAGGGTGGCAGAAAAGGAGAAAAAGTTGATCAATATCTTTCATTTTATCGATAATCTGAACTAAAGTAGAACTGAAACCAGAATTAGAACAAGATAATTTTGAATTTGAATCACTGACCCTTTGCAAATTGCTTTCAACTGCTCAGCATACCACAATGTTCCCGCCTTACCTCTAAACAAGCATAATTATATATCCATTCAATTTATTTTGATTAAAGGTTTTCAATGAGAATTCTAACTCCAAAACCAAACACATTACCTAATATCATCATAACTAAAGGAATTATTTCAAATAATTTCTACTTCATGTTCACCAACCAAATCCTCCTCCTTGAGTTGACCTCCATAATATTTTTGACAACTTTCTAAACACTTTATGTGGCATACATATAAGCATGTACAACTACATATATACCTTTAGGCCCTACATTACTTGGATACTTATATATCTTCTGCAAAAGTCCAAATATACTCTTCAACCTTGTAGCTAACAGTACGCCTCTGAAATAAAAGAACACCTAGATAATAAATCTTTTATCCCCTCTAAGGAATTTGTCAAATGCAAAGCAAAAAACTCCTAATGAATTAGTTGGTACATTGAACTGTCTAGAGCTACACATGGAGAAGAGATTTTAGCTTACTGAAAATATGGATTTTAATAAAAATGATACCAGATTACCAGGCCTACTACAAGATAATAGAAACCAATACACCGAGATACCACCTGTCCCAATACTTCCTATCTTTGGCAAAGTGTTTAGGTTGCAGTTTTAATCTGCATCCTAAATTTGAGAGATTGTCAGATGAGGGGAGCGTTTTATCAAGCGTTTTGTCAGTGATTTTTACCGACAACTGCTATAAGCTACTGAAATCCTTGCATCTGATTGGCTGAAAGCAAATTTGTCAGTAAAAATCAGTAAAAATCAAAACGCTTGATGAAACGCTCCCCAGGAATACTAAAACAAGTTTTCACACTGATCAGAAACGTGTTATTTCGCAATGTATGTCGACTGGGTATTTGGCATTTCTTCTATGAAACATAGACATCTGTTATTTTCAATAATAAATACATTTTATACTTATAATTCTTGTATAGAATGTACAAAAATAGTAGCTATCCCATATAGTGCCTACCACTCCTGCAAACAGGGATTCCCTATATCAAAATTTTAATCCCTTTTTGCAGAAAAAAAAAGTTTTATTCATTGTCCTGGAAATGCAAAACTAAAAAAAAAACCCAGAGCACATAAAGAGAAAAGTTACATGCACACAAAGAAGAATATACAGGAATGATAGATCCAAATGTACACAAAACAAAAACTGTCAAAAATAAACATTAGAACGGATGAAGAAATTAAAATGATGATTTGTGAAGAGGAATGGCATGAAACCCTTTTTTTTCCCTACAGGCATAAAGTGGCGTTTCCATGCTTTATCAACCTAAAGGTTTAACATATGACCTGAGATGATTTTAAATCTACACTAGTATCTTATTACTCTTGAGAGAACAAACTTCAATATCAATCATATTCACTCAAGTCAAGTATGTACAAACTCTCTCTATTTAATTAAAGTGCTTAGGACTGCATTCTTAAATGATTGAAAATAAAAATGCAGAAATGAGAATTATACTACAAATTTTTGCAGCATTGGAAGAATAGGATACATTGTACTTTTTGTTGTCAATTTCTAATCAAAATTTCCTCTTTTTAATTTTCTGAATTCTGTCTTTGATAAACTTGTTCATATGTAAGTTGACTGAAATTTCATATGTAAACATAAAAAATGAATATACATATATATAGATAGCATTGGAGACAATTAGTTTTCCTTGAGGGACGATAATGGGCAATTGTAGATTACAAGCTACAAAGGGCTCATCTGCTGAAATAATATTCTCTGAAAATACAATGAACTGGTTCCATGAATACAAACACACATGCACAAAAAACAACATTACATGTCGGAAAGTAGACTGAAGATAGAGGGATAATTTGGGATTCCTCACTTTTGTAAATGACAAGAAATTTTACACACAAAACACAAACAAACAAAAAACACAAAAGAAAAAATACAATCTTTATGTGACAGGAAAATAGTCTATACATCATAAATTAAAATATTTCTAAAATTCACAAATTTTGCATTTAAACACCTGCTTAGATTGTAACTGGATGTTTACAATCTTCGTGATGCCATGGAATTTCTGTTATGGGAAAGGTCTTTGGCTGCAGAGTCAAAGACAAAAAAGATGACCCTCCCGACACTTTCTTAAAACTTGGTCTCAGTCGTGTCAAAGGAATTCTTATCTAGTTCATGTTCTCTGAAGAAAAAAAAAGGTAAAATGAGAAGACTGTTTCATCAACTTTGGGTGGACTCGCCTTCTGCTCTTTGTGGTTGCTCGTCACACACTTCACTGTTGGCGATCTCTCTGCTGCTAGCAGCATCACCGTCGCCAGTGGCAACTGGAGGTGATGCTCCACTACTGTCTGATGAGGGCGTTGAGTCTGTGACATCGTCCGTTGTGGGTTGGGTTGATGGGATCCTGGCAGTGGCATCAGCTGAGGACTCTACTGCTGCCATTGGATCAGGGGTTGGTGAAGCTTCTAAAGATGCAGCAGGAGTCTCTGGTGAACTGGCCTTGGAGTCAGCTGAAATTCAAAAGAATTGAGTAATAAGATATAAAAGTTTTTTTGTCTGACCAAAAAACAAAAACAAAAACAAAAATTTAAAGCAGAATGAGCAGATCATAATAATTTGCATCCAAGATTAATTTCATTGCACACACAAAAAAGGAGGTTTGGAAGCATTTGCATCAGAAGGCTTTCATGAACAAACTGAGCAGATATATTTAAAAGCAAAGCGACCATGTTACCTTTTTCCCATGTTTTCTCTTGAAATACATGTCTATTGCAGAGTTAATTGTAAATACACAGTCTGTGAATATTCAAGTTTGTGGATGTTTCAGCTTTCTTTACGAAATAGAGATTAATGTTGTAGATGAACATGCATTGAAACATTAATTGAAATACATGTCTATTGCAGAGTTAAAGGCGCTGTCACATCTTTCCGGGCAAGCTACGCGGGCTAGTTGCGTGCAGGGATAATTTCGGCGAGTTTCCCGTGCGTCTAACCTGCTGGACGCGTACTACTTACGTTTCACTTGTGTGTAGTCCGTGTGACCTGCGGGTGATTCGCATGGGTGGCGCGTGAGAGCTTTGAAAGTGATCTGTGCTAATTCCGGGCGACATACGGGCGCTGCGAGGTTTCTGCGTCACAACTGCGTGTTACCTGCGTGGGAGTTGCCTGCGAGTTGCGAATGGATGGAGAAACCATCATTTCTCCGAGTTGTCTAGAAACAGAACTAGAAGTAGAAGAAATAGAGATGTCTCGTGCCGCATCCGACCCTCAACTAACCAGCAGAAAGGCAGTAACTGGCCCTCAACATGCACGCAATTTGCTCGTATAACTCGCTCCACGCCCGCAGAGCTGATCAGCTACACGGATGTTGGCAGTATCGACACCGTTCCTTGCCAGTAAAACACCCGTACTATGCTCGTAGAATGTTCGCAGATGACACGCCTTTCTGACGCATAGCCACAGATCCACGGGCAACCTACGTACATCAAGCGGGTTAACTGCCTGTGACTTGCTGCCGCTACGGGTCTCCTACTGGTGTTCTGTGTGGACCTATGCGGGCAATCTCCTGCAACTCCCCGGAACAAGTTTTGAGCATGCTCAAAACTTGGCTGCGAGTAAATCGGACTTGCGTTCGCACCTGCAGGCAAGCACGGGCAAGATACGTGCTAGGTACTGTCAGTTGCGGGCCATCTGCGGGGACCTGCGCGTAGCAAAAATTGTTCCCCGCAAGTCACACGCAAGGCTTGCCCGGAAAGGTGTGACAGCACCTTAATTGTAAATACACAGTCTGTGAATAATTCAAGTTTGTGGATGTTTTCAGCTTTCTTTAAGAAATAGAGATTAATGTTGTAGATGAACATGCAAATTCTGATGTTCATATAACTCTTGCTGCTTCAGTACACATTATATTAAAAAAATGTATACATAAAGATGGGAAGGAAGGCCTTTGGGCCATGGTCATTTAGATAACCTGTTCTTTTCTGAGGCAGCTTGGTGTGGAGAACAAATGTCTATGAAATTATTGTGTAACCTCCTTTGATTTCAGTTGAATGATGTACATTCACTACACTGTATATTGTTTGTTGATGATTTGAAAATGCCACATGAATAATAATAAATAAAAATAAAGACATTCACTGAACACAATGATCCCCACCTTCCGATGATCCACCTGTATTCTCTTCAGAAGCTTCTACAGGAGTGCTTTTTGCATCGTTGCTCGAGTCTGCCGGTCCTGCATCTCCTGGTAATGTATCCCCTGGTCCTGCGTCACCTGCTGCACCCACGTCTGCTTCAGGTTGGCCCTGTTCTGGACTGGCTGATGAGGCATTGGTGTCCCTTTGGTCTGATGATCTCTCCCTTTCCTCCTGGCTGGTTTGGTTCTCACTCGATGCGGCTTCGGAGTTGGTTGAGAGTTCTTCTCTGCACTCCATGGGTGTGCCAGCTTCGGTACCTAGCAAACATGAATAGCGAAAATTAAGTGAACACCGGATTAACAAAATCTTATCAGCTTCCTGTGTATACCTGAATAGCCCAGTTTCGGCGATGCGAGCGCGATGACGTAATGCCCAGTAATAGTAACCAGGTTGGCCAAGCTTTGACATATACCGCCATATTTGATTTGTGCTTTTGGTATTGCCTGATGCCGATTTCTGTTACCCCATATATTTATTTCATTCGTATTTTCACTATTAGTCTATGATAACCTTGCTCAACTTTTGATTTTGTTTTGATTGCTTCCTTACTGTCTTTTGACAAGTTTAGTGTAAAGAATTTACAAGATTTTCTTTGAGAAAGAGGAGATTCTACCATAGGATACAACAAGCAGAGACTTGTTATAATTCTAACTATGATCCACGTCATTTCGAGAGCGCCCGAATGGGAGGGAAAGTTCTTTTGAATAGACTTTTTTCTCAGGATTTTATAGGGTTCATGACGAAGGAGATTTACAAGTCAATTACCATATTCTCCAAACACATTTTGTGGTACTTCGCTTTTGTCAATATTGGCTTCATTTTATGGTACCACGGCATCCACCTCGGGCGCAAGTTTCGCTTCTGTGGCCGGTGTGCTATCGACTGTCTAGGCCCTGCTCCCCCGACAAAGTGTTTTTAACAGATGTATGTAGATTTTTTAATGTTATCGAGACCAAAGTCTTTCCTTCCGCATGCTTTCACCCAAAATTTGTATTTGTCCATCATTGTTTTCTGTTTGGGAATGGGGATGAAAAAACCCCTTGCATGTATGTGGACGTTGCAGGTGTCACTGTGACGCTGTTACACGTCCTGTAACAGCAGTGTTTTCCCACTTTCCGACCTGTTTGAACCGTTAGTATGCTCAAAATATTAAATAGTATGTTGACAAAGATATCCGAACTTTTATTTTGAAATTCCCTCCTTCTCATCCGTCAATAATCTGTTCAAACAATAATGCAATACACAGTTCAATAGCGAACAAAGGGCAGTAGTTGCACAGTGAAACACGATGTACAATAGCAGCTTCGCACCGCCAGTCACCGTTGTTTGTCCAACCCTCCGATTACATAATCGGGTTTAAAGGTCTGTGCCTACATGTACATTACGAAACTGGCCTATTCAGAGTAATAACAATATGATCTTTTGTTATAGTTTATATTGTCCTTATGCATGTGGAAATATTACAACTGACAGAAGTCTTATAAGATGTGTGCCCACCACACTACAGAAAGTATGATTTTATTTAATACTACCATGCATCAATCTAAGCATATGGGACTAAAGAAAAAAATGGTGACTGGGTGGAGTCTCTGAAGGAAGAACACACTCGGATAAAGTTATAGTGGTATTGCTAATGCTCAGTTGCAGGATAAGGAACTTCAGATGAGATGGTCAGTCGCAGTTGCATGACAAGCCAGTGAACAACTGTCGTATATGTTTGTATTTAAGTATGTTCATAGGAAACTTTTTTTACACTGAAGTCAACATTTTGACTTCAGTCTCATTTTGCCACATCAATGTTGGATTGTGAAAAGAAAACTCGACTTAAATTCGCTCAATTCCATGGTGGAATCACACCTCATGTAGAATTAAAATTTCTGGAAGTCTTTCAATCAACTAAAAGATTATTCATACAAGATCATGCTTTATTTCATTTAGTATCACTACACTATAGTCACCATACTAGTCCTGTATTTTAATATGCTGCTAAATATGTCATTATTGGAGAAACTCAACAATAATAAGAATGTAGATAAAATGCAAGGTGTGAGGCAGGGCTTGACAACAAGAGGCACCCGGACAGACCATCAGACCCCCAAAATTTCAAACTTTTAACAAGGGCTCATGCAGACTGACCCCCCAATTTTCAGAACAAATACTTTTCATTGGTACTTGAAGAGATGTTTTTATATAAACTACCTGCATATGCAGCTACATTCATTATGTAGTGCACAGTCATTTGCCAATGGTATTTGTCTAAACAATAAAAATACACATCACTTTAATAAACAGAATATATAAAATTGAAATAGCAATCGGAATACCACCTTCATCTCTCAGTCTTTTGCATAATTATTCCATTATCCAGCATGTGATGGATGAAGGAAAGAGCATTTTAGATATGGACGAAGATTGCCATACAAAACCTTACTCCCTTATTATGTCAGATTGTGTACATTCACTTTCTTTAGCGTGTAGTGAGTAAATACCTCAAGGATAATAACTGTAGTCAGTGCATTGATATTGTTATTTATGTTCCTTTAGAAGGTAAGCTTAAGAAGTGGGTGCCAAATACAGGTTAAAAATTTTTATCATGTTTATGTATGATCTTGCAGATTTCAATGGTAGCAATCTACTACTCTCAACAGAAGTGTACAAAATTTTCTAGCTTCTACCAAAGAAACAAAAATACAATCTTTGAGTCCTTGAAACATTGAAATTTTCTTGTACATGTATATCATGTAACAAGGGCATATTATCAACAAGAATATTGCTATCATGCTAAATAATAAAATGACAGAATACATTATAGACGTGTACATGTGTTTCATAATGAAAGAAAATACAGAATGTTGACTACTGTACATGTAACTTATGCGATGCCTTTTCCTCATATATATTGAAATACAGTGGAACCTGCTAATAAAGAACACCTGTCTTAAGACCACTTTTTTGTTTTTCCTTTGAAGCATTTCTCATTGAGACCTGTACTAAAATAACCTGCAAATGAAAACCAAATGCCTATAAAGCAGATATTTTTATATGCAGGTTTCACTGTAATTAAGGACAGATGTGTAATCCTGTGTGTATAGAAAGTTTTCAAACTCTTGTTTTACCTTCACTGCTATCCGCTTTTCCAGCTTCCTCTACATCTCTGGGCAAGTCTCCCGAAGTCTGCGTGGATTCACTGGTTGAAACATCTCCATTTCCATCCTTTCCTTGCTCAGATTGGACAACAGGAACTTCTTCTGTTTCTCTATCTCTCTGTGGACCCGCATCACCCGATGAAGCTACATCGACCTCCATTTCATCCTCCCCCTCATCTTTGTTCTGACTGTCCCCTACAAAGCTTTCTGCATCGCTCGACGATACAACGCTGGCCGTGTCATTATCTACATTATCCTCACCCAACGTTCTTTCTTCACATGTCCTGGTGTTGTCGGACTCTGCAGAGTTTTGCGAGACACCGGGCATTGCCTCGGATGTCTCTTTGGCTTCTGCCTCGTGGGGTTCTGAGTGCGCACCGTTGAGTCTGTTGAGGTCAGTCCTCACACTTGAATCTGAGCTTGGCATAGAGGTTACAGGTGAGGTCATGCTCTGACCAAGGGGATATGCAAATTGGAGAGGTGCATCCATGGTGTCGCTGTTGTAGTAAGGACGACTGACTCCGTTCATGGCGTCCACCCTGCTACTGCTACTGCTACTGCTACTTGGGCTGCTGGTGAATGCATCAGAATCGGGTCGCACAAACCCATTGTTGTCACTCGCGGGTGAAGCTTCAGGGTCCGGTACTATGCCATTCATCATTGGTGGGCTTTTCTGCAGGTCAAACAAGGATGTGATGCGCTTGCCTGAAGGTGTTATCGTGCTGACCACTTGGACGTTCTGCATTAAGGCATGGGGAAATTGACACAAAGTACTGAACTCATTATTCACTGAAATTTCATCACTATGTATTGATATAATACACTATATATTTTTTTATTTGGTAGTTTCCTGTTGCCTTGATAAGCATGTATTTCCTTTACTGGTTTCAGATAGTCATTTCAAATATGATGAAAAAATATTCATGCTGCATGTATTATAAGCAAGTAAATAACTTTTCACCTTTTCAATGCCTCTCATGAATTTGTCACTCCGTCTGTAGTATCTCTTGGGTTCTGTTAATAGTTCACACAGCCTCTGTATTGTGAATGGCGCACTGACAAAGGAATGGATAAAAAAATGATTACAAATTAAGAACTATGAGCATCATTGTTGATATCAAAGACATTCTTGCATCCATGCATGGTTTGAACAAAAATCTAACAGTGTAAAGAAGACATAATGGGTGAGTTGCAAATGTACTACGTATGTTCGCTTATATTAATACTGGTCCTCAGGCCTAATATGTATTTTGCATAACAATAATCATACAGTACAACACAAAAAGCGACAGATAAAACAAGTGATATGTCAGGCAGATGAGGGCCTACATACAGTCTGCAAAGGTTAAAGCGTTGAAGAAAAGACTTGACATACGCCATTGCCACTGTAATCTAATATTTGTGAAATAAAACATTTAGTTGTTAAACATAGATGGGGCAAAAGGAATATTGAAAAATCAATCCAAAGTATAAATGGCAGAAGGATAATCAAGAAAACAAAACAGAGAAATCTGTATGATTATGGGAAGATTCACATTACAAAATTGACACCAAAGGGACAAAGAAAAAGTGTGACCAGAGTGGGCTACATTTCTCTATTTAATAATTTGGCTTGACAATTTCTTTTGCTTCTTTATAGCATTTTAGAAGGTAATTTTATTCACCATTCATGAACAGAAAAAGATTTACCAAGGCCCACAAACGACCAAGAGGCCTACCTGTTGAATGACTCCAGTGCCTTGAGGAGACGTTCCCGCATGTCGTCGAACCGTACATTCTCAACGTTTGGTAGTATAGGCACCTCCTCATGTGGGTTATATTCTATGTACTCCTCTATCACATTCTCTAGCTTCATCACAATCAATGGCTTCAGCTTGAACCATGGAAACCTAGCATGATAATGGAGGACAAATCTTCAATTTTCATGCACTGAATAATGCTTGCCATAAGCAAGTCTCCATTTCCATCCATTTCATCCATGTGGATATAAATGAAAATCTAGAGACCAATCTACAGCAGAATAATGTCTTAACATAATATAAAATACGTACATGTAGCAGTCTGCTAGTTTGGAACAATGGTAGAACTTCTCCAAAGGTATGGCTTTACGGTAATTTTGCATAGTCATTTACGTAGCAGTCTGCAAGTTCGGAACAATGGTAGAACTTCTCCAAAGCCCAAAGGTATGGCTTTACGGTAATTTTGCATAGTCATTTTCACTGATGTACTTTGTATTTTCCAGTATGTTTTAAAGCTTGGTATGATCCAACATTGTTTTGTATTTTGTACCTCTGTGCCAGTGTGTTTCTGCATGTAGCACAGCCTATGGCAGGTGCTCTATTTGCATCCTTTCAGTATACTACTACAGCAAAATGAAAACCATTTTACATGTAAATACACGAAAGGCAACGGGATGAAAGAATCTCTAAGCCATTTCTATGTAATGCACACTACGTTTAAGCCATTTTATTTGGTAGCATTTAGGTTCCACAAAGTTATTGTGGTAAATCTGAAGGATATTTCCTAAACTTGCTTAGCCTTTATAGCCTTAAGGCTCATTCCAACATGCTGAAGTAAACTGCTGCAAAAAAGAGGGCTTTTATTTTATATAATGCACTTCACATTTCTGTTACTTACAACACACAAGTAAGTGGGTATGCGTAAGACCTTTGTGTTATGCATACCCCAGGCTAGAGCTCTATATGTACCATACCTGCCAACCTTTGAGGACCAAAAAGAGTAATATTTATTTGTTGGGGGGGGGGGGGACATAATGTGCGCAAAGCGCACATGACGAGCGCGAAGCGCGAAGTCCCTTCCGGCCGGGGTCCAGGGCCCGCCTTAGGGCCCGGGAAGCTCTGGAGTTCTAGATGCTCCCAGATGCAATCTCAGCCTTATTTTGAAACCATTTACCTCGTTTTTGAACCCTAATATTACAAAAATAATTGTTCATTTTTTTTGTTAGATATGAAAAAAGCTAGAATGGTAGGGAATAATTTTCAGGTCTGAATGAAGATCCTATTTCCTTTACTTTAAAAGCAATTTTTGACACTTATTTGATCCCCCAAAAAGGGCCCCCGCTCAGGGCCCCTGATGGGGTTAAGGGGCAAAGCCCCTTTTGAGGGTTCAGGGAACGAAGCTCTGAAGCTGGTACGTTTTCTTGTTCTTTAGAGGGCTAAAATCATAAATCTACAGTACATTCAATTTTCAATTCAATTCAATTAAAATTTCAATCTTACATTATAAAGAAATATTGACATGATTAACTTCATATTTTAGCCAATTGATCTGCTTTTTACCACACCACACCACACCACATGCAAATCACCTTACCCAGTTGCCTTATCTTCTGAGTCTTCTGAAGTTCTGAGTAAGAACTAAGATTAAGTAAGATCTAATTCTAAACTCAAATTCAAAACCAGGAACCATTTTTTTTTTTTTTTGAAGGAAAATTACTTTATCTTAATTCTTTAACATTCCAGGAATTCCCTGATCGTATGTAGTCAACCACAGCTAAATTCAAACACCCCATGATAAAGTTAAAGAGTAGAAAACAAACCACAAAAGCCTGGTCATGAAGAACGATTCACGATGTCCACGCAATGTACCCACCACACTACCAATAATCTAGGCCGCTGGTGCTGGGGAAGAACGTCTCCCATTCCTGTTGGAAAGTGAATTCCAGCAGGGATTTTTCAAGAGAGCATTTCAACAAATTTACGAACAAGTTAGACATTCTCTCTCACCTGAATCATGAAAAATTCCATTTGGACTCATTTGTGAAATTTAGAATCAGTTCTCAGAGGACAAATGACGGTTATTAGGGGATGTGATTTCCCTATCTCGCGATAGCACAATCGTGCACTGCCATCATGCATAACATGGACTCACTGCACAGTACATTATCTTGTCAATGTACACTGTTTGTTCTCACACCCATGCTTCGTATACATTGTACATGTAAGCATAAACAGTGCACATAGACAAGATAAGGTACTTGTAGGGTATCTACGTAGTATAAGTTCGCACAACTATACATTATTCAGAAAATCGTAATTTTGTGATACAAAATCGTAAGGAGTAATATAGAATAAAAAATCGTAATAATTACGCCCAAATCGTAAGAGTTGGCAGGTATGTATGTACCCATGGTCTTATTGATGTAGCATAGGGTTAGGGTTAGCAGGGGGTGTATGATGGGGAGCCATATGTCTCCACACCTAAGATTAGACTTGAAATTGAACAAAACTTTATTTTTATTTCCTTAATGCTTAAAATTTCATACTGTTCCTGATATATTCAAGAATAAATGTGCAAAAGATCTTATCAAAATTTGAGCAAGAATTTCACAAGGAAAGGCGGCTGCGTAATTATGACATTGCGAAAAACAATGGTGTTCATGTCTGCACATTCAATCATGTTACATGCAGTTTGGGATTATTTTCAGTATTCTGTACAGCATTTCATCAAACGGTCATAAGTACAAGTTTGCCGACATCCCATTGAAATGCGTGTAAATTAACATGCACTTTAATGGATGTCGGCGAACTTGTACTTATGACGGTTTGATGAAACGATTTCCTGACCTTTTTTCTGCATAATTATCTATCGCTATGATAAAGACGAAAAGTTTAGTGTTCATTGCCTGTTTTATCAGAATCGCGCAGTTACACGTGTGCGCAGACTTGGGTACTCTAGCCCAGTCACATATATGCAACGTTATTGTACATAACCTCGCACTCTGTACCTTCGTACCACAACCAAAGAATTGCCTCTCATAGCAAGTGTGTGATCTCTTGCACATACCGGAAAGGAGCAAGATCGCCTAAAAATTTTACTTGATCAAGATGATAAAGATCCTATTGAAGAATCTTGCATGAAATCAGATATTCTATCATCCTAAAATGTGGAAGGAAGTATTTTCTCAAAATTTTGCTGATTATATTGGTGATTTTACCTCTTCGGCTTAGGTCGTGACCGCCACCGAAATTGACACTGCCCCACATACATGTAGTGATGGTTCCATGAGTTACTCTAGCCATACATATGGAACTCTTTCCCATCCCCACTTGCCATTCATACAGTACACAAAAATCTGCTGCGGTGTGAATGAGCCTAGGCCTAACTCATACCCCTTTCACATCAAGCTTTGGTCCGGACCAGGTCCGGACCTGGTCCGGACCAAATCTTGATGTGAAAGCATTTGGTCCGGACCAAAAAGTTAGTGCGGACCAAAATTTGGTCCGGACCAAGAGGTGTTTCAGGTCCGGACCAGGTCCGGACCAAATTTGGTGTGAAAAGCACAAAGAATTTGGTCCGGACCAAATGCATGACCCGCGCGCCTTCACGTACGTGAACTCTACTTCTGCTTCCGGCTGGGTCAGCTGCTAGTTCTGCGTTATGTACTAGTCTATGCAATTTGTACACTAGCAGTCTTCGGCGAGAATGACTACGCCGGCGACTCCCTTCTTCTTAAGCAAGAGCAAACAGCACTCTCTTCCTTTTCACTTCTCTAGGGAAGGATTGATCTAAAGCAGTCATAACTTGTCTGCATCGCACAGTGTTTAGTAAAAGCACTGAAAAAAACTCGAGTAAACTTTTCATGATGAAGAAGAACACAATCAAAACAGTCCACTTTACACAAACACGATCACGTACCCCGGCCCCCCCCCCCCTCTCGGAGGTCGAAGGGACCGCATGCGTGTTCCCAAAATCTCCGGTAAAGGGGTATTTTTGGGGCGACACAATCCGGCCCGTGAATTGTAAAAAAAAGGGGGTGTTTTTTATCTTTCACCCGGAGATTTCATTAAAAAAGGGGGTGTTTTTCTTTCTCTCTCTCTCTTTCTTCGACACCTGAGAAATTAAAAAAGGGGGGTTATGTAATATCTTGAAAAATTGATCAAATTCCTGAAATTCCTGCTAGTTTTGATATCTCATTCAGCCAGGATTATATCATTTTGAAAAGTAGAAAAAAAAAATCTCTTCCAAGGTATTGTAATGACAGCTTACTTGGGAGGGGGGTTGGTGTCTGTCCTGAGATATGGGGTTGGAATGAGAGCTCACCTGAGATAGGGGGTACATTGAGTAGTGTTCTAAATTTAGGGGGGTCTCCAAGGCAGGAAAAGCCCGCGCAAAGCCCGCGATAGGGGGGTTCAGAAATTTTGGCATTTTGTGCTTTCAAAGGGAGGGAACAAGCATACGCGTACCCTAAATAATACTGAGTGGGGGGGGGGGGGGGGGGGGTCACGTACGTACGTGAGCGAGCGAGGGTTTCGCGCGCTTCATGAGGGGGGTAAGTGGTTTCTGTGGCAACTGCGACGGATATGTTTGGTCCGGCCCAGGTCCGGCCTAAATCTTCACGGCGGTGTGAAAGCACTTGCGACGGACATAATTTGGTCCGGACCTGGTGCGGACCAAATTTGGACGGCAGTGGGAAAGGGGTATCACTCACAAACATGCGAGGTTATTATAAATTACGCCTAGTCCAACTCTGAAATTAACATACATGTAGCGCATTATTAATTTAGCATTGTCGTACATGTATCATTGAGTTGACTATACCATAACTATGAAATCTATTATCCATTCTTTCTTTCTTCTTTCTATGAAAAAGATTTTTAAAGACATGAATAGGGACTTGCATTAATTTTTCACTATCAGATATTTACCATAGAATACATATCACTAGAAAGAGCTCACTTTCAGCATAATTTCAAGTCATATAACAAACAATAACTCTTCTCCGCTGCCGAGCTATGCCAATTTACAGACCCAGAAAATGCCACTCAACTATGACAATCTTTCCACATAACTGTGTATACCAAAAAGTGTGATTTGTGTGCACAGCATCGCATGCACATGTACAGAGTGTACAGAGCATAACGTGCATTCACTGTGCTCATACCTGAAAATTGTTGTAGAGTATAATATGATTTAATGTATTTAATTTAATATGATGTTTTGGTCTTTTCACTCCAATTTAATAAATATTGATATGTTTTGTTTTCTTTCTTCACAGGAAAATGTTGTAATACTGAACATGCTTAATAAAAATAATATTTTAATTATCTCACTTCCCGGAAAAGGAAAAAAATTGAGTTGCTTGAGAAAAATTTTCATGCAGTTCTCCTTATCTTTTGTATGTGAAAAATGATGTTAAGCATTTCTTGAAAGAAATAGGTTATGAGGTAAGCCCGAGTCATATCGAATATTTCATAATCCGGGATTCAACGGCTTTGATTCGATCGAATACCGGTGCATCGATAAATGATGGGCGGTGAAAACAGAGTTGCACGCAGTGCACGCACCATGCACCGGTGACCGGTCCGCTGGCATCGCGGGCATATGTATGGGCTCTCGCTGCTCGACATTAACGATAGCCCGCTAGCCAATGGCTAATAAAAATCACAGCGGACGAGTCAAAATCTTAGGTTTCTAGTCTGTATGGCTAGCCAAAATATCACTCTAGTGTCGCACGAAGCGATGCTCATTGTCGACACACCCGACAATGATTCAAATTCAAAGAATTAATAATCTTACTTTGTCCTTGGAGAGCTGAATGGAACACTTTTGTTCGATGCAAAAAAAAAACAATACGAAATAAACTTTTCGTCGCTCAATATAGACTCGACTTCATTCAGCTTCAAATCATTCAGAAGTAATTGCCAATTTGATGAGAGTGTGATATTAGTTATTGCGAATTAAGTAGGAACACTCCTACTCATGCCCGTATTTATCATGTTCAATTATACAAATTGACAATGCAGAGAGAGTGCAAGAATATTATCGTAAACTTCAGTTCGTAACGACAAAACGATTTTTCCATAGAGAAAGCACAGGTAAAGCGCGACGTCCTCCGCGAGCGAATTAGCGAAAGTTAGCCAACAGTTTGAAGTCGCCTTCACGTTTTCTGCTAGTATATATGCTGTACGTTACGGAGTTTCTTTTTTTATTTGCTCTTTTCATGGTGGCTACGGTAGTCAAAAATCTGGCGGACTACAAATCGATGAACCGGATTTGCCAAAACAAATTCGGGATTCGATGTCTTCGATCGAACACCGGCTAACCAATCGATTCGACTCAGGCTTATTATGAGGTATTTAAATTCTTATTTTAACATTAAATTTCTTGTTTCTTGTTCTTATTCCAACTCTAAACAAATTGAAAGTAGGTGGAATGGCCTCTACTAGAGAATAAGTGGCGCTAGTTTTGGCAAAGACTTTTGACGGATAGAGATATTTGTGTTGAAAGACTTTAAAGTTGTCAGGTGTTTTCTTGCGACAATTGAAGAAAAAAAAATATTATACTGCTGATGTGATTGTAAATAAATGTAATTTAATTGTTGAATATCAGACATGTCAGCAATGTCAGCAATGTCACCCGCCACCATAGTTTGGGAGCTCTGCTGTGGGGAACTCTTGACTCAAGACCGCTGCAAAACCACATGCGCACACAGGCATTTGTAAGTGTGAGTGATTTCTTCTTGTGCTGCCCGGGATCTCTGGGGTGCGCAGTCACAGCGTTCGCACTTCAACTTTACCCCATGGCATAGAACTTAGATTTCACAAATTCCGCTAAATGTCAAAATCATTGATTGAAATTTCTGATCGAGATGAAGTAAATGCTATAAATAGCAACAGATGAAATCAATATTTCATTGTACCAAAATTATCAAAGTTTGGTCACCATTTTTTCATTCCAAATTTCCTTCATCTTCTCTCGAGTCTCCATTTTCAGAAAATAGATCTGTTAGCCTAGATCTAATCAAATCTTATTCTGGGGAAAAGAAATGTGGTTTTTAACAAACATTTGAATACCAGCATGTTGTTCCACCTAGTTTCTTGTCAAAAGTTCTCATAGACGATTTTGTGTCAATCCAAAAATGGCGCACTCTAACATGACTTTAGTTAGTGGTTTTGCAAGTTAGTGGTCTAATGTAAGTCTGAACATTATTACATGAAACTGAAAGAAGAAATTTGCAGTGCCCGACAAAGTAAACTTGCCTAAATTAAATGATGTAAATTGTGAAAAAGATGTCATAATGCTTGCAATAATCCACGAGTCTAACTCTAAGCCTGATGAAAGCTGATTTCATGCACTCATAGCTACATTCCTATACTTCGTGTGTATAATTCAGGCAGTCATACACCTCACACCACGAATAGTGGTCATATTGACCACTACGAATACAATATGCAAAAATAGTTCGTATTTTCTGTCGCGTGTAGTAAAGGTATGGGGGGAAAAATAAGATAAATATTTTAAATACTTGCTTTCAAATTCAGGCCTTAAAAATCTCACTCCTACCTCAAATGGCCGTTAGGAACACTCACGGGTACATTACTGTAAAATAGTTGGTATTTTCTGTCGCATGTACTAAAGGTATGGGGGGGGAAATAAGATAAATATTTTAAATACTTGCTTTCAAATTCAGCCCTTAAAAATCTCACTCCTACCTCAAATGGCCGTTAGGAAGAACTTTTGATATTTACAGCAAAATCCAAAGTCAAAATCTTGTCCAAAACCGGAGAAATCCCCGCCGATTTGTTTCGCGATCGCGTGTTGTTTACAAACTGCCGATGTCTTAGACTAAAATCGGCCAATATAATTTTTGTCCACGAAGAAACTCGGGATCGCAAGGGCACATCGATCTTTACGATCGCGCACACAGAAAATCGGAACTTTTCCGTGTACGCCATAGGGACCGAATTTTTGAGGACAAAACTCTTTTGGGGAGATGTCAGCGCCCGCGGCGACCAGGAAATGTACACAATGACTCCGATAGCTCGTTTCGCGAGAATCAACAGTAAATTGTGAATTTTATTTTTGTAAATATCTTTTCCAACATTGGTGAGTTGAATTTATTGTATTTCTTGGATATTTTGGGGTCGGTTTTTGAAAATTAAATGCCGATTTTGAGTGAATATTGGTGACTTTTGTGCAGTGGTGTTTTAAAAAGATGAGGTGTATGACTGCCTACATTATACACACGAAGTATAGGAATGTAACTATGAGTGATACACCTCAACTTTTAAAATCGGGACTTTTCATGCTTTTCAGGGCTTTTTGATGAGGGAATTTCATCAGCAGTGTGTGTTGAACTATTTTGGTGCGGGAGCAAAATTTGACATATTTGATGCGGGCGCTGACGAGAACCATGAAATCAACTTTCATCGGCCTAATATCTACAATAATTTTGAAAGTTACAATTATGAAACTCTGTGTGTTATCTGCAGCAAGCAGAGATTCGGCTAGCGGCTTCATTCATTGTACACTCTGACCTAAGCTTATCATACTCATGGAATGGACCGTGTACGGTGTATACCGTAGGCTGCAGCCGGATCCTGTAGCCAAAGCGCACGCCGCGCCGTCGCGAAGTGTGCCATACTCACAATGGTTCTCCGTGGCGGGCTATCCTTTGAATCAACTGTTCCAGCACGGACGGTATAGTTTTCGACGGCTTTTTCACGAAATCTGAAATGAAAATTGGATAAAAATAGTATTAAGAAAGTACAAAATATACTCAGTTACACCATTACATTGTCTCAGTAATATAACTTACCGTTCAAAGCGTCAAGGTAGTTTTCAAGTTCGGCATCTCTTGATGTGTCGTCCATTTTCACGGATTTCGAGTCAGAATGTACCTGCGTAAAACAAATACAGCGCTGATCTTGTTGATTTTGTTCATTGCATGTCTAAGTCGCGTATTTCATTTTTACAAAGAGTAGCAGCGAAAGATATGATTACGGTCATACTTTTTCTTTTTCGTGTTATTTTGTTATATGAGCCAGAGGTGAAGAAGTTTTCTATTTTCTCCTATATTTTGATGGGCCAGAAAATAAAATCGCACATAGGCATATATTCAATATGTCTCAAAAGGCTTTAGCTTGGAAAAAAAATAGTATATTGACTTAAAATCAAGATGCGGCCTTATGCGGCAAATTTATCTATATTATGTATATGTATATATTAATTTAACAAGTCGAAATATACTCGGTTCAATTAAAAAACATTTATTTAGAACTCAAATAAGTAGGCTAGCTATAATAATAGGCTAGGAAATAGAATTTAACAGATAGAAGTGACAAGGGAACTCAAATTAAAAAGGAACTTGAAATACCTTACTTTTTAATTCTGCGACCAAGCCGACAGAAAAGAAGATGAAAGATTATCAAAATGAGAACAATAATTTTTACAGTGATAAAAACATGAAACCTATTTGTATTAAAAGCAGCTATTTTCCATAAGTCAATGTTAATCTTTATCAAAGGGTAACTCAGCCTTAGAAGGACCACTTAACATTTTTTTCTGGGAAGAAATCCATGAAAATTAGATAACCCACGGTCTGAATGAAACTGGAGTAAGTTGAAATCATGTAGGCCGGCCCAACTATTACAGATCTCCCATTGGTATATTTCCGAATTCACACAGAAATTACTAAATCGTCATTTTTCGAGAAGTTTATGACTGAGCAGCCTGGATCTAGTTTTATTAGGTGATCTGTCGATATCGACAGATCACCTATTAATTTTGTCCGAATTTTCTTCTTTATTTTTATTTATTTATTTTTATAACAAATTGTTGTGGCCACCAAATCTCAAAATCGGCTAAGTCAATATCATCGAATTTCATGTCATGTATGAGGTCAATCATGGACATGGTCCATTAAGCTTTTGGAGGTCATCATGTCATCGTGACGTCATCAAGACGCCATTTTGTAAATTTACAAGATCGATTATATCTTCATAATCGATCATCAAAAATCAACTATATTCACACCACATAAACTTCACATGACGGGTCATCAAGTCATGTCCTCACAGGTCATCTAGAGGTCAGGACGTGCGCGTACGCGCGCGTCAAAATTTAAAAATGCTCAAAATCACGTAGGATCAAGTCTGCACACGTTTCAGGTCATTTTGAGCATTTCAAAAATGTCCGTGCGTAAGCGTCCGCGCGCGCGCTTTACGCGCGCACAAGTCGTAAATAACGTTAAAACGCTGTTTTTTCTATTGATTTGCAATCCTGACACTTTTCTTCATCATTTCCATCAACTTGGAATCAATTTCAATCAATAATAAGGTCGTACGGGCGCGTCAAATTTCAAAATCCGTGCGCGCATCTATGGCGAAAATAACGTAAAAACGTGCAAAAACATGCCTCCACAAAATTAACTCTAGCTCTTTAAATAGTCCACAAACCCCCAATTTTTTGTCATTATCAGGTAGGGTATGAATCACAGATTTCATTTCATGTATCATTTGACCCTTATAAACATTATGATGTCATCAAAATGGCGCCAGAAATCAAAATTTCCATTTTTCATGTTTTGACGTCATCACATTTATGCAAATTTGGCTCTAGATTCGTAATTATTGGTCGTTTTTCGCCCAGATTTTGTTATGTTATAGCTGAGACAATTCTCTACAAGATCAGTTACCACCATTTTCCATTTTGATGACGTAATCATATTGAAATTTTCAATTAAAAACGACATGTCAGAATTTCCCCTTTTTGCGTGTTATGTCTATGGAAGATGATTTTTTTTCGAATCATGAATCTACATGACATCGTTCTCTGAGCAGTATCTCAGTTATTTTTGGTCTATTTCCTTCCAGATTTTAATATGTTGTAGCTGAGACTATAAGCTTTTATTAGTAAGCCCTCCAATTTTTGATCAGATGTCGGGATCATGCCCAATTTTGAACTACCAAATGGGATTTGAGAATCCCGTTTTTCGTTTACGTGTTATCTCTATGGGAAATATTTTGGTCTATTGGTCAAAGCACTTGCCTCCCACGCAGGTGACCCAAGTTCGATCCCCGGTGGGTCCATAACAATTTTTTTTTTGTTGCTTTTTTTTGCCTGTCATTTTACCATCCTCTTCGACTATTGTAACATAAAAAATCACAAATCATGTAATAAACTGCCATATTTTCCGTATTATGTCTATTAGAAAGTAGTGTACAGTATTTTGTGTACAACCCTACGGAAATTGTGATTTCCTTTCCTGTATTAGAGCTATATGGTTAATCTCCCAAGTATCCTGTATCATCATCATTATTATCATCACCATCATGATCATCATCGCTATTATTATATCATCATCATCATCATTCTATCATTATAATCATCATAATCACCATTATCATCATCACCATAAAAATTTTACAATGACCGTTACACATTTTGCTACATTCCTGACCTCACGAAACATCTCCATCCATGGTATTCTTGACATCCTATCTTCAGTTTACCATTTCCCCATTATTATGATCATCCTGATTACAATCATGATCGTACAAATTGAAAGACAGATCACCTAATTCGTCCTCATGACGAATTAAATTCTAGTTATTATTATAACTGTTGTTGTTGTTATTATTATTATTATTATTATTATTATTATTATTATTATTATTATTATTATTATTATTATTATTATTATTATTATTATTATTATTATTATTATTATTATTATTATTATTATTTTATTATTATTATTATTATTATTATTATTATTATTATTATTATTATTATTATTATTATTATTATTATTATTATTATTATTATTATTATTATTATTATTATTATTATTATTATTATTATTATTATTATTATTATTATTATTACAGCTTACTTCCCACGTTAGGGGTAATCCTAACAATGGGTTTATTCCACAGAACTCAGTCATTAAAGACACAATAAAAATTCGAACGTTACGGGGAAAGAACCGTGCGTAGGCTGAGATAAAAGGATTCCCCCTAACACTGGTAGTAGAGTTATGATAATAATAATAATAGTAATAATAATAATAATAATCATCATCATTATAATCATTATTATTTTTATTATTAGTAGTAGTAGTAGTGTAGTAGTATTAACATCATTATCAATATTATCATTATTATCATTATTATTATTATAGGTTTTAAAAAATGAGAGCACTGAACTAAGTTGACTCATTTCTGTTTCTCTTGTGCATCGATCATAGGGGGGGGGGGTGCTTTAAAAACAAAAAATAAAATAAAAACACCTTTTTTTAAGGTGAAAAATGTCCAGTGGGCCCCTCTTTCAGCTTTAGCATATTTCTTTCCGATAATTCATGGTCAGCTGTTAATTGCATTATGAACATGGAATATTCAGGCAAAGGATGACATCCCTTGAAGGTGCCCAGATGCCAAGCAAATGAGTTAGTATATCAATCCATCATCAATTATTCATACCAGCCACATGAATTAAACAATTACAAACTTTCTAGATAATGAACAGACAGGAGTACAAAAAATTATGTAAAGTCAAAAGTGTGCTTTATTCCACATCTGTTCAAACACTAAAAATCTATGCAAATAAATATCTATTCTTCAAGGCATTTTGTTGCTGCTGTTTTGTACAAATCTAAAAAAAGGTAAAATATAATACATGAAAAAGAAATATTTACAAACTTAATATGGTCTCTAACCTTGTAATTAGAAATAAACCGGCTTTCTATAAGACACAACAAACATATTGAGAGAAAGTAGACACCTGAAATTATGTCATATTCACTTTTCTCAATAACAAGCCACACAAAAACCAAATTCTTAAAAGAATGGTAATCAATTTATACAAATATTGTACTTTGTTATTGTATCTAATTTTCACTATTCCGGTACCAGCAAACTCCAAGAAGAGCAGGAGCATATCTGAAGTCCTTGATATTATCATCATTTTTGCACAGATACACTTTGCCAAAAAGTATTAGACAGTCAAAATATCAAATAGTTTAACCGCAGTGCCTGATTAAAAAAAATTGTATTTTCTTTTTCATCAAAGCTACAGCTCTACAAACCTAACCAACAAACCACTGAATAAACCTGGTTCTAGATATGTGAGCAATCTTTGGGATTTTACTCAGGGGAACATAACACTTGAGAAAAGTGTTGATTGATTTTTCGACCCCCTTTTGTGACAAAAAAGTGTCACAACTACTATGATGTCAATTTGATCTCGTTTATACATGAAAATGGTTTCATGACTTTTATGCATGACAATAATAAATGTTATGAACATGATATGAAATGTTATAAAAGATTGTACTGATACACAAAATTGGCAAGCAATGGAAAAAATTCATAAAAAGTCTTGGATTTATGACAAAAGAGTGATAGTCAAAGCTGTACTTTTTTCTAATGGTAATTGGCATCATACCATTTGTAGGCTACATGTGCATAATATTTAAAGCAGACACGATGGATATAGAATACCAGAATTGAACCCCAGACATGCATAGCCAAAATCTTTTTTTGTAATTGATCTCCTTTAACCTTCTACAATGTGACAAGACGGGAATGTTTCAGTTTGGCTAAGGTACACATACGATACATCATGCATACACAAGTAAATAAAACATGATTTCATAAGTCACTGTTTGATAATGTATTGACCTACTTGTCCATGTTCTTTGGCAACAAACAATATTTGATTTCATAAATACTTTGGCATCTATACCTATCCTTTGTCCATTTAAAAAAGTGACCACAAACAAATTAGATATCACAGATTTCTCAGAGGATTCAAATGAAATGTACTCTGTAAGTACTTTTCTTTTCATGATATTCACATAAAATTATTAAAATTATAACAATTATTTTACAAAAACGACTCACATTGCAAGATTATGCATCAGATCTGTTCCCATCAAAAGAGACAATATCTTACAAAATATCTTAGAAATGATAGATTTCTCAAATTCTTCTAACATTTGACATCACTATATAAACACAATTTACAACAGATATGTCTGTGCAAAGAATACAAACACACAAAATTTGAAGAACGCATCAACACATAGTACATGTAGCCCTACAATAAAATGAATTGATGCAGGCCATCAACATATAATGATAATCTATTTTCATATAATTACACTTTACATAAACCACCTAATTTTTATTCAAAATTTCAGTATTGTTTTTTTTCTACAAATATATAATTATTTCATATCTTGTAATTGTAATCTTCCAAAACTATATACAAATACTTTCTCTAAAAGCCAACGAGCACAACACTTAATCTTTCTGTCCTGCAAAAAAAAAAGAAGATAACACACAAATAATTTTCCATGATGAATTTCTTATACAAAATATCAAAACTAGTTAATGTTATAATTTAATCAAATCATGATTGTTTTTTTTGATTGACAAAATATAAAATATACAAATATTTTTAAAAACTGCATACCGGTTTGAGGTATACGCTCCAAACGTATACGCTACAAATCTAAACTTGATTATCCTAGTCTCATGAGGACTGTATAAACAAGGACTGTACAGAGTATTTGTATGTTGGGATTAACAACATATATAAAGATAGAATATGATAATGATGTAACATCATGATCAGTCACTCCCGCTTTTGATATAAAGTGAAGTCGGTGATGTCACTTAAACACAACTTCATTTGTGGGATCTAATGGATTGATGCTTCAATTGGTTAGAGACTTGTAGTAATAATTCTAAAATGCCTGCACCCCAACATTTATACATTACAATCAAATGACCCCTATTCCCAAGGAGGTGCGATGGCTCAGCGGTAGAGCAGTGGTCTCGTAACTGGGAGGACCCAGGTTTGAAAACCAAGTGGATGCGCTAGTGCTCTTTGGTAAGGCATCAATCCTCATTACCAGGTCCCTCGGAGATGACTTAAAGCCGTTGGTCCCTTGGTTGCTAACTTACAAGTATACCTATGCTTTCTTAGCAGTCAGGTAAAATAAACCATCAAACCATCAAAAATAAAACAAAAACAAACATACGCTTTATCTACTCACACACACACACATATACGATTTAATAACAAGCTGACAAAATATTTGGACTGCACCACTAGAACTTGCGGTTGAATATAGCTATATCTTGTGAAATTCAAGTCTCTCACTAGGTCATCCCGATCAAGATTTTAGGTGCATTATAACTATAGTCCAAACATTCTTATGTATAATTTATATAATTTATATACAAGTTATATTTTTAACCCTATGCTACAACAAAAGCAGGGAGACATCTTCACTGAATATCGATAAAAGATCTGCATATTATTAAAACATTGCTGATTTATAAGAATATTCAAAATTTGCATAACAAGAAGGGGACAAGATAGACCAAATATATATAACCTGATATATTTCAGAATACAAGATTTTGCATCAATCATGTCAGCTTCATCTAAACCTGAGCATTAATTACGAATCCATTTATTGACATTGGTAATACATCAATATGAACAAGAACATGAGAAATATACATTCTACTGCCATGATGAACATGCTGGATTCTTCCACATGGAAGTGGGCAGGTACAAATACATTTTGAAAACTAGGGGGCAGGGATGAACCCCTCCCACCCCCTACTTTCCTCTACCTAACCTAACTATAACAATACCTATACCTAACCTAAATAAACCTATAGTTACAATCAGCTGCAAATCCATTTTGGAAAATGGGGGGGGGGAGGGGGATAAACCCCTGTAATCATCCCACTGGCCCTATACCTCCCCTGCCTCTATACCTATACCTACGAATATAACCTGATAGTTACAATCAGGTGTCAATCCATTTTGGAAAGTGGGTGGGTGGGGGGGGGGATAAAACCCTGTCATCCTCATGACCCCGCCCAAGGGTATAAGCCTACGGGTATAAATAAATACAAGACATGATGTTTCTGCAGTGCCGTAAACTGCCATGAAACATGTGGTACTAATACAAAATATCTTTGAGGTAAAGAATGTGCAGCCTCTTTAAATAGTTGGATGATAAAATATTAGACTCAAGATAAAAAATGAATTGCAATTTCAATTCTAACTGAAAAGGTATACATATTAGCAGGCTAATGGCAAATTATTTTAAAGATAAAGATATTACCTCAAGGTGATACTTTCTGACCCTTTGTAGCACATATTAGCTATGTATATTATAAATAAATTCATTTTCTGTTGCTTTTTACCATTTCCCTAGAGCTTCATTTAACCTTTAATGTCATGTGAGGGGGAAAACTGCAAACAATGATTTCTGCCTAAATGTGTACTAGAAAACATATCAAATTGATATATCTTCTGAAAGAAGTGTACATTTTATCTGAATAAAGTCGATTATTTGCATAAATTATTTTGCCACAGTTTTAATCAACAATCAAATAACTCAAAGCATTCTCTGGTTTAGTTTCCACAACATAGAGCCTGACTCTAATCTTGTGAGTCCTTGTCTGTTGTTACATTTGTCAAGAAGGTTCTGGTGCCAATACTGATCAAGTTAGTTTGATCAAATTATGCTTCTTCTGCGAGACAAAGTGCCTCAGCTTGGGGTATTAGATTGTCACAGACGAATTGGGTCTGACTTTATCCTTGCCTGTCTTTACATTGGCTGAGTAGGGTCTTGTGTCAATGCTGATCAAGTTGTTCTGATCAGTTTCAGGTTTCTTCTCCTTCTTCTTTTTCAGGACAAAGTGCCTCAGCTGGGGGCTGACAATGGTCGGGGTCCTGGGTTTGGCTCCACCCAATCCAAATCTAGCATCGCTTGTTGTCCCCGATACACGTCTGGATCCCCCCTCCCCATTCCAGGCTGACCCTCTTTTCTTGTGTAAACTGCCAGGGGTTGGTGGTCTTGGACTCTCTTGTGATGCATCTAGGGTAGATCGGAATGAAAATTTCATCATCACTTCATGGCTAAAAGGAGTTAAACAATCAACTGCTAAAGTGTTATGATAGCAAAAATTTTGAATCTAGGACAACCATCCCTTGGACTACTACCTCTGGGACAAGTACCGTAAGACAGTATCCCCTATGCACTTGTTCAAGACCTACATACAATTGGGGGTAATACTCCATGGGAGTAGGTGACAATGTGGGTCTCGTTCATCGGAGCAGGTATTTAGGGGAAGAAGATGAGCTATATTATGGATAAACAATTTAATTACAATTGCCTAGTCTCCCTATTTAGACCCTTTTCTTACCTGACAAACTGGCTGATTCTGACAGGGTGAGGTTGGTGAAATTAGCTGGGTTGGATCTTAGCATGTTGATGATCCCTGAGTCCAGGGCCGAGATGAAAGCAGATTGATCTGTCACAGCAAAGCAGCTCTTCCATCCCATATAACCTGATAAAATCAGAAAAACATAGTAATGGTATTGATAATGACAATAATAATGACTGCTACTGTTGCTGCTGCTATTACTTTTGCTACCACTACTACTACTACTACTACTACTACTACTACTACTACTACTAACAACAACAACAATAACAACCACAACAACAACAGCAACAACAACAACAATCAATCCATCAATGACATAACAAAACAACATATCCATGGGCTCTGAAAATTACCTTTAGCAAACGCTGATTTGATCATTACAAAATGAATTATAAGAAATAAATAATACCATGTATTCATCTAGGAAAAAAAGAAGACTATAGATAAATCACCTTGTCTAAGGACATAGAAAGAGAGAGAGAGAGAAAGAGACAACATACCTTCAGGGTGAATCACAATCACTGTTGGAACTGCCATGACACCAAATAACTCAGGAACATGATCACTCACTGCTGATAGAGCATCAGAGCTCTTTTTCTCAGTAGCTATTAAGGAAATTAAAAGCAAGATGCAAAGCACATGAATGATCAAATTTGTCTCATTGTACGTGTCAAGACACTAGAAGAAACTAGAAGAAATTATATTGAAATACAAGTTTTTGCATTAGAAATTTTAAAGACCATTGGCTACAGCACATGTACACAGAGTGACCAATAAAGTGAAATTTCAATACTCTCTAGTATACTGTTCAAAGTCACATGTGATTGGCTAATGTTTTAGGCAGGAAAATGTGCATATAGAAATAGTATTATTGTTTGACAGTGTGTATTTAGGACATTATTATAGATATCTCAAAAATAGCAAGTCCATTTCTATGAAAGAAACATGGTCCTGCGACAAGTGCTCTGCTGTCAATTTTGTACACTAACCAAATTCATAACTTCCACCTTTAATCATGATACTAAACCTAATCTAAACCGCAATTTCAACCCTAGCCCTAACCATAACCCTGTATCTTTGATGAAATAAAGCCATGAGCAAATGCTGGGTGATCATCATGACCTACCAAACTGTACTAGTGAGTGGCCAGTGTTGAGTGACCTATTAGCGACCATCTTGGATCCATCCGCTTCTAGCTCGGAGCAGCAGCAGCAATGCTGGAGTGAACCATCTCCTCTCCAGCCTCGGTCAGTAAGGACTCTGTTCATGGTATCCCGGTGGGTGTCTGTGTCCTCCCCACTCTCACAGCACATACCAACACACACCAGCTGTGGGCAAGAGGCAGTTTGCAAACATGGTAGAAGGTTCTATTTCATTATTTCTGCCAGTATTTTCGTGGTGCTAAAATAGTGTATACATTTCTTAAAAGTTTGAATATACATAAACACAAGGAGGAAAACTGTGCTATTTCCTGACAAAATTTTGTATCTTATGACTATCATTAATTTTCTTGTATGAATCACAGGATCAAAAACTCTGCCATAGAGAAGTTACAGAAAATCTTATACGAATACAACTGAATTTCTCCATTCAAATAAATGTACATCATGCGAAATATGCATACGACTAGATACTGAAAACAATACAAGTTATAAAAGTTACAAAGATCTCAAAGACATTATAAATCATTCAGTGGCATAGATACACACTCACTTTATATTGTCATGGGCGGGGGGGATGATGAATAGATCATCCCCCACTAACAATGGATAAATATGGCTGTCTACGTCAATGAAATCATTGAAGAAATAAAGAGAGAATTACAAAACATTTTAATCCACTATGAATATCTTGTAGCGTCACAATCTACATCCACTTGTCGAACATATTAGTATACATGGATACGAGTATAAAATACTGCTCAGCATTATTAGAACATATTACAGGAAATACAGGGAGAATGTCTTACCTTGTTTGATCTCTTCTTGGCATAACTCACAAAATGTGACATTATGGCTTGTGATGCTAGACACCTACAATGAGAACAATGAAAAACAAATATATACACATAGTCTTAAAACATTATACAGTCAAACCTGCTTTAGTGACCACCTGCATAGAAAGACCACCTGTCTATAAATACCACAATTTTTGTTTCCCTTGAACAACGTTTCTCATTGAAACATGTATTAAAGGAACCTGTCCATAAAGACCACCTGCTCATAAAGACCGCTTTTCTTGTCTCCCTTGAGTGGTCTTTATAGACAGGTTTCACTGTATTTCAATGCAAGTACGGTAACTGTTTACTGTTGACTAACAACCAAATAAAGTACAGTCAAACCTGCTTTAGCAACCACCTGTATAGAAAGACCACCTGGCAATAAAGACTACAATTGTTGTCTCCCTTGAAAAGTGTTTCTCATTGAAATGCGTATTAAAGAAACCTGTACATAAAGACCACTTTTCATTTCTCCCTTGAGCGGTCCATATATATAGGTGGCATTTATTAAGAATCCAATACAAATGGCTTTGGTGTCTGCAAATCATGTTCCAGGGCTTACAAAGAGCCTGTTCTTCACAGCACAATACTACTGGCGTATGTAGTATAGGATACAGTTTGTGGTTGTTCCCCTTCGTTTGGCGGGGGTATAAAAATTTAAAAAAAAATTGTTTGAAGTCCCAGCAGTATGAATAAAAAAAGAAATAAATACAAATTCCACAGTGCCCATGCTGAGCTTATCCAGGTACATTCTATCTCCCCTCTGAAGATTTTGACAACGTTTCTCAATTTCGGGATATGCCGCTGCAATACGAGCTTGAGAGATAATATGTTTCATATTTTTACCAGTGAGTCCAGAACAAGATTACAATGGGTTTCTTGTTGGACAGCTTGGAGGGCACAAGGAGCCTATAGGTGCCTTGGCTCTGGTCGTACACAGTGACAGAAGGGGCAGGGACACGCCTCGTTGGGAGGTGCTGATGCAGGCTAGTAAGATGAGAGAAGTCTGGATGAGTCTCCCGATGGAGTGTCTCCTGGAAGGAACAGCATCCTGGATCAGGGTATCTGAAATCAAGCAGCAAGATTAGAATTCATATGATAATGAAAGCAATTATAAAAATGATTATGACAATGATGGCATCTTGTACATGTACAGCACTTTCCAAATTGATAATCACTATAAAAGTACTTCAAAGTATAATTATGGTCTTTGGATTCATATCAGGCCTGAGCAGTGTCTGCTCCATTTCCACACTATTAAGGCTTGTTCAGATATGCAGCTGTGAACTGCTGCAAAAAAAAATTGTGGGTTATTTTTTTAAAGCATACTGCACTTCCTATCTCGGTATCTTATAACACACAGGTAAACGAGTACACATAAGAGCTTTGTGGCATCATACATCTCCACTTGCCATTCATTTAGTACACAAAAAACTGGTGCAGTTGTTTTTGCAGCGGTTTACAGTGGCATGCATGAATGACCCTTTAAAAGCATTTCTTGTCTGTAAGATGTATTGAATGATACAAGATTATAAAGCAATCAAATATCAAAAGATGGAGCAGGATACAATAATCATTAACCCCTTCCATGCCACCAGACTTTTGAGCAAATGTCAAAAATGACTTTTCAAGAGTTCAATATTAACTTTCTAAGAGTATTTTCATGATCAAACTGGGCAAAGTTATATTGCCTAAGAATAAACATTATACTGATGGCACAGATTTCTGTATGAGGAAGAATTTTCAAGCCATGCTGAGCGAGCCTAAACAAAATGTTCAACACTCAAAATTTGGGGCGGGATTTGCCGCCCACGGCATGGCAGGGGTTAAAACAGCAATTGCCTGTACCTAAAAACATTACGCCGGCTCACACAAGGCATTATTCGCTGATGTTAAGACCACTTCAATGAGCAATAGTGTTGTTTGCGCATAATGAAAGAGCGATTGCAAAATGGACAGTGCTAACATAAATGTTAATGACTAGCATATGGGTTATTTGCGATGCAATCGAAATGACGACTTATGTGAGCCAGTCTTTAGAAACATAAACAGCATTTTATTGTTACCTAAGTAGAATACCGATAATATAAAAGGAAGGTACTCACTTGACTCCTTGCTTATGGACACTGTTGAGACAGTAAGCCACATATGGACGGTATGGGCTGGAATCCACGGTGACGACCTCTGATAGATCACTGTGTCCAACGGGATGATCTGTCATGGCTACCAGGTTCACTCTATGGGTGCCTTTGTAGGCTCTCAACTGAATAATTGAATAATGATTAAAAATAGTAAATTAATCTGATGATAACAAAATTACACATGTTCTCACTGACAGTCCAACAGACTAGTACAACACAGGAAATGAAAATTGGCTTCATCATTTGGTCACAAAAAAGCAAAGTTTAGGGGGATTAATGGGTGTATTTTACAGAATTCCATTGATTTCAATCTCGCGTAAAATCATCATTTCCTTGAAATACCACCCAGCATAAGAAACATTGAGAAAAGTTCTTTATTACACTGTTTTGATTTATATGAATATTATTTCTTCTCCTAGCTCCTAGAAGCAGTCTCATGACCTTTGCTATTCTTACTGCATCTACCATCATTTGCAAAAGTTTAAGACCACCTCAGGATTCGTGGGTATTTCAATAATTTTGAATACTTTCTTTTGTCTCATCGAATGATTACATAACATGTTTACTACAGTGATCAGTAGCACAAGAGTAATGGTATCAATTTTTTTTTTCTTTGACTTATTGTATTTTGGAATAGTGGTCTTAAACTTTTGCAAATGATGGTACTTCTGCTATTCTATAGTTACAGTACAAATATTACTCCTTGTATGTACAGCTTGACTGATACATGTACCAACCTTTATCTCTGTTTCACAGACTTGCGAATGCAGAACAAATCCATACTGCCCTCCATTGACCAACACCTTGTACCCTGACACTACAGCATCCCCATCATCTGGTACAGAGTCCCAAGTCAAAGCAATGCTGATGGTGCCTGGATGAGAGAAAAAAGGAAGATCTGTCAATTTGACACACAAATCATTACATTAGATCAAGCAATTTTATGTCAAATACATCTCGGATATCACACTCATACTGTGTGGTTATAGACTTTCTTGATGATTTATATGAATTGGTATATATTATTGGTACGTGAAACAACTTTTGCTAAGATATAGCAAATCCTCTAAAGAATGGGAGGATTATTCATATATATTTAAACTGAAACATATTTCTACTTTATTCATAACACTGCAAAATAAAGTTTTGATTTGAAGATAAAGTACACAAAACTAGTGTCGTTTTATAAAACCTATCAACCAGATTTTAAAGAACCATGCATCATACTTATGTATAGTACACAAAACTAAAGTCGTTTTATAAAACCTATCAACCAGATATTAAAGAACCATGTATCATACTTATGTATAGTACACAAAACTAAAGTCGTTTTATAAAACCTAACAACCAGATATTAAAGAACCATGTATCATACTTATGTATAGTACACAAAACTAAAGTCGTTTTATAAAACCTATCAACCAGATATTAAAGAACCATGTATCATACTTATGTATAGTACACAAAACTAAAGTCGTTTTATAAAACCTATCAACCAGATTTAAAGAACCATGTATCATACTTATGTATAGTACACAAAACTAAACTCGTTTTATAAAACCTATCAACCAGATATTAAAGAACCATGTATCATACTTATGTATAGTACACAAAACTAAACTCGTTTTATAAAACCTATCAACCAGATATTAAAGAACCATGTATCATACTTATGTATAAGCCAGTTTGTGACTACAACATGTGCATGTGAAGATAAAGGTCATTTGTACCGAGGACAAATAATGTTATAGAGTCCGCACCATGATGCCCACACCAATTGCATTTTAGTTTAAACAAGTAGCGTATCCACCCAAACAGATGTACGTGAGCGTACAAATCAAGGGAATCTGTACCATGTACTAATTACGAACTGGCTAATTGCCAGCTAGGGTTGTCTCACGTTTACCTGTGTATTGTTTCATCCTTTCAAGGCACTTGTCCAGACTAGTCTCAATTTCAGCCAGGAATGATGAAACCTCCGACACCTGAGACACGAATATGACATATCACAATGAATTTCAATGAAACCTCATTTGTAAAGGAACAATGTAATGGCAAAAGACTTGTATTGTACTAGAAACATCCATTCTTGTCGCTGCAGAGCAACAACAACAACGACAAAATAAGAAATTAATGATATTCTAACAATATCATTGTTCAAATATCAAAAAATTTGTTTGAAAACTTACTCTGGCTAAAAGATCATCTTGATATTGCACATCCACCAGCAAGTTTTCCTCCAGATCATGTTCAAGACTAAAAAGCTCTTGAAGCAATCTGAAATAAATGCACATTCAAATACATGGGTGCATAAGAAAGAACATCACTTCAATATTCCGATACCTGTACATAGACAGAGAGGGCGAGAGGGCGAGAGGGGCGAGAGGGCGAGAGAGGTGAGCGGGAGTGAGTGAGAGAGAGAGAGAGAGAGAGAGAGAAAGAAAGTTATTTATAGACAAACAGACAGGTAGAGAAACAGAAAAGCGTGGCAGAAGGCTGAAATAGCACAGTTTCAAAATCATTATGACTAAGGTATGGGATTAGGAATTCTCTAAAGTAATGACTGGTTTACAATAAAAGCTCTTGTTTAAGATATCGTTCAAGTTACATGTATATATTATTTTTTTAATTCCATTGATTCATTTTCTTTGATGGACATGACACCATCTACAGGTTTTAGAAGCAGCTCAAGTATTGTAACCAACATAGTCTGAAATAATGCAAAGAAAACCAATGTTCCTGCACCCACCTGTCTCTATCCTCCATCATACCACAAGCATCAGCATCCAACTGCATCCTCTCCTCCGCCCCTACCACACTCATCCTCAACCTAGGGGCTGGTGGCCTTCGAGCTACTTGGGCAACCAGTGCCTTGGAGCGGACCGGTTTGGTTAGCCCCTCAAGGTAGACGTCGAGGTATACGGTGTAAGTGACATGCGCCAGGAGGCCGGTGAACTCTGTGGAGGTGACGTCGGGCGGGAGGGCAGGGCTGGTCTTGAGGGGGTGGTGTTGGTAGTGGGCGCGCTTGTAATTGCTAGGTTGCTCAGTCATTAATAACACCTGTAAAGACACACGTACCGAATCCACGATTACATAAGGTGAAAACAAATTAATTAAAGACTTTCCTTTTAGTAAGAGTCATGTCTGTCATGTATTTCTATAATTTCTTTTGCTTTAGATATTCTACTTTTTCTCTTAAAGTTGCACTTCTTTCATACACTTCTATGATGTTTCTGTAGTTTATTAATTTCAGTAAGTGTTCCTCCCACTTCCTTTGAGTCTATTTGGTACGATTTTTAATTCGTTATAAGTAGGCTTAATTAATATCTCGCTACCTCAAATATGCAATTTTCGACGTAGAGGGCAATATTATGCATGGAAATGGTCCGCATCTTCGTCAACTTCACTTCCGGTCCATATTGAAATACTACGGCTTATGAATAAAATGAGTGCTAAAATGCTTAATTTTTGGATCGCATGACATAAACCACTTTGAAAATGCAACCAATTGTCTCAATAAATCATGGTATCTTTTCAAACATGTCGGTTAATTTATACTCAAACTCAAGGATTTTTGTAATACCTGTGTACATTTTCAATGCAAAAAGACAAACACTTGTCGACCCAATCGGGATATTGTCAGCACTGTGCATGCGTGGTTTGCATGACAAATGCCATCTGTTGGCGAAATTGCGTATTTGGGGTAGCGAGAATTAATATAGCCCTGCCCTAAATAAAATAGCCTAAAAATATGCGGAAAATAGACAGGGAAAATATATTTTTTGACTATTTTTCACTTAAAAAATAGAGAAAATATAGTGTATAAATAGTATAATAAAGTGATAAAATATATTCAAAATATATTTTTTGGCTAATTTTTTTTTAAAGATTTATGTTACATATATGTTTGAGGATATGCTGGAAAAACAGCATTCTGGGTAAAAAGAAGGTTTTGACTGGCCTACATAAATAAAACAAGGGGAAAACACCAAAGTGCAATTTCCTTCAAATTAGAAACATCTCCACATAGTATTGGTAAAACAAAGACTTTTAATTATTCTCACCTTGAGGTGTTTAATTTTTGCACCGCCAAGGACCTCGGGTTCTGACCAGCCGATGATGAGTGAGTTAACCTTCACTGTGGGCATTCTCTGGGGGTCAGGAACGATGACCCCTGGCCAGGTCACTTGGATGGGGTCAGAAAAGGCACTGTGAAGCTGGGGGTTACTGCAGGTAGCCTGGCATCATTGATAAAATGAACAATAATATTTTTTGGATGCTCTTCAGTACATATTACAAGAAGAAAATTCAGTTTGAAAATTAATATATATATTGCTAGAAAACAAATATATGTAATCTCCCCTAAACAACATATATAATAAATAAATTAAAAAATAAATATATGGGACATTCACATAATTCAGAACTAGCGAACAAACATAAGAATATGATTTCAAATCAAGGCCTGCACGGAAGCGAACTCGCGTAACTTCAGTCTGCATTTATATGCATACATGTGCATCGATTAGTCTACTTTTTATCTTTCTTTAGATTGCATTTAAACTTGTAACATCTTGGTACAGAAGTGACATATGAAAACTGATGTTCTATCACAGACCTTATATAAAGCAAAATATATTTGGTGATTGGTCCCATAATGAACACTTATTCCTGTAGGATGAAACAATTCAGGTCAGTTTTGCAAGAACCTTAACTAAATAGGGGGGGGGGGGTCATATTCATTAGGACAGACTATGATCTTCTCCTCAAACTATATTTTCAATTGCTAAAACAAGTTCTATCAAATAGACATAAACAACCAAGCACTTCAGAATCCACACATAATTCATTATAAAAGTCATCACTGCTATCAATGTCACAACTGATCTCAAATGACCAGCACAATAAAAAAGAGATTACCTGGAGACGGAAGGCATACGTATGACACATCTTGCCATGTGTGTAGGTGTAGGTGGTAGCATTGGAGGACAGGGTAGCCATCTGTTGACCATTGACCCTCAGCCTGTAGCCAGAGATGTTCGCTCCTCCGAAAGCTTTGGGTTTCTCCCATTTCAGTGAGATCCCCTTGAATGATGTTGAACTATAACATGCAATCAAAGCAAATTTGAGTCAGTACATCCCACAAAAGCCATTGCTATTAAATGTTATCTTTCGAAATGATGCCAAGAAAGGTGCCTTCACAGCCTTTTTGTAGTACAGCATTGTCATCTGAATTTCCCCAGCATTATTTCACATTATTTCACATTATTTCATGAGATTTTATTTAATCTTAACCAGTTTGCCCTATCAGTGCTGGACGTACGTCAAGCTATCATGTTACCCACAAACAAGTTATAAGACCTACTTTCCCCCAAAATGTCACAATGGCAAAGGTAAACAGTTCATTGATACACCATTCATCCACATCTTAGAAACGATTACCATATCATTGAATCTAAACTGGTTAAGTTTCTCACCTCACATATGGTTGTGGGGTATTGATCTGCGATGATGTCTGCACGATGAGCTGCTTGGATCGACACACCTTATGATCATCCTTAGCCAGGCCAGTGATTGTGATGAAGTGATTGGTTCCTGGACTGCAGTTCTTGATGGTGAAATTGGTTGCAGTTGGACTCAAGAGGGCTTCAATTTCCTTGAGAAGAAAGAAAATGAATACAACCTGAATAATCAGATGATGCAGATATTATGATAAATGTGACCCGACGCCTCAAAACCTACAATAAGTCGCCAAAATTATTATTTTTGTTTTATACATTTTCTGAAAGTAGAGATTCTCAGCTTTCCAGTGGTATATCACTTGCCTAGTTTACTCAATGATAACACCTTTAAATATCACATTTAGAATCAGTAATCAATAACTCCTATTCAGAGAAAATGGCCATTTAAGTTCGGAACAAAAGAGTGCTAAACCTTCGCTCTCCGTGTGCGCCCAAGTAAAACTGGGTATTCAAATGGCCATAGCAACCGGTATGAAGGGATTATTAGATTAGGCTGAATTTTGGCACACTGCTCCAGGAGGACCTATTCATTTCTCACTCCAAAAATCAATTTAATCCCTTTAGAGGTACAGTAGTAATTTGGCATTGAATGAAAGTATTACAAAAGCTCTCCAAACATTCATTAGCTGGACAGGTGAAAAAAAAGGAGTCATTTTAAAATGCCCCAAAAACATATTTCTAAGTCGAATTACGACTCACAAACTTGAGACATGATAGAATGATAATGAAACTACCCATTTCTAACAAAAACAGAAAATCGACTGATCCAAGCAAATTTACTATTTTGGGCTGTTTGCTACGTTGTGGTCCGTGCGACTTATTGTAGGTTTTGAGGCGGCGGGTCACAAATATTGTTATGACTACACACTCAATTCAGCTATTCAAACTCATGCACATGCTTTCATTTCATTTCGTATTAAAAAACAAAATACAAAGTTCAGTTGTCACAATACGAGTTACATGTTGATTACCTTTGGTTTAGCTACACTGCTCCAACTGACTTGTAAGCGCTGAACCTTGCTAACACTCTCTAAAAAAGAAAGGAGAAAATAGGAAATGACTAGTATTATTCACAACAAACTGAATGAGAAATATCACAAGTGAATGCATAATCAATACCCAGGAATTAAAATGTGCCAACATCCTTTGACCATGATCTCCATATCTCTTATCAACATGGATTTTTTAATGGATCAGTATTGTCAAAGTTAAAGAAAATGACATGAAAAATGATGATTTTAACCTACATGTACACTGTACATGTCACAAACCTGACAGAAAAATACAGATCTAAAACACATAGTGTGGAGCAACAGGATTGTGAAGATAGGGATAAGTACTATCTCAATAATTGCTCATTTAAATTTTGTTTATGTTGCATTTAACTCTAAAAGACTACAAGAAAAATATTTGTTATCATCAAGAAAATCCAAACATATCCAGTTAATGATAGTGCAGAGTACTGTAATATCAATCATATTTATTGACTTTCCAAGCAAAAAAACACTGGGTTATAAAGAGAGCTTTGCAAGATAAGATAACATGCTTTAAGTTTTACCTGAGCGAAGAAAATCCCAGCATATCCCTATAGAGTGAGTGGTAGCAGATGTGAGCTTCAACTCAATATCTTCAGGAACAAGCTTGGAGCTGGGCGTCTTTCTCGTCCGTCCTCTCCGCCCTATTCTACTCTGCTGGGTGCCTCCTTGATGATGGGGCTCCGCAAGGGACTCTAGGAGGGATATCCCTCTTGTAGGAGCAGGGGTGGAGTCACTATCAGGGGTGCAAAGTCTCAGGTTCTGGTCATGGGTGGAGTCAGCATAGTTTGGATCATCACTCAGGGCACATATACCCAACAGGTAGATCCTAGAGTTTAATGATGGACAAAAAGTACTGATACATTATTAAGCATATAGTATAAAAAATCTCCTTTTTGACACTAGCAGATAAAAGAAATTACATCATTTCCTTTTCAAAGAACTACATCAAAATAATTCTGCATATCTATGATTTTATTAAAACTAATGACATGATGATGATGAAAGTAACAATGCTCAACATGTGAAGTATTGAAAGGTTACATACCTATTGGGTCTGCATGGCACAGCCGCTTTGAAGTGGCTTGCACTCAGTGCTTGTCCAATCCGCCTTCCATTCATGTACACCTGAAGATTTTTAAAAATCCACATTTATGGACAGATATGAATATAATCATAACCGATGTAAGTATAAGAAAAAGATTTACGTGAATGATATTCGATGAAGGAAAAAAGAAATGAACCATCGAGATTAACATAAATAAACAAATATTTAAAGATAAAAGATAAGCTGGATGTAGGAAGAAAAGTTGAAAGAGAAAAAAGAGCGAGGGGAAAAAAAGAGAACAATTCAAAGAGACACTTTTTAAGGAAAAATTTGGAAATGAATAGCGAGTAAAAGATCACATCTCTTCTGCATATATTAATTATATCGATTTCCATGTCATAGGATTGAGCATGACCGGGGTCATTGAAAGCAAATTGTAGTTTTAACCCATTTAGTACCGAGTTCCCAGAATCCCACAGTTTAAAGGGATACTCAACTGCAGATTGTGGATGTTTTTATGCCACGAGAGGGCACTGTGATCGTTAGCTGATCATGCCGTTGCCCCGCGTGGCGCAAATTTTGGACAGACAGGTCGCTGCGCAGCATGCACGCTAAGCCTGAGCTCCTAAGCCTGAGCTCGAGCTCTCGTGCGAGATTCGGTCAGCTACGTGCAGTTGAAAATGTAATTGCAATAGTCCGATGGACGAGTACGCAGCACAAACTTTGTGTATGAGTGAATGGGGCTTACGCAATCCTGACTTTCCCCACGGCCGCCTGGTGGCGTATCCCTTTAACACAGATACAATCTGGTTCCCGTAGGTAGTGTTTTAAGAAACGCTTTATAAGGCAAGATCTAGAGCTCATATGCAGCATTGTAAAAGTATCAAATTTCCACTAGTACCTGATAGCCCCTCACTCCAACATCACCAAAAGTTCTTGGCACTGACCATTCCAGGATAAACTCACTGGTTGTCATGGAAACACAGCAGAGTGTGGGCGGGGCTGGTGGTCCTGGTATCTCACACTGGATGCTGGGACTGTTCAAATCCTGCCAGATGTCCTCATCTTTAACTGGTTGGACGCCGATTTCGTAAATGCACCTGGACATAAAACAATTAGGCAATCTCCGAGTGAGTATTTAGTATCAAAGCATAATATAGAACAAAAACATTTATGTACTGTAAAGTCTGTGCCAGTAAAACAAAACAGGCTAATTACCCTAGGTTGTAGACAGGGATTTCATGGCTGGTGCAGTACTTATATACATTAGCCACGTGCTCATTTCCATCAGCATCACACATCCAGCTCACATCATATCCCAGAATGCCCTGTTCCTCCGCACTGCCACAGTCGAGCAGGCTCCACTGGACATTGATGAATCCAAGAGGTTCATCATGGAGGTTTTCTCTTTCATTTTCATCATCACCATCCTCATCTTTAAGTTCCCGATGAGCTTTTCTCAAATGCTTGTATGTGCACATGCACGATACAATGTTCCCGGATTGGCTTTTGGGAACCGTTACGAACAACGTCCTTGAAATTGTCTCGTCCTTGTTATCACCGATGCTCTTGAGAACAGATGCGATCCTCTTCTCCATGCTCACATCTCCTTTATCTTGTTCTTTCCTCTTCAGGTCCCTCATCGTCACTCTCTTAGGTGTTGTCACGGCAATGAGATGCACCTTGAGTGTCCTTCCCCCTTTTATCTGGGTCAGGGTGTAGCGGGTGGCATCAGATGAAAGAAAGATGGGGGCACTACCCTCTACTACTAGACGGTAACCCAGGAGAGTAAGTTTCACAGGTCTTGTAGTAGACTGGTGATCTGGATCTGCAAATAAATAGGTATGCCACACATAATTTACAACAAGAAGAATAGTCTAAGGTGTATACATATCAACTATTTCACTTACACACATGTACACCTCTCTGATATGAATATGCCATCCTGTGCTGGATTCATTCAGTATATCTATGGAATATGCAATACACAAATTTAAGTGATCCTTAACTGTATCAAACAAGATGAATGCGACTGCGTCTCCTATATGCCTCCGCCTAAATTCAGTTGATGGCTCAAACTGCTCTTGAAATATTGTGATAACCAGAATAAAAGCCTCTAATTACATGTTAACTGACCTCTTTGACATTTGAGATATCGCAGTAACGAGGCTAAAAACCAGTAATTTCATGTAATTTCATGTAAATTGACCTCTGACCTTTGACCTACTTACCCCAAAATCTAATCAGTTCATCTTTCTATGGGGATACATACTGGTACCAAGTTTGAAGTTCTCACCTCTGATAGTTCTTGAGATATCGCGGTAACGGTGCTAAAAACCAAGAATTTCATGTAATTTCATGTAAATTGACCTCTGTGACCTCCTTATCCCAAAATCTAATCAGTTCATCTTCGTATGGGGATACATACTAGTACCAAGTTTGAAGTTCTTACCTCAAACGGTTCTTGAGATATCGCAGTAACGAGGCTAAAAACCAGTAATTTCATGTAATTTCATGTAAATTGACCTCTGACCTTTGACCTACTTACCCCAAAATCTAATCAGTTCATCTTTCTATGGGGATACATACTGGTACCAAGTTTGAAGTTCTCACCTCAGATAGTTCTTGAGATATCAAGGTAACGGTGCTAAAAACCAGTAATTTCATATAATTTCATGTAAATTGACCTCTGTGACCTCTGACCTTTGACCTACTTACCCCAAAATCTAATCAGTTCATCTTCGTATGGGGATACATACTAGTACCAAGTTTGAGGTTCCTACCTCAAATGATTCTTCAGATATCGCGGTAACGAGAAGTGGGACGGACGGACGGACGGACGGACACACGGACGCACGCACGCACGCACGCACGCACGGCAACCCGAAAACATAATGCCTCCGGCACCCACCTTCGGTGGGCGGAGGCATAAAAATATTCCCTTTGTTTTGCTTTTGACAGATATAGGCCACAATTAAAGTGCTATCTTTATTTGAATTTCATTTCATTTTTCATTTCCATTTTATTTCAACATGAAAACACTTGCTTTAGCCAGTGGCTATTCTTCTGCAAGTCTGAATCGATCTCTATATTTATGCAAATTTTAGAAAACTGAGTTACCCTCAAACAATTACCAAACCATTACTACACAAGGATTCATAAAGAAAGAAGATTTTACCAGGATTTCCAGGTTGTAATAAAAGTTGAGGTTTGTTCCATCTCAAGTCAAGATGATATGAGCTAAATCCTGCAATCCTCAGATCAGGAGGTGCTATATGGCAAGGTAATCTCACAGAGATTGGATCCGATTCCAGAATCATGTTCATCCTGCCCTGCTTGCCTCCACCTTGCTTCGATTTGGATTTAGACGAAAGATCTGGTTTCATGTAGGCCTTGACCTGGATTTCATAAGTCCTTCCAGGTGTGAGATTGTGAAGCTTGGCGTGAGACCGCTTGGGTGCGATCTCCATGCTCCCCTCCTGCAAACCTTCAGGGATGCTATCGTCTCCACCGATGTCTTCCCATTCCACCGTGAAGCTCTCGACGTAGAACCCACCCCAGCTGGGCGGCCGCCACCCCACCCCCATCCAGTTGTTCCCCATGTCCGTGCACTTCAGCCCCGTGGGAGGGGTATTCCCATGTGTCCTTGCACCGAGAGCAACATATGGCAACCACGGCGACTCCACTTCTTTCTCAACATCTGCCCAAGACTTTGGCAGGTCGCGTGCCTTGCGTAAAGAGTGGGATGGCGAATGTTGATCAAAGAAATCATCGGTGATGGTGAGAAGATGAATAACATAGTCTTTCCCCTGCTCAAGATCTGTCACTGTTGCTCCGGTTGCATCTGGGAGAAGATCTACGCACTTCACTGTATTGGTCTCATCCTTCTCTCTCGTTAGCGTGACATACATTTTGAGTCCTGCAATTTGGAGGGATACAGAATAACTGCAGGTGTATGTCCTTATCATTCCAAAAATAATTTCAGAATGTTACAGAAATTATCAAATCAATTTGTTTCATGTAATTATCTAAAAATAACAGAAATTCAACATATTTGATAACCGTTAGATGGACAGCATGAAAACATTATTTCTCGCAGCAGTTTCACTATACATATAGTCTTCATGTTCAATAGATATTTTAATGGAAAAAGGTAAATTTTGTAATTCACAGGTGGACTGTACATGCAGGTCGCCAATTAAGCAGGTTTGAGAGGGGGAAAAAGAAAAGAAATACACTGTACCTAGAATTTCACTGCCATGTTCCACAGCAGATTTCCACCTCAGTTCCAGGGTCTTTGGTCCCGTAGAGGTCACTTTAAGGTCAGAGGGCGGGTCAGGAGGTCGAGCTGTCTTGGCAGTGATCGTTTTGGATGTTGCACTGACCAGGTAGGTTTGCCTCGGCTCATCCTCACCCAAGAAATCTGCATCTGACAATGCATGATGAAGGTAATGGCTCAGATTTTTACAGGTTTTATTGGGTATGGTGTTGATAAAGGGTCAAATAAATTTTTGTAAGCTGCATAGAAAAACATTGTATTGACAATGTATCAATAGAATTACTCTTAGAATCCTCTTATAATTGCTACAAGAATTTTGACAGAATATTCAAACCTCAAAAATTTTACACCAAAACTCAAAAGGATTAGACTTTGGCACAATTTAATCTCTAGCAAATTCATATCTTTCTAGCAGTTTCTACTTTCTTTTTACAACCCTGCAGAGTTTTACTTCAATAATTTTGAATTGACTTGTTTAAAACAATACAAACTTGTAACTTTTATCATTGAAGGTCAGCATTTACAGAAGAAACTAGAAATATCACTGAAGATGATGATTAATACCCCCGCCCCGTGACAACAGCCTTTCTTGACGTTTGGTCGAAAACTGAGGAAGTAGTTTGATCCGCAAGATTTTTCCCTGATTTACTGCCATAGATATGCCGTTTCCATGGCAACGCAGCTTCCGACACATCAAAAAAATATGTTGTACACATCTTCCCAGTAAGACCAATGTGTGTACCAAATTTCATGACTTTCGGTCAAAAACTGAGGAAGTAGTTCGATCCGCAAGGCGTTTCCTTGATTTTCTGCCATAAATATGCCGTTACCATGGCAACGCAGATACCGACTCATCCGAAAAATATGTCTTGCACATCTTCCCACCAAGACCAATGTGTGTACCAAATTTCATGACTTTCGGTCAAAAACTGAGGAAGTAGTTCGATCCGCAAGCTGTTTTCCTTGATTTTCTGCCATAAATATGCCGTTACCATGGCAACGCAGATTCCGACTGATCCGAAAAATATGTCTTGCACATCTTCCCACCAAGACCAATGTGTGTACCAAATTTCATGACTTTCGGTCAAAAACTGAGGAAGTAGTTCGATCCGCAAGATTTGCAACGGACCGACCGACCGGCCAACCGCCCAACCATCGACTGATTCCAGTATACCCCCTTCAAACGAAGTTTGACGGGGGTATAAAAAGATCAACCTATACATTCTGAAAATCCTTGATTGAATAAGCATCACTTTCAAGAAGGATTATATAAATATATACAAGTACCATCTTCATCATAGTGTGTATCCCACTTCCGCGCCTCCACCATGATAGAGTATGTTGATCCTGGCTCCAAATCTTCAATGTGAAGATTGTCATCTGAAAAAGTAAGAAGTCAAAGAGTACGATAATATTTGCACTCATGATGACGATTTATGGCTCATCTACTTCTCAATTCATGAGGTATTCTAAGAAAGAAAAAAAAATTGAGAGCTGTACTGTGGTGAGGATACCATTCATCAATATTATTGATCAACTTATATATTGCTTCCATTTTAAGAATGAATTGAATGTATGAAGATTTAAGCTTTTGATTTCTCCCAAGACTGTCAAACCAAACATATTTGTACTGTAATAGAAAGCATTCATATCTATGTACCATTAACTTTTTTCCAATTAAAAGCCTTGTAACATCACAGTCTTGTAGAGAATGTGTCAATTCTGAATATTTGTGAGCCAGTATTGTCAGTATGTTATCATTTATTGACTTAAATCAAGAAATCTGAACATTTCAAGTTGTGCAATAGCAAAGTCTATACATCTCCTTAGAAGAACATAAATCACTCTGAAAGAAAGAAAGAAAAGAGAGTGAGAGAGAAAGAGACAGACAGACAGACAGACAGACAAACAGAGAGACAGACAGCCAGAGAGACAGAGACAGACAGAGAGAGAGAGAAAGAGACTATGGTTTGTACCACCTGGGCCCTGTTTCATAAAACTTATTATCAATAACAACTGCCACATATCTATGACAAATTTGCTCTCAGCCAATCAGATGCAAGTATTTCAGTAGCTTATAACAGGTATTGTAACTTGTCATAGATATCAAGTTTATGAAACGGGGCCCCATATGTTTCTCACCTCGTGTTTCCATGGTACACATGTTGGGTTCTCCCTTGCTGGCTTTCCACCATCTCACCATAAAAGCATCTGGGTCTGTGAAGTGATCCTTGTTAGGCTTCTTTCCTACAAATCAAAACATACGAGAGATATTTTAATGGTTCTACGGAACATCCTCCAGCGGCAATTGCAACGCGGTAAATTTCCTACACCAACTGAACTCCTAATTTCAAGCCTGGACTGATCACGATACCTAAACCCTAATCCTTACCCTAACCCTAACCTAAAACCGAATTGCAACTGTAACCCTACCTTACAGCTCAGACATAAAAAATCCACTGCAAATGAAACCTGAGAAAATGTTTGGTTACAACATTAAATTAGGGATGAAACACTGTTACCTACTGAATCTATAGTATCAACATGCAATACTGATAGGTCTGTATATTGACCATTATTAGGAATATTTGACAAAAATATAAAAATGAAAATCCCATCAAGTTTCACACATAGTTCTTCCTGCGCTAGAAGCAAATTGCAAGACTAGTAATTATCATCTGTCAACAGTCAAAAGGAAGTTAACACTGTAAAAAATATGAATCTATAACGACTTTTGTCCCTTAGCAGACAATGTGTGCATGAACACTTTTTTAACTGACCCGCTTCAGTACATCCTCTATGCATATATGGTTATTGATAAATACTACGAATGCTATATTGAATTAGCTGTACATTGTGTAACTCCACCATTATATCAATACATATCCAAGTTTGGAAATTTGGAAAGGGCTAAAAGTAAGAAGAGGTTTAAATATGATCAAAAAGAGCATGCATACAAAATGCACAGCACATAGCAATAGTATAAACAGATATCAACTTTCACTGTAATTGTATTCCATAAAAGTTCTAACATTCTCTATACCGTCATTTTCAATCACTGTATCTCTTAATTTCAGTCATTCCTATCATGACAATTCTCTTACCCCTATGCCAGACCACAAGCATTGAATGTCCAGTAACAAGCTCAGTCCAGACTTTGTTGGGCGGGGCTAGGAGACCACTGAACTGCACACTGAGGGAGGAGCCTGGCTCACAGGTAGGGTACTGCCTCAACAAGTCATCTCCTAGTTATATACATGCAACAACAAATAAATTATATCATCAAGTATATGTTGCCTGATAATGCAGACTATATGCATACCTAATAAAAAATCGTCTATCGTAGATTTTAAAGATATATCACATTTCAATGAGGAAAGGAAAATTATTAATTGAGTATTAATGTTTGAATCTATCTTAAAATTACTGAAGAAGTGTTGGATAATTAGTGTATCACAATGGAATTTGTCTCTTGTTTCGCTCAGTTTCCTGCATTTGGGAAACTCACATACACAAAAAGGTTATCATCAATAAATTTCTGTGGGGTGAGACGAAAGGCCTCTAAAGCGTAGAGACATATGTGTGTTACCTCATTTTTAAAATAACAAAAATTTATTTTTCTCTATTTCCCCCCTATTTTTCAAAAGCCAGTGCAATTTTTTTTAATTATTTTGCCAGAAAAGTAGATTTGAAATAGCCTATCTGTAGACTATTTTTTCACTATTTCCGGGTAAGCTATTTATATTCAACTATTTTTACACTATTTTTTTATATATTGCCACGACATGAAACCTATTTTAGAACTATTTTTCGAACTTTACTTTACTATTTTCCTTGTATATTTGCAACTCGTTCTTTTCACCATATTTGAAGCTGAAGCAGATATATAAAAAATAGAGAAATTTTTTTTTTAAATAGTGAAAAAAATTAATTTTCTCTCAACATGTGTAGTCTCAGAAACTAACCAAATTTAGCTTAGGGAATTTTGAAATTGATTATCCTTCTGTGATAAAGATAGAGTAAGTTATTTTAATGACCTACTTGTTCATTTCTTATTGAATCAACATGTCTATAACCTCATACACTAGAATATAGCAATATGTGAAAAGCATTAATGGGATAGCAAGTCTGATGCTAAACTAATTCACACATGAGCCAATCAGGTTGCAGGGTGGAATATTTCAAATTCATTTGGATGCTGTGTAGATCGAGATAGATGCTGTTGACAGGAATGGATATTTTATCCCAAATTTCGTACAAGTTAATGTAAGTGTGCAGACATCATTTTCTTACATGTCCTCTTTACATCTTCCTTTAGTGCGAATGTGCATGAAAGTGAAAAGAATGCGTAAAAATGAAGCATTTCTTAATGTAAATTGAGAGCATATAGTATTGCAGTCCCTGTACTTGCTCTTGTGTGCAGTTCGTATTCTGGACCACATAAATCCAAGATCCCATCATTCTTTAAAAATAACATTCAAGTCTTATTGAAAGCAGTTTATCTTTTTGGAGAAGTAGTTTTATTCCTTCTTTGTTTTTGTTCCTTCTTGGTGTTTATTAAATGATTTTCAAAGACAAAAAACATAGTAATTATTGACAAAACTGATGATCGAAATCTTCAGTTTAAAATGTATTTTTGGGCTATTTAAAAAAAAAAAAAAAATAAAAATATAGCCTCAAAATAAATTTTTTAACTGAAGATTTCAGTTCCAATACTATATGAAAAAAACTATATTTTTTTACTGCTTTATCACTATATTTTTACACTATTTATACGCTATTTTTCCTCTATTTTGGAAATGGAAAAATAGTCAAAAAATATATTTTCCCCGTCTATTTTTCCTTTTTTTTCCCCGAATTTTTAGGCTATTTTATTTCGGGCAGGAACGATACAGAAATGCGAAGCACACTATGATTATGTCATACTATTTTGTTGCATTTTGACCACATCATGTGTGAACAAAGCCTCAATGGCGCTTAGTCATTACATACCTCCTGGTTCAAGAATATCATCTGATACTGCCATGATTTGAAGCTCTACAGTAACTCCAGGCTTGATACGTCCCACGGTGCAACGAGTCACATCTACACCCAGCAAAGGGCCATACTGGACACCGTCTTTCAGCACAACGTATCCCTATGTATGAGAAAGGTAACAACATGTTCTTGTCAAATCAGGCAGTCCCTAAGAATGCCTAAGAAACTTGGTCTTGAACACATATTACCTTTTTCAGGATCATTACACTATTGATCCACACCACCTATCAGTTCCCCCACTGCAAATTCTCCACATGCAACAGACATGTTCAAGTGATGTATTTGCATAGTCATACAATTACAAGTATTTTATCTTTATAGACTAATTGTTTGATTTACTCCACCATATTTCTGTTACTATTAATGTCATGTAGTCCTTTACTGCTCTTATGCATTTGTATAACATCTGACTTGTTTGTTGCATTTGCACATTTTTGTTTTAATGGTTTGTGAAATAAAGACAAAATGATGTGAAATGCAATGAAATGAAATATACAACTAGAGTTTAATTCGTCATGACGAATTAGGTGATCTGTCTTTCACTTTGTACGATCATGATTGTAATCAGGATGATCATAATAATGGGGAAATGCTAAACTGAAGATAGGAAGTCAAGAATGCCATGAATGGAGATGCTTCTTGAGGACAGGAATGTAGCAAAATGTGTGAAACGGTCATTGTAAAAAGATTACGGTGATGATGATAATGGTGATGATGATGAAGATGATAATATAATGATGGTGATGATAATGATATTCATGATGATTATGGTGTTGGTGATTTTGAAGATGATTGATGATATAATGATGATAATGATAATGATGATAATGATGGGGATAATGGTAAGGATCATGACTGCAATGACAGTGACGTTAACCATGCCAAATATGAACGAGAAATCACATTTCGTTATGAAGATACGACCATAAGTTGATTTGTAGAAAATGGCGTCTAGATGACGTCACAATAAGATAATTAAGATAATTGACTAAGCCAATTTTGAGAAATTGTGATATCTAATAGGACTAATGATATTGTAGGATAGCTTTAATACACGTCAGTGAAACAGATTTTCCATAGGGATATACATAAACCACTGCACAGCACTTTGCAATAGACATAACATGCAAAATAAGGCATTTTATTACTTGGTTTGTGATTGTTTATGTTATAATAGTCGTAGAGGATGGTAAAATGACAAGTAAAAAGAAGCAAAAAAAAAAAAAAAAAAAATCGGCCCCGGGGATCGAACCAGGTACCTTGACCATGGTAGTCATGTGCTTTACCGATAGACCAAAATATTTCCCATAGAGATAACACGTAAACGAAAAACGTGATTCTCAAATCCCATTTGGTACTGAAAAATTGGGCATGATCCCGACATCTGATCAAAAATTGGAGGGCTTACTAATAAAAGCTTATAGTCTCAGCTACAACATATTAAAATCTGGAAGGAAATAGACCAAAAATAACTGAGATACTGCTCAGAGAACGATGTCATGTAGATTCATGATTCGAAAAAAAATCATCTTCCATAGACATAACACGCAAATAGGGAAAAATTTGACATGTCGTCTTTAATTGAAGATTTCAGTGTGATGACGTCATCAAAATGAATAATGGTGGCAAGATGTCTCGTAGAGAATTGTTGCAGCTATAACATATCAAAATTTGGGAGAAAAACGACCAATAATTACGAATCTAGAGCCAAATTTGCATAAATGTGATGACGTCAAAACATGAAAAATGGAAATTTTGACTTCTGGTGCCATTTTGATGACGTCATAATGTTTATATGGATGAAATGATACATGAAATGAAATCTATGATTCATACCCTACCTGATGATGACAAAAAATTTGGGGGTCAACGGACTATCTAACGAGCTACAATGAATTTTGTAGAGGCATGTTTTTGCACGTTTTTACGTTATTTTCGCCATAGACGCGCGCACGGATTTCGAACTTTGACGCGCCCGTACGACCTTATTATTGATTGAAATTGATTCAAATTGATGGAAATGATGAAGAAAAGTGTCAGGATTGCAAATCAATAAAAAAAACAGCGTTCTAACGTTATTTACGATTTGTGCGCGCGTAAAACGCGCGCGCGGACGCTTACGCACAGACATTTTTGAAATGCTCAAACTGACCTGAAACGTGTGCAGACTTGATCCTACGTGATTTTGAGCATTTTAAAATTTTGACGCGCGCGTACGCGTACGTCCTGACCTCTAGATGACCTGTGAGGACATGACCTGATGACCCGTCATGTGAAGTTTATGTGATGTAAATATAGTTGATTTTTGATGATCGATTATGAAGATATAATCGATCTTGTAAATTTACAAAATGGCGTCTTGATGACGTCATGATAACCTGATGACCTTGAATGAGATGCCACATCTTGACATTGACCAGTCTGATAAGTGACGAAAATTTGAAGAAAATTGAGAATGAAATTTTTGAGGAATCATGGTAACAAGAAAATGGGCGAAAAATAAAAATAAATAATAAATAATAATAAATAAAGAAGAAAAATCTTGACGAAATTAAGAGGTGATCTGTCGATCTACGACAGATCACCTAATTAGGTAATAAAGGACTCACTGTTAGGTTAGTGCCTTCATCCTGCTCATGCCCCTCCCACATGATGTCAATCCCTCCAGGGTGCATCCCCTCCAGTCTTAATGATGGTGAAGAGGGCGGTGTCTTGGCTCTGACTGACAGCTGGTTGCTCCTCCCACTCATTGCCTGGCACACAGCCTTGCTGGAGGAGTGGTCCAATGAAAGGGGCTTCAAACCTGCACAAGCCTACATTTGAATCACATGATACAGATGCACATTAAGAGATGATTAGCATATGTCTCACAAAAACAATATATATAACCATTAGTAAAAATGAAGCACAAGTAATCCAACAATGCATGTACTTAGGCCTACATTCCTGTTTTTAAAAGATTTTAATACCATTTCACCAATAGATACTCCATAACAACTGTATAAAGCAAGCTGCTGGAACGGAATCAACCCACTCCTCAGTGATTTTTGAAAACATGCTGTCGATTGTTTCATTCTAAAGTGAATCACAAGAGACATCAGTTCCGATGACTTCCTTCATTTTCTTGGTAATGATCCTTCCGCAGGTTTACCTACGGAATTCTTGTTACAACTTTTACTTCCTCTAAATGATTAGTTTGCTTGCCTTCTCATGCAAGCTAACGAGGCAGTAAAGCCATCCTGGGGGGCATTTCATCAAGAGTCTTGTCGGTGATTTTTACCGACAAATTTGCTCTCAGCCAATCAGATGCAAGAATTTCAGTAGCTTATAACAGTTATTGCAACTTGTCATTGATGACAAGTTTTATGAAACAGGGCCCTGATGCCGATTTAGAGGATCTCACTGCACCATTTAAATTGGTAGTAGGAATGGGCAATGTGAACTTGGACCATACCTTGATGAAGACGTTGAGGGTGTCTCCTTCCATTAGGTCATCCAGAGTGTGTTCACATTGAGATAGTCTCTCCATCTCACTCACAGCCAGTTCAACTAGCTGTTTGCCATTCACATAGACACTGTGCACAAACAGAGAATCCCCTCATTACGATGATCATATGGCAATAAATATAATGTCCCATTCTTGTATACCACATATCACATTATGATACAATGTCCCTGTGACATGCCTATGAGCTTCCAAAGTGCATTGGAAGTTATATCCCTGGCTTTAATGCTAACAACTGTCATTTCAGAGCAAAGCTCATTTTAAAGAATAACATCCTTTCAGGTACCCACTCACTACACCAGGGAAGATCTTAGTCTGCAAGCACAGACCCTAATTAGACACTTTATCAGAAAATCATTGTGTGTCTTGAGAGATGCCTAACCCAGCTACCTACTGGTCGTGTCAGGAGCAGCTATACTACATGGCCTATGGTAGTCTTACAGTGCAGACACTCTTTTACGACTGACCAGGGTTTGTGCCTGCACACTAGGACGATCTACAGTCAGTCAAACTTGTGAAATGCATATCTGACAGAATCATCAATTCATGAGGGATATAAAAGAACAGAATAAAAATGAAATGATACTTTAACTCACATGTAGCCAGATAGATGTTTGGCCTTCTGTTTGGGCCATGTGATGGTTGCTGAGTGGAGACTACTAGATTGCTTCAGACTGATGACAGGTGGGTCGGGGATACGAGGGCAGATGACTGCGATGCTGTTGGATGGTTTGCGTGGACCGCCGTTTGCTGTCAGTGTGGACAGGCTCAGTGAACATTTAGACCCTATAAAGAAAGGATATTTCTCATCAGTTCTCTTAAATGTGAATATAAAAAAAAATATGTGATACCTGCTAAATTTAGAATTATTATTATAATTTTTTTTCATTTATCTTTCCTTTATCTGTTGCTTACAAATAATATATGCAAATTTAAGTTTCATTATGTGTAACACTCTCTTCTTTCATTCCTTTTTGACTGTTTATTATATACAAAGAATACCTATATACTGCAAGTTTATCTATGATACAAACTGGCACAAACATCAGAAAGTCTATTCATATAACATAACGGTCAAAACATAAAAAAGTACACAAAATTATAATATCTATCAATAGAAAAAGACAATAAACACATACCATAGGTCAGTTGGTCAATACTTCAGCACAACTTACTACTGAATACTAATGGAGCTACATGTAGTAAACCTAAGAAGCTGTAAAATAATGCCAACATACAAAGAAACGAACCAGGTTTTAAATCTTTGATGTTCTTCTCTGTGATTCCATATGGGATGGTCTCTCCAGAGAGTTCGTTGTTCTTCAGGAGGGCATATCCCAGGATCTCAATATCCTCATGGCAACGACCCGGTTCCCAGGCAACAGTGACCTCCTGCAGACCAACAGAGGTCAGAAACAGCTTCGGAGGCATAGGACGCCCTCCTGTGGTGACCCATGAAGATGGTGAGGTCATCTTTGTGGTTTTCTTCTTTTGGTTACTCTGCTTGTACACAGCAATGACGCTGACTCTGTTTGATGATTGATAATTGAAATAATGCTTGATATAAGTTAATTACTAAAATGGTCTCAAGTGTTTTTGAAATAACGCAGTTTTCATTAAAAACATTGCAAATAATTGAATGTGAATATTATGAACAAACTGAGGTGCTTGTTGTGCCTGATATAGTATGCTTATAAATACTGTTTTTCACTCAAATTTGTTTGCATAAATTACTGTAGATTAAAGATATAATAATTCACAGCTGATTCTACATATATTGCAAGCTCCTTTTACACAATAACCTTTATGAGTATGGGTTTGTCAGATTCACTACTAAGCCCATACTCATATCAGAAAGCTAATTTATCCATATAAGCAGTGCCTAAACAAGTGAAAGCACCCACATAAATACATTAAGAATTCCAAGTCAAACTTACCTGTATCTTGTGCTCTCACAAAGACCTCTATTAATGATCAGTTGTAAGCCTCTTCCTGCATTCCATTGGTGTCTGATGGAAAGTGTATCCTCATCGGATTTCACTTCATGTCTGGTAAAACAGAAGGTTACATTATCCATTTCAGGCTAAAATACAACTAAAAAAGTGATATCTCTGTAGGACTTTTAAGTCATGTCATATTACTTTAGATAACAAAGACTTGATGTGAACCCGGTGATATTAAGATCTCTTCGGGCCGTCATGAAACTGACATCATAGCGGCAGCTAATTGGGGCTAAATCTATTACTTTATGCCATGTTAAATAGAATCATCACTTTGATCGTTAAAAAGGATGTCAGAAAGTAGCTTCATTTATCATTACGCATGTCTATGCCGCTGCATATATTAATACCACCCTTCTCACATTGTATGCGACTGTATACCTTGAGTGACTATTGACCTCCTGATCAATGAACTGCTTCCCTTCCACACAGACCAGATAATGATGGGGTGAAGGGTGTGGCTTGACCACGCCCTCCCTGGTTCCCTTGCTTTCTTCCAATGGAAGGTACCAGTGTATATGAAGCTCAGGAACATTTGCAGAGCTTCTCACTGCTTTCAGCCTTGGAGCAAGAATTTCCTGTAAAGTAAGAAGTCCATTCAAAAGCAAAGGGGGAAAAAATTAATTGTTCATCAGAAGCACTCTTAAATATTTAATTTTCATGTACACAACCATATAATCAACTTATCAGATTCTTTCATTTGCAAGTGTACTCTAAAAATTAGGCATGGGCTTATGCCTCACTATAAATAGAAGTAAACAGAGAAATTAAAAAAAAAAATAATTTAAGACCAGCCTCAAAGTATTTGTTTTTCGTTCAAAAATGCATGCTGGGCGGGCATAGTTAAGTAGAAAAGTTCGAAGCATTCATAAAGCCAATATTCATCAAATTTAGTTACAAATGCTATAAATTTTTGAAATAGAGAAAGAGAAAGCATTCCAAAGTGAGATAATGCATAGCTCCAAATACTTGAGAAAGTAAACTACAGAACTTTAACCATATTATATATATTTGATTAAAAAAATATTATACAGATATATATACACTCACCTTACTCTCCAGCTCTTCTTCACCAAAGCTATCACTAGTACTAGTTTGAGGATCTACAATGTGATCTAAAGCGTGTGCAGGTGCATTGCTAGACAGGTCACCTAAATCATTGTGGTTTTCATCATGCAAAGCAATGGGATTGGACAGGGAGGTGGGGGTTTGCATGGGATCAGAGGCATGTGATACATCATTGAGACACGACGAGTCTTCTTCAGCATTTTCATGTCCATGTTCATAGTTTTGTGGGTGATCGATCTCATCTCCAGGGCTTGACACATCATTGTGGTTGGGGGAAGCCTGAGGTTCATCTTTTCTATCATCGTTCACTTCATCATGTCCTGCTTCTTCTTCCTTCACTCTATCTTCTTTCATATTTGCATTACCGTCCTGGCAGATCTCACTCAATGTCGTCTCATTGGCGACTTGGTTTAGGTATGTGATGTCGCGACTGTCACCTCTATCATCTCCCTCATCTGTTCCATTTTCCACGTCTTCATCTTCCTCTTTTCCACTTCGGCGTTTTGCTATTTCTTCAGGACCATCCTTCTTTTCATCTGGTATTGTGTCACATGACGCCTGATTTGCCATCCGATGACAACTCACTGTAGTCTCACTCGACACCTGGTTTAGGTATTCCATTTCAGGGCCACCTTCTACTTCATCATTGTCACTTTCATCCTTTCTATCGTCATTGCCTTGTTCTTCTTCATCTCCAAAACCTTGTTTGAAATCTTCTCTATTCTCAACATCTCCCTTCTCTCGTTCCTGAATGGGTGATGAGGCTCCTGCATTGTTATTATCATTTGGAAGACTACTTGATATATTAATCTCTTCATTATCATCATCAGCACCATGACGTTGGTTTTCTATTGGAAGACTTCCTTTGGGGAGACTTTCTTCAGGAAGACTGTTGTTTGGAAGATGTTCTTCTTGATTTTCTTTGGTATCTTGATCACTGGTGATATTTCTGGTATCTGAGGCATCTTTCTCTACAGGACCAACATCCTGCTTCACTTCTTGCTCCTCAAAGGCATTTCTCTCCTGTTGACTTTCTTCACCAACACCATAAGTACCAGCATCATTATCATCCATCTCGTCTTTGCTCATCACAGCTGATGGTTCTGCTTGTTTGATATGCATCTCGTCTTCTCCATCACATGAGGTGGGGGCCATGGAAACAGTATGATCTTGCTGCTCTTGTTCAGAAGAAGTTTGCTTGCTTGCTGCATCCGACATCTCATTTAGGTCACTGCTCAAAGGAGGAGGATAGAGAACACTTTCATCAAAATCTGCTCCTATTTGAATAGTTTCTCCATCATCATCATTTGTTGGGGGCACTTCATCGGAAGTTGGTCCCTCATCGAGGGCATCTTGATAAATGGGAGGAGGAGGTACGACGTCCTGCTCAAAATCACTCCTCTCAGCCCCGTTCATCTCTTGGTGACCATCACCACTGGTTGGAGCGGAAGCATCATGCAAGTTGCTAGGAGTCATGCTGTCGGGAGTGGTGGGAGGGATGTCACATGCAGCAGAGTTTTGAGGAGGGGAAACATGATCATACTCTACCTCTGGTTTCTCTTCACTATCAGATAATTCATTACCAGCATCTAGAGTGATGTTGCTCTCTGGCTGGCTTGGGGTCCTTTAACAATATCAGGAACAGAGAGAGAGAGAGAGTGGGAGAGAGAAAGATAGATAGAGAGAGAGAGAGAGAGAGGGTAGAGAGATAGAGAGAGATGGGGAGGGAGGGAGGGAAAGAGAGAGCAAGGGAGAGAGAGAGAAAGAGAGAGAAAGAGAGAGAAAGAGAGAAAGAGAGAGAGAGAGAGAGAGAGAGAGAAATAGAGAGAGAGGACACAGGAGGGAATGAAACAGTGACAGTCAGACAGCGAGAGAGAGAGAGAGATATATATTTTAGTGGAAGAAAAGACATAAGAAGGAAGCATATGAGAGAAACATTTAGAAGGAAAACAAATATTTGAGAAGAGAGAAGTGGAAGGATAAGAAGGAAAAAGAAAAAAAGAAAAGCAGATGATCAACAGAATAACACAGCAGAAATGAGAATGGTGCGAGTAAAATACATTAAAACTAAAGCATTGCCAATAAAAACAATTCATATTTGATATATTTGTAAATTTCCCTGGCAGAAAAAAAAATATGAGCCAATTAAATGCTCCTCATTCCAACCAAGAATGGAAAACAAACAAGGATGGTGATTCTGCTCTTTCAATGACATTTGAAACAAACATTTCAATTTTCAAAACCTGTGTGGAAGTTATAAATTTATACAATGAAAATATGACTGATTCAAAGAATATAAATTTGCTCACTCTTCAGATGTCTTTAATCCTTCACTGGTGATATCCATCTCAACTTTACCTGGGGTGAGTGTAGATGTGGTGGTGGCAGCAACTTCTGTTGTTGGGAGGGACTCTAGATGGTGTGCTTCTTTTTCTTCTTCTTTATTGGAAGTTGAAACCTCTGGTTGAAACTCTGGAAGCAATATCACACCTGGACCTACATTTGGTATAATATATACATCTTCAATGGCTAATGAAACAGAGTATAGCAGAATTCAGGAACCCCATTCCCTCTTTCCAAAGTGCTCCGATCATCCTGATAATTTCACAGCATTTTATGAAAGGGCACTATTACTACCTATCTTTCAGGGTTAATATTTGTTAACTGGAGTAGTGATACATTTATATACAAAAACACTTGTATTACCTAAAGAAAACAAATACCTAAAACCCAATGCATTTTGAGGTAAATATATCACAATAGTATTTCATGTTTTAAATAAACAAGATCACCTAACTGCAACATTACATCAAAAGGAGTACTGTCTGAGAGCTTGTGATGACACAGTGAGCTAGAGCTAAGAGCAACCCCCATGTTAACTGAGGGTGTCTTATACGTATCTGTTTGCCAATTTTGTCAGAACATACAAAATGATTTTCTCTATTACCTGGAGGTTTGAGGGATCCTTCAAAGATCTGGAGGTAGGGTAGACCTTCTATCTTCTTTGACTTTGGAACAGTCATAGAGTCCAAATTGAGGGGAAAACTGATGTCCAGATCATTGGACAGCAAAACACTCTGCTCCTCTGCATCTTGATCTGTAAATACAGACATGGGGAGCGTTTCATCAAGCGTTTTGTCAGTGATTTTTACCAACAACTGTTATAAGCTACTGAAATCCTTGCATCTGACTGGCTGAGAGCAAATTTGTCAGTAAAAATCACTGACAAAACGCTTGATGAAACGCTCCCCTGTTCATACAGTCAATCATACAGGAAAACTCTCTCCTGCATGGTCAGGTAATAATGATAACTGAACAGTATACCATTTTGTAAGGATTTCCAGCATTAGTCAAAAAGTAAAGCAACGTTTAAGCCATAAGAATTACATGTAAACCTTGAATCACATTGGATAATATGAAAAACTTTTAACTGGCTTGAAGTTGTACTAGATTACAAATTGCAAACTGACATTACTGACTTTGGTATTAACAAATCATGTAATTTCTATAACTTATAACTGAAATTTAAAAATTGTATAAAATGATAAAACTGCATGCAAGTATTGGATGAGAACACTGAAATATACAATACCTACAATACAATATACATGTATAACAAACCGCTCTATGTTTTGGAAATGAAACACGAAATGAGCAATGAAAATACAAACAAAACAAAAGATGCACCCCTTCAAAATAAAAACACAAAAATTCCTTACCACGAACAGCTGTCTATCCTCTTAAAAATGATGTTCCACAAAACTTATGCAGCTGAAAATAATGCCTCAAACATAATTTGAATTGCTTCAATAAAATGCAATAAAAATACAAATCTTACTCTGATTTAGGTTACTATCACTTGAAGATGTACACAACACTGCATGCTCCAATACCCTACACATAATAACATACATATAGAGAAATCCTCTTTCAGTAGGTCTGATACACTTTTAAGAGCTAGCAATCAGGGCGTGCTCAACAGAGAGATTTGTCTTTTGTGGAAGTAGTACAATAGGCCATTCAAGAGGGAGCTGCTCAAGTAGCCCAATAGATAATATCACATAAAAAGCAGAGACACTGCAAGCTCTTTTGTAACTGCTGGTATCAACTAATAAGCTTAACCCCTACCATGCCGTGGGTGGAAAATCCCGCCCCAAAATGTGAGTGTTGAACATTTCGTTTAGACTCAGAATGGCTTGAAAATTCTTCCTCATACAGAAACCTGTACCTTCAATATAATGTTTATTCCTATGCAATATGTCTTTGCTCAGTTTGCTCAAGAAAATTTCATTGAAAGTTAATATTTCAACTCTTGAAAGTTCATTTTTGACAATTGCTCAAAAATATGGTGGCATGGAAGGGGTTAAGCTTTCATAGAAACCTCCTAAAAGCTGGAATTATTTGAAGCACAAGATGCTCAGGGGGAGGGAATGACAGATTCCTTACCTCTGAAATTTGCTAGGAAAATCTCTTAATTATGTTCATTTGAAAGATGTTAATATAAATCTGCCTTTATCACACTTCTTCAGTTATATTCCACTGTTGTAGAAACTTTTATTTTCAGCTGCAAAGAATTGGAGGTATCCTGCAAACTATCAACTAAAACCAGATATATCTGGCTCATGAATTTGGGGTCTACAAATACCTTGAATATAAGGACATCCCTTCCATTTAAGCTAAGTAAACTGTGTAGATATCAAAGAGAACACATCATTACAAACTGTTTTTTCTCTACTTGAATGCATTTTTTCATAATAAATGTTAAGACAATAATACTGGGGGATGTTTCATGATGTGTCTTGTCGGTGATTTTTACTGACAAATTTGCTCCCAGCCAATCAGATGCAAGGATTTCAGTAGCTTATAACAGTTCTTGCAACTTGTCATTGATAACAAGTTTTATGAAACAGGGACCAGATGTCATACCTGTATGTCTGGGGAGTGCTAGCACGTGGATTTTGAGTGGTTCCTCAGATGAATGATCTTGGATTGTTATCCTCTTTTGCTTCTCTCCTTTCTTGGGAATAATCTAGAGAACAAAGCCAGAATTTCAATCATTACAATTAATTCTTTCATCCTTTTATCTTCTCTGTCTGCCTTTGTCTATCTCTGTCTGTCTGTCTGTCTGTCTGTCTGTCTGTCTGTCTGTATCTGTCTGTCTCTCTTTCTGTCTACATGTATTTCTCTCCACACTTTCTTTCTCTCTACAAACATACTACAGTATACATTGTATCTCCCAGTCACTGCTTCATGCCCACAGGTTAAGGTGGTGACGATAACATTTGAGGACATTGTATAGCAGGACAATTAGCAAAATATATCTAAACACTAAAATAGCAAATATTTTCTCACAGATATAGCAGTGTTCTCACCAATAAGTGGAAAAACACAAAATACTACTAAAACATTCTTGCACAAGACTTATTTCAATGCATTTGAGATCAAAGAGTACTGTCTCATTGACATATAATACAACAGAACATCGTTGTGTGTCTTCAAAATGCACTTTTAAAATCAAGTACTCATATCCCACAAAATCTTTACTTCTTAGATACCTCTGAAGAAAGAAATACATGAAAAAAAGCTCTGACTTTAATTAACATACCTCTTCACCATACTGCATACCACTCACGTACAGCTGATACTTCAGTCCAGGGGTCGGCAGAGGCGTCCAGATGATGGGTAATTGACCTTTGACCTCTGTGATCTCACTGGAGAGAATGGGACCACCATGTTCGGAAACTGCAGGGCAGTCAAACCTCTGCAAGGATATAAGGACAAATCATTCAAGGGTCACTACTAAAGTTTGCAACAGAGAAAAATAGAGGAAAATTGTATTTGCTCTCCAAACAGGGGAGAAAAAAAAAGATTATGGGCATCAAGCAATGAACATAGCTAACATGTACAGTCAAACCTGCTTTAGCGACCACCTGTATAGAAAGACCACCTGTCTATAAAGACCACAATTTTTGTTTCCCTTGAAAAGTGTTTCTCATTGAGACGTGTATTAAAGGAACCTGTACATAAAGACCACCTGCTCATAAAGACCGCTTTTCTTGTCTCCCTTGAGCGGTCTTTATAGACAGGTTTCATTAATGTAGAAAAGAGGCAAAAACTGCAAATATATGCAGAAGTATTAGGAGGACATGTAAGATATGATGCATTTCACTTTTTACAAACTAGACCATATTCAAATCTTGAATAAGAAATAATGATCTGTCTACAATATCAATCATTTTCACACAATTTTTATTTTAAAAAATACATGCACATGTACCAATCATATAGCTCTGATATTTCATGCAGCTCTATACTTCAAGTTTTGAAGAAAAGAAGAGAGTTTTTCTTTTTAATCATTTTTTTATCATTTTATTTCATCAGATTCTTTTCTATTCATTTCTAAAATACAGGCTGATTAAAGCTATACAATATCAACCAGTTTGCTGCAAGATTCTTCATACCAGTTTAGTCGACTCATGTGGCAAGACTGATGACATGGTTGGCATGGCAACAACAGAGATGATGTAAGCGGCTCCACCCACAAAACCACTGATGCCAATACTCTGACAGGGGGGCACCAGGTTGTTGTGATAACAGATACCATTGATGTAGATCTGAAAATATCATTAGAGATGTACAGAGATATTGGAAAAGGGAAATTTGTTTTCACAAACAAACAAATGACACTATTGATCTACTTTAATATGTCAACATCCCCTGTAAAGAAAGAAAATGTTACTGTATGGACAGCAGCCTGTCCAAGAATGTAAAATATGAACACCTCGAAAGGAAGAAGGATCTGATAGCTATTCAGACAGCTGCCTTATAATGAGATGGCCAAAACAGCACATATTTGTGCATTTCGTGTATGCATTTTAGTGTAATCATCACAAAGTATACATGTATGTTAGTCAGTAGTGGGTGAGTACCGGTAAGTCAGAAATCAGATTGCATCTTCAACTGATACTTTGTAGCTTGAGTACTGTAACTTGTAGAATATATGGTGAACTTCATAATTCTATGTGCACATTAAGTATGATTTCAAATGACCATGCATAATGTTCCTACTCCCAAAAGATATGTATGAAAAAAAGAAGATTGCACATAGATAACAGTTTACAATTCTTCAAAATGTTTTGAAAATTGTACAGGCTGACTGGGAATTGCCTGTACCCAGAGCAGGCATCCATATAACATATTCATTTTCACAATAAGATTGTGGAGATGAGAACTCACATGATAGGCTTCTATCAGGTGTCTGTAACTGGCATCTGGTAACTCCCAGTAGAGTTCTACCGTGTGAGAGTTGCGCTTCCATCCCTTGATGATAGGTACACATTGTAACCACTGCCAAAGAATTGTCTAGAACACAAAAAAACACATTGTTTTATTAACCCTTACAATAACAGCAATACCAAGTTAACAAACTAAGATTAAAAACAACATTTTGCTAGACAAGTTTTTTTTTTTTTTCAATCAAAATGTCATTCTATTTTGTCCACCTTGAAAAAAACTTTATTCCATGTTATCTAATTTCACAATGTCGTGAACCTATTTTGAATTTCAAGTAGAAGCCATTTTTTTTGTCCAAAAGTATTAGATGAAGTATCAAATTTTGGCAGTTGAAACCACCTATGGCATTGAAAGAGTTAATGCTGAACATCTACTCAGTAGCAGGAGCACTGTCTTAAAGGGATACGCCACCAGGCGGCCGTGGGGAAAGTCAGCATTGCGTAAGCACCATTCACTCGTATGATGAGTACACAAAGTTTGTGCGTCGAACGCGTCCGTCGGACTGCTGGGATTATAATTTCGGACTGCACGAAGCCGACCAAATCTCACACGAGAGCTCGAGCTCATGCGGAGCGTGCATGTTGAGTGGCAACCAGTCTGTCCGAGGTTTGCGCCCTGCGGGGCAACGGCATGAATCAGGTAACGATCACGGTGCCCTCTCGCGGCATAAAAACGTCCACAATCTGTGGTTGAGTATCCCTTTAATATGTGTGATTTATTGGCTTCGCTACAAACTTTATGATGTCTAATATGGTTTTGTTATTAGCATTTGACCATTGAACATATTACAAATAATTCAACTATCATAATCATTCTATAATGAATTTCTTCACAATAACAAGACTATACATCACTTGAATCTAAAACTTAGTACAATTCTATTGGTGATCTGCATAACTGCTGTAGATGGCATGGAACATTCTTAATCTACAAACAGAACAAACATACTAAAATGGCATAAGCACTATATCAATCAAGAGGAGAGCACTTGAAAAGAGCATTATAAATATTCTGTGAAAAGAAGATTAAGAGAAAAACTAGATGAATCTTCGACCGCGCGGTCGGAATTTATGCCTCCGCCATCACCAAATTGGAAATGTATGGCATACATGTACACTCTAAAAAGGATTGGTCCAACAAAATTACAAATCTTTTCACTTAAAAAGCACAGGAGACAGAAAATTTATTTCATTTCCATCCCGTACAAATAAAAAACTTACCATTGATGACTTACAATCATCAAATACACCAAGGAAATAGATATTTTATAGCAAACAGACCACTGTCCCCTTGAAATTTCTAAAATAGGTAGGCCTAGACTCCATACATCATGAACCATTTTCATGTATATAATGACCTCTATGACCTTTGAACTTTGACCTTGAGACCCTAAAATCTAATCAGTTCATCGTCCCTCCCATATGCATACATGGGCCAAGTTACAAACTGATAAAAAAAAACGGTTTTGAAGTTATCGCGAGAACGAACCATTTTTATGTACATAATGACCTCTGTGACCTTTGACCTTTGACCTTGAGACCCCAAAATCTAATCAGTTCATCGTCCCTCCCATATGCATACATGGGCCAAGTTACAAACTGATAAAAAAAAAACGGTTTTGAAGTTATCGCGAGAACGAAAAGGGGACGTACGGACGGACGGACGGAAAGACGACCCGAAAACATAATGCCTCCGGCACCACCTGCTGTGGGCAGAGGCATAAAAACATTTGTGTGACAATTTTGACCATGTGGCTACTTTTCAAATATTTCTCAGTAATAGCTACATTGTACCACTGAATTACAAGTAGAGGACTTACTGGACCCTGGGTTTCCTGGAGTTGCTGTTCTTCAAAGTCCTCTGTTGCTATAGAAGCAGCATCATTATCACTCTCTGAATCTCCATCTGTTCCTTCTAGCACCCAATACCTCCTACAAGTGGACAAAGGAATATACAAAATGTACTTATCATCATTGCAACAATTAGCAAACAATAACAAAATACAACAGTGATGATATTTAAAAAATTACCCCCAGACAACTACCTACCCCCCTCCCTTGACTTGACTAACTACCATTTAGAGAGATTTAGTGTTAACAAGGAGATCATCGTCTTGGGAGCAGTTTTCCTACCAGGTAGTTGTTTGGCAATGAATAATCGTCCAGTGCTGGGAAAGGGGAGGGGGTGGAGGGGTTGTCCTGACATGCTTGAGGTCAGTTCAATATACTTTCATTCTTAGTCATCGCCTTAATACTCCTGCCTTTGTTGATATTCATAATTACCCACGCCGATGAAATCGGCAGGGTTATGTAAAGGGCTCCGTATGTTTGTTTTTTTTTTGTTTGTTTGTTTGTTTGTTTGTTTGTTTGTTTGTTTGTTTGTTTGTGTACAAGATAACAAGAGAACGGGTGAACGGATTTGCACCAAATTTTCAGGGAATGTTCAGAAAGTGACAGGAAAGAATCGATTAGATTTTGGTGATGATTGGTTGACCCCTGCACATTCTGTGTGACCTTGAAGTTTTGACCCTGTAGTAAAGTATAGGAACTTCAGTTCAGATAGTGACAGGAAAGAAACTAGAAAGATTGATGACCCCAAACTTTGCCTGCAGATGCAGAAATATTTTGGCCAATCAAAACACTCATTACTTCGTCTCACCAAAAGTCTATTTCAGGTTTATGAATTTTAGAAGACTTTTAGACCCATTATTTGCCATTTCACTTCAAATCCGTACGAGCCTACAATGAATATTCAAAGCCAACGTATCCCAGCAACAAGGGATTGCGCGCGATACCTTTTTTAACTACAAATTCATTTAGATTCAGGCTACCCTACCCCTACGGCTTCTCCTCTATTTCTTATCTTCTGTGCATTTCTGTTTATTTTCCCCGGTTCTTTCCACTTTGTTGTGGAAGTTTTTGTGATTTATTTTATCCTGGTGGACGTGTAGTACGTGATTTTAATTGTTTTCGGTGAAAATCTGGTGAGTTTGTTCGACGTGAGTGAGTCTATCGCACTCGCGAGCGTTCGCGTGTGTTGATCTGAGTGAGTGGGCTGTGTAGCTAGCTGTACGTACATAACTATACACAGCGCTGTCGCGAAGTGACGGCGATCTGGTCGGGCTAGGGAGTACATAACCCCAGGGAGTACAGTGCCTGTGCCTTACTGACTGTAGTAGGATTGAACTTTTTTCTTTGGGTTATAACGGTCCTGTCATTTGAGATTTGAGTTAGTTTATAACTCATTTATGTCTGTTTGAGTGGATTTCGTAGTTGTAAAATATATACAAACACTGTATTTCTTTTTAATTTGTGTGGATTTGCAAAATTTGGTGGCTGATCGAGGTTCGCCGAATACATGCACGCCAGTATCCACTTTGACTTTGATGGGTGGTGACTGAGCTGAGTGAGTAAGCTCTGTGCCTCGCATGCATTTTGAAGTCGAGATCCAACTTATTTTGTCGTCATATTTATTTTATCCAAGCCCGATGAAGAAAAAACAACAACCCCAATTGCAATGTAATTTAAAGATAGAACATGAATACATTTACTAACACTTACATGACTGAACACTGAATACAAATTGCTAACATTTTTTTTCTCACCACGCCACGCTCTCTGACATGTCTAATCAATTACTTTTAGGGGAGGGATGTTTCAATAATAAAATATCTTTTTCAGAAGAATTTTTTCAAGGGTGGGGACACACAAAGCTATGACCTGGATATGGCAAAATTTATTGGGGGGGGGGGGGAGATGTGCCTCTTGTTATCCCCTTTGAATGGCTACTGCTTACAAAAATAATCGCAACAAAACAAAACCTATTGGGTTAAGGCGTGGGTCTGCCGCCTTTGACGGCCTTTCTAGTTCAATATGTGATTCAACAGAGGGTTCTCACGGCAGCCATGCTGGAGGACATAACAATAAAAATCTGCGCATCAGACTATGCAAAGCCGTTGTTGTCATGATCTAGTGCACGTTTTTATAGTTATGTCCTCCAGCATGGCTGGTTCTGGGAACCCTCTATATCATGAATGTTTAGATTACTTCACAGAATTAGTACCACTGTAGAAATCAATTTGATTAAAGTAGACATTCAAAGAAAATCACAAATATGGCAATTAATGTATCACTAGAAACTGGGAAGCTTACAGATGGCAATCGTATAAGTTTTATGTCAACTGCGTATCTGGTGATTATAAAAACAACACAAATAAAAGCTCTTCTCTGCATCTGGAATATCCGAGGATTCGCCAGAAATATAGCGATGTTTTGATGTCGTCACACTCGGGATCGATCCTGCTTAAGCAGACGACGTCCTATAATGAATGAACGTAATTGCAATGCAATTATTTATCAAATTATAAAGAGTTTGGTGTATTTAAACATGACCTTATTTCACACCATTATAAAGGGAAAGTGAAACTGATTCTGATAGCTAAAACCGTTTGATTGTAAATACATAGGAGAAGGGTCAATGATCAATGAAATAAACCCCACTTTCAAATTGAAAAGCCCTCCGAATAATAGCAGGATGGTATTCGTTCCCTCTTGAAACGCCGAACATGGCCCGGTGCAAGCAGCTGAAAATACAATGGCGTCTTATTTTGTTTACAAGTGACTGATTCCTTTATTTTTTTAACGCTGCATTTTTCATCAAAATAATACCATACACGAAGTTAAGAGTGAGGCAACAGACTAACATTAAGACTGACGCTAGTGAAGGAAGAGAAATAAGTGAAGAGGAGATGACAAAATAGGCTCTGAAAAATGTGTAAGATGTTATGGGACATCGTCTGCTTAGACAGGACTGGTTCAGGGTGTGTCGTCACATATCTCAGCAGCGTTCGAGGAGCTCTTCAGCTGCTATATCGGGGGCTGTATTTTACCGTTTTATAATTGATAATAATCATTACTTCAAATGTTTCCAAGCGTTGAATTTGGATAACCTTGTTTAATTTATGCCATCTATCCAATAATAAGTATTAAGCCAATATTTAAAATCATTAACGTTCTACTTTAAGCAATCTATCAAACAGACACACACAAAGAAAAACAAATACAGAATCATAGACACTGTCTTTACCCCTACTAATGATTTAAACACTGCTTGTAATGGACAAGTGACATAAACGTAGTGTGGCAATAAGAGACATCACTCTTACCCTGATGTAAAGATTTCACTTGGCAAAGCCTGATTGCTATAGGCTATGGCTCTCACAACGTGCAGTCCAGATCGCTTCAGGGTGATACCTTGGTCTGCCTTCAAAACCTGGTGTGAAAGACGGAATGGTTGCATAGAATTAATCAATGCTTGGCTCACTTCATTCTCAACTTTGAGGTACTTGTACACACTGGAAGTCTTCAAAAGAGAGGCTCTGATTGTCTGGGGAGCTTTAAGTTCCAATGATTTCGAGAATTAGAAGATCGTAAATGTAAAGACAGAATGTTCAAGGGGAAAATAAATCTGTATACAACTGCAGGTGGTTGCTAAGGCTGGTTTTACTGAGAAAAACTTTCGCATGGAAACAAACTTACTGATGGTCACTAAAAACAGATTTTATGGCACTTGTAAAAACCCAGATCATTTATCAGAACATCCAGAGGCATTTTGGTCTAGACAACCATGTTGTGCCTTACCCGTGTTGCTGACCCGTTAGGCTCAGGAATGGAGCCATCTAGAGTGTAGTAGATTGTAGCATCAGCTTGGGCTGAGGTCAGATCAATCCGATGACCTTTCTGAACTACTCCTCCAGTACTGTCAATGGATGTCGGTGGAGGGGTATTGGTGAGTGTGTCTGTGGTAGTGACAACAATATCGGGAACAACAGTATGAAATAGAGCCAAAGCTACATGTAGGTAACAAAATATGAAATATATGACACCTTGATTAATATGGTTTTAACTGATATATTCACGTCTTAATGTGTTCATTGGCAGGATGTGAGGTTGGGTTTACCAGTATATTATATAATAGCAATAATATCTACATCAGAAGCAATTGATGACATCTTGACTACATAGTTCACTTTCTAGTTTAACTGCGCTATTTCTAATTTTCAAGAAAGCTTTGTGAATCAATAGCAACAGCTGAAGTGAGATCAACAATATTCATTCTAAAATGTGCAATGTACAAACTCAAGCAATTTAAGAGGAAACTGAATGGTGATTAAGTAGTATTAATGCCAAGAGCTTCTCTGTACTAAAAAATGAGAGAAGATCACCTACCAGTATCCCACACCCGAACACATCCCAGACCATGCTTGGCTCCTCTGGACCTAACATGGAATGTTCCTGTCTGTTCCCAGGTATGTGAGAAGCTTCCAAGAGCCTGCATGGGACCGCTGGTGAAGCCACCCTCAGACTCCGGTACAGGGGATGACGACTTGCTGGTAGCATCATCATCATCTGGAGCAGTTACCATGGTGATGTTGTGATGCTCCTGGCTGCTTGCCTCTTTCCATGACCACACCACTGACATACCCTGGGCAAGAGTTATGGGTCAATAGTTGCAAAGGCTTCTATTGTTGTATAGGACATATCACATTATGATACAATGTCAATATGTACTTCTGAAGAGCTTTTGGAAATTATTACCAAGCTCTCTACATTAGCTTTAACAACCATTATTAGCACACAGTGCATTTCACAGAATAAATTCTTCATGAATCAGATATATTAAGGAATGTCTTGCCGAAGAGTGCTGCTGCAGGGAATGAAACCTGCGAAACGTTTCATCAAGCGTTTTGTCAGTGATTATTACCGGCAAATTCGATATCAGCCAATCAGATTTCAGTAGCTTATAACAGTTGTCGGTGTAAATCACTGATAAAACGCAGGATGAAACGCTCCCCTGTACCTTGCAATGCTTAGTCTGGTAACTTATCCACTAGACCACAACAACCCTACTTAAAAGGGGGATTGATTCTGGGAATGCCAACATCAAAGTACTGTGTAATATTGCACTATTGGTTATAATCTAATATGGGAGAGCTTTTCTTGAAAGCTTATAATAAGTCATTGTCTACATATTTCATCATCTAAGTATCATGATGTTTAATCTCTAATCCCATAAATGCATATCTCATTAAAAAAATATAAAATAAAACCATTAGTGATGTGGCAGCAAATGAATAAACTATACAACAACAATAACCAATCAACCCACCCATCTATGGAGTTACGCACAAACATCCCTTGTGACAATCTATACCAAGATGGCTGGAAAATTTGGGAGAAAAGGAGTCCAGTATCAGCAAAGGACAATATTCAGACATTCTGAATGTCTTTGGGATATCTAATTTTTCAGTATAGCAACTAAAATATATAAATCCACACCTTCATTTACATACATTTGAGAAACCCTTCGTTAATTGACTACTTTAGATTCACTTTCGATAAGATATCTTTGTATCTTACCTTCTTGACGTTGACTGTTTGTGGATGAAATCCTCTGCTATTGACTCTCACCATGACTTGATCCTTAGGCATACTCACTACAACACTGCTTAGTACAGCTTTGCTACTGTGCTCGTACTATTAAAGAGAAGAAAATCAATAACAGCAGTGACTTATACGCAAGTGTTAAATTTACATATTAAATTTAGTCACAAGGGAATTTTTGAAAAGGAGACTCATGTGTACCATACACCTCATCTTTCTTTTAAGAACAAAGGCGTCTTTCACATAAATGCTTTTAATAATGCACATGCCATCATCCCTTCAAAGGTACGATGTGTGGTACAGAACTACAAAATGAATTTTCCACACCTGTATATATAGTAATAGGGGAGTACGTGATTTCTCAGACCAGGGCCCCGTTTCATAAAACTTGTCATCAATGACAAGTTGCAATAATTGTTATAAGCTAATGAAATCCTTGCATCTGATTGGCTGAGAGCAAATTTGTTGATAAATATCACTGACAAGACACTTGATGAAATGCCCCCCTGATATCATACATACCATGAACTTTTCTCCCTTGTTTGAGAATGCTTTGCTATAGTAATGGAAGACTCCTGGGTTTGTGAATAATAAGGCACAGCATCTCCTAAACATACATGTAATAGAGAACATTACTGACATTACAAATTGACATGATATAGAATATATTCTATATGTCAAAGTTATTTACAGTCAGCAAGAAAATATACTATACATTAAACAATTATTTCAAAGGAACACAAATTTATGTGATGAAATTCTGACATGTCTTCCAAGGGTCTTTGCCAAATGGATATACACATCAAGGTACATGTCCATCTAATGTAATGCTATCTTGTTTAACACATTTGCTAGAATCTTTCTTTTTTCCTTTTTATTCATCAACATTGCAGAATGAACACATGCACCATCAACCCACAGAAGACATTTTCTACATGAATAAACAAGTTAAACCTAAACTGGTATAAATATTGGTATATATCACGTTTAACAAGCAACAACACAGATCTAGATCTAAGTCGATAAACCCAGTATAAAAAAAAAATTGGTAAAACTACAGGCCTCCATGTGTTTGACTTTGAGTTTATATCTAAGCAAGGTAATGCAATCAAAAGCCTGCGATCAGGTAAAAGCTGCTTTTCAGCATAGCTATGATGTGATCAGTTACCTTGGTGAAACAGAATCCTGAGTGTATTTCTGGAGCTCAAAGACCTCCTGAGTACTGCTGACACTAATCAGTTTGTGCTTCCTCAGCAATGGCCACACCCATGCCACGCAGTCACCCGACCTCACTGTCACGGGGTCAGGGCTCAATGCATTCTTGGATGCTATGACCTGGTGTACCTGCAAAGATCAAGGTATCAAGGTATCAGGTTTGTGAAAAAGGGTACAAAATTTGGTTTTCAAACGCATGCTCCAGCAACACTTACAGTGAAACCTGTCTATAAAGACCACTCAAGGGATACAAGAAAAGCGGTCTTTATGAGCAGGTGGTCTTTAAGTACAGGTTCATTTAATACACATTTCAATGAGAAGCACTTTTCAAGGGAAACGAACATTGTGGTCTTTATAGACAGGTGGTCTTTCTATACAGGTGGTCGCTAAAGCAGGTTTGACTGTACTATGTGGTGTATTTCTTGTACTAACCATATTTGGAAATTCAACCTTGGACCAAACACTATACCTACAAAGTAACCCTAACCCCCAAACTAACTCCAACCCTAAATTCAACCTCGAACCCAGTGGCAACCCTTACCCTATATCCTTGATGAAATAAAAGACAAAAGAAAAATTGAAAAAGGCATGTTGACCAAGACACATGTATACAATAATCATCTATGCAATCTCTCTGAGATGAATTCAATGCTATTGATTTCCTACCTGCGGTTGACGTACAGTCATGATGGCTCCATATAGATTTGGCAAACCAGCACTGTATTGGGAAGAAAATATGATAGAGCTCATTAATCCAGGTTGGTTCCTTTTTAAGTAGTGAAATTAGACATTGGAAGCCCATCACGAGTGGCATTACTCCCAGACAGGTTTTGACAGTAACATTTTTAGGCTTGGGAACTTTAAATGAATTTGAATCATCAACGGCAAATCATCTACGGCTATGTAATAGGTGATTTTTTTCATTTTTTTTTAAATTATACACAATGCAGTAAGTAGTATATATATCTCTTTGTATATGAATGTAAGCTGGCATATCAAGAGAAATCTGTAAATTGTCTACACTGGAATTTAAAGGAAAAAAAAAAATTTTTTTAAAGAGATTCTCTACAAAATATAAGAATTCAACTGCATTCACAATCAGAATTTCTTAGCATCTATCCAGTATATTAGGAGAACGAGGTAATGGCGTTATCTCACCTGTGATAATAGACAACTCCTTCCCTCTCAAAGCATGTATGGAATGCACCAGGGCTATCTACAGCGAGTCCACTACAGAAACCAGATGTTATGGGTTCTCCTTGTTGAGAGACCTATCAAACAAATAACATTAACCCCTTCCATGCCACCAGACTTTTGAGCAAATGTCAAAAATGAATTTAAAGAATTAAATATTAACTTTCAAAGCGTTTTTTTCTCAAGCAAACTGGGCAAAGATATATTGCATAGGAATAATCATTATACTAATGGCACAAGTTTCTGAATAAGGAAAAAATTGCAAGCCATTCTGAGCCTAAACAAATTGTTCAACACGCAAAATTTTGGGCGGGATTTGCCGCCCACGGCGTGGTAGGGGTTAAAAATACTTCTGTACTACACTTCTATACTATACTTTGTTGGTCTTGACAAGTTTTTTTTTTCTCCATTTCTAAATTAAAATGTTAATAGCATGGGCTAATATAAAGGAAATAAATGAGAACTCTTTCTCTAAAATGCTAATTGATTTGCCTACATCTCATAATGACCATTTAACATATAAAGTTACACAAGTATTACATATCTAAAAACAATTGCCCACCTTTAAAGAATATCACATTGAAACAATGGAGAGAAAAGGATGGTTTGACTAACAACAAGGTCCTTAGGACCATAAAATTTACATGTACCTTGTTATAGCAGGCACCTTGTTATATTGTTGAAATAACAATAGAATATAAAGAGCTGGGACCAGGGGGTATTTCATAAAGCTGCTCGTAAAGTTACGCATGACTTTACGAGCGACTTGAATGTGAAGTGCCAGAAAGGATGCCCAAAGTTTTTCCTGATGTTTTAACAAAGTGTGAATGTATGCAAATAACTTCAATTAAATTATGGCAAAAATATACTTTGCATTAAAAATGTTTGTTATAACACAAATGTTAATCTACATCTGCACAGTTCAACTTTAGTTGATGCAGTTAAAAAAGACTGAGTATCCCATTTGGCTTATCATATTTAAGTCATTCGTAAAGTCATGCGTAACTTTATGAACAGCTTTATGAAACACCCCCCAGGAATATTACCTTGTTATATCAGGAATATTGTTATATCTGACCTCTTTATACAGAGTTTCTACTGTATTAACCACTGTGAAGATATAAACATAACACCTGTATATTTTACAACCCCGTCCCCCCCCCCCCCCCCCCCCCCTAAAAAAAAGGAAAAAAAGAAATGATTTCCTTAATTGATCACATTTTCGTATGAATACAATCTTTGGATGAACAAACCTGAATGACGTTGTGTGGGGTCTGCACACCATCCCATGTCCACCATACACGATCTCCAGGGTGAATAGAAAGGAGGTGAGGCTCGTAACCAGTCTTAGTGATCTTGATGGTGTGATCCTTTACAATACATTGTTGGTGAGAGAAAACGAGAGAGAGAGAAGGAAATAGAGAGGAAATAACTAATTAAAATCATCTACAAATATTCCATCAACGTTTCCAGCTTTTTTTAAAAGAATTTTCAATTCCAATAACGTTAAAATGGGCTGCTGTTAGGTAGCTTTATGTTAACTAGCATTCCTTGTCACAATGTCATCATCTCAAAGGAGCTATTTCTGTTGCACCAAACTTCTGGTTCAACACAACAGGCATATCAACTGTTGAGCACTAGAAGGCGATTAACCCTGAATTTAAAAGTGGATGAAGAAGGGTGCTGTAATGTAGCTTTATGTTAACAAGCATTCCTTGTTACAACATCATCACCTAAGAAAAGCCATTTCTGTTGAATCAAACTTTTGATTCAACATATCAAGCATATCAACGGTTGAGCACTGACTAGAAGGATGGTAACCCTGAATTTAATAGTTGGTTCCCTTTTGGTTCTGAGGAAACAAAATACCCTGAACTCCACTGCTATACTTTCCCATAAGATACTAAAATTAATCAACTTGCGATCGGTCAAGTTGAATGAGCTTACTCTGTTGGCAGCATTGATTATCACAGAGCAGCATCCCACAGACATGGGGGCATCTGTCACCCTGTAGTGGTAGACACCCATGGAAGAGAGGTTGGTAGCAGCCACACCCAGCTTGGTGACTTGGAGTCCATGGTCATCACTCAGGTACTTGCACCTGTCTGTTATGCCATGGAAAAAAAGAGAGAAGGATGTATCGAGACCTAAACCTTGTTAACATATGATGCAGTAAACAGCCTCAACAACAACAACAAAAATGGTGCTGAAAAATAAAAAGACTTATCCTTACTGCACAAGACACAAATAAATACCCTTAGGAGCCTCTGATGCACAGAGCAAGTTATGTTATCACCTAACTTGTCATTTGTTTACACATGAAATGGTTTCTCTTTTGCCACACAGTTATCATTTTATCTTTTTTCGTTTTATTTTATTTATTTATTTATTTGTTAAACTTTTTTGTTGTTGATTTGTTTGTTGTTGTTTTGATTTTTTTTTTTGTGTGTGTTTGTTTGTTGTTTGTTTTTTTTTTTTTGGGGGGGGGGCATTTACCACATAATAAGTGAAAGAGGCTTTATGCTGTCATTAAAACTGTCACATAAATTTCAAAATTTTGAATAAATGCAAAACATGCAATATACTGTGAGTTCATATTGTCATTAAAGCTTTAACATCATGTTAAAATGATCCTTTCAACTTCAAAATGATATATCTTACCTTCAAACATCCTATTAAATGTAGATTACTATTAAAATTATATTAATTTCTTTAAAATCAAAACTTAGCAACTAGTACTGCATATACTATTGGCTTATAATAATCTCTCAACACATTCACTTACTGTTGCACTCATCCGATAAGTTATTCTTTGAAGATGTGACACAGCTTTCCACCTGTCAATCAAACCATACAAATACTTTGCAAACTTACATCTAAAGTAAACCCATAACAACTCAATTTAATATGCATTTGCAAATAAAATCAAGTTCGGTTTGTCAATATGTAAATATGAAGATTTGTGGAATGGTTTGCAGTATAAATCAAAAGTAATTATGTTTAATATTAGAACTGAACATTAAACAATGTTTCTTCAGTAATTGGTGTAATATAACATGATCACTGCAGTTGTCCTCAAGAATTATAATTGTATCATTTTATAATGTTGCACTGACCAACCACTTGGCAAGAGAAAACTTATATTCTACTCATTCACAAGATTCACATAAGTGTCAACAAGATATATTTATGTTTGGTTCATCCATTGCTTGCATAAAGTTTTTTTCATAATGAAAATAAAAATGAGCTGTGCTTAATCCTAAAATACCAAAATGAAAGAATCATGATATCATATTTCATTACCTGTGTGATGGACAAGCTATTTTCAAGGAGTCTTGGGTCCCAGTTCCATCGAATTCTATCTCCGACACTGGCAACACACAGGTCTAGATATGAAGGAAACATACATGAAGACAAATAAGCTTTCAAACATACAGCCCTGGAAAAAAATTATTAGATCAAGCCTCTGTAATAAATGTACTATAATATCTATCAAACTAATGAAAATGATTTGTCTTTGTATTTCAATGAATGAATAACAAATTCCAGCAATTGTACCTTGCTTTTATGATAGTTTATTTCCTTCTTACCACAAACTATCAGTAACCATTCTTGTGGGGTGTTGCAAGAAAGTTGCAATCAATTGCAATTGTAAAGCAAATTAGAACAACCATTGTGATTGGTTCACGGTCTGCCTATTTAAGAAGATGCGCTTGCAACAATGATTTTGATTGGTCAGTACCGATCAGTTGCAACTTGCAATCAATCGCAACTTTCTTGCAACACCCCATTGGTCTAATAATTTTTTCCATGGCTGTATCACTTGATCTTAAAAAAATTTTCACAGTGATTCCCTATCATAGAAAATTATTGTATGATGCTGCTGGCATCTTTGAAGAATCTTAAACAGTGTGAGGAACATCAGTTTGGATTATGATGTAGGGTTATGATAAATGATTAATCATCTGATTAATATGTGTTTAAATCCAATTCATTTTAGAGTGCAAGTGAGTAATTGTGCAGCGCGAATTCATGAACCCGCGAATATGCTTTTGGGTCGCTCAGGGCAAAAAAATATAATCACGCGGAAATAACAGTGTTTACAGTAGGCTTCACCCCTATATCACAGAAATATCTATCAATATGATGAACTTGGTGCTTGCATCAAGGACAGGTGACCCAACATTTGCTCCGTTGACATTTGTTCCAGGCTTTATTTTGCCAAAGATTTAGGGTTAGGATTAGGGTTGGGGTTGCGACTGGGTATTTCATGTTAGGTTTAGTGACAGGGTTAGGGTTAGATATAGTGTTTGTTCCAGGGTTGAAATTAGGAGTTCAGTTAGTGTAGGAAAGCGACTATGGATCGACTGTTGCTGGACCATGTGTCACAGAACCCAAGGAGAAGACAAGACTGTACATGAGCACGTAGCTTACCTGGGTAGAAGCCCTCCTCCGTCACCTCAATATGGTGTTCCTTTGGTCTGGGTTTGACTACAATCACACCCAGATACTCTCTCACATCATCGTAGTTATTGTCACAGTAGTAGAATACACCAGGCTTATTAAACACATGAGAGAGGGTTCCAGTGCGACTGCAACGACATGAAAAATAGCAAGAATAAAACTGTAAAGGAAACTGCGAAATGTATTTTGTGGTAGTTCATAAAACAAACTGGATAATGTAATAAAATGATAAAAACATGTACACTTACATCAGAAATTTACTGAACAGTGGGTACAACAAGTTTACATATTGAAATAAGGAAAGAAAAGGAAATGGAACATCATATTAAAGTAGAAATAAGAAAACATTACGAATGGTGATTACAACTGTTTTCTAAAGATGAATTTTCTTATCTTAGCAAATGCTAAGAAGGCAAGTACTGTAACTACTTGTAAATAAGAAACCAGAGGAGTTACAGCTTTAAGTCCTATCCTAAGGACTTAATAAGTGAGGATTATCGCTGTACCGAAGGACACAAATACATAAACTTGGTTTCAGTCCATGACCTACTGGTTACAAGACCACTTCAGTGCCTTTCCAGTTAAAAGTAACTTAATAAAAATCTTCATAGTGTGTTCCCTCTGGAGTGCTTCATTCTGAAACAGCATTGTGCTCTTATTCCCAGAGACAGTAGTCTACCACCGTTCACCATAATGCAAACACAAGAACTTCATTGAATCAATGAAATTTTATCTCACCTTGGAGCACTACTGGTGAAGCCTCCTCTCAGCGTCATGGGAAAAGTATTTGTGACGTTGTGACCAGTTGGCATCTCCACCTCAATGATCTTGTGCTTCTTCTGGCACTGAAAGGCATTAAAATTAATGACAGTTGCAATATTCATAAACAAAGACAGAAAGTATTAGGTTTTGTTTTTTTGATTTACAAAAAAAAAAAAAAAAAAATTACAATACCTCATCTCAAATTTTACTCATCATGTTTCAAAGCACTTAAAGTTTTCATTGTTTATATTTGTGACCCTCCACCACAAAACGACCAATAAGTCAGACATTTGGGTTTTTAAAATTTTAACACAGTTTGAAAGCTTAGATTCTAAGCTTTAAAATGATGTATAACTCGTCTTGTACGGACTAAGCAAACCCTTGTAAAGTACAATGAGAATGTCAACGTGTCAGACAGGCTAATGACCAAAACAATAGAGAAAACGGGCTCTAAAGAAGAGTGACCATTTAATAATAATAATAATAATAATTTGATTTATATAGCGCTTTTTGCTAGAGGTACAAAGCGCTTTAAACATAGATAAATTTACATTACACTACTAAATAATACTCGTTACATTACAGTACATTACATTACATTAGACATAAATGGAATAACTGGACCTAGAAATCTCATGCTTTATGTTTAGACTGAGGGTAAAGTACTGTTTTCAGTTGAAGTTTAAAAGAATTAACAGAATTTAAATTTCTCAGATGCTTTGGTAATCGATTCCAGCATTTAGGACCTGTGACAGAGAAAGCTTTGGAACCTACATTTGTGCGAGTACGGGGTACATTGAGAACAGTTGCAGAATCAGACTGGGATCTAAGATTGTATGAAGTAGGGCGAACATGAACAAGATCAGCTAGATATGAGGGTGCTTCATTGTGTAGGGATTTAAATGTAATCAGAGCAGTTTTGTATTCAATTCTTTGGGGAACAGGTAATCTGTGTCCTATTGTTTGTCGCACAAAATGTTGAGTCAAAACTTCCTAGCATACACTGTGAAGTACTTATTGGATTGGGTTGAAACTTTCCATACCTTCAGAATAGATATATTTCTATGTTTCTTTAGATTTTGAATATCAGACAGTGCATAGTTTTTAAGCTATACCAGAAAAGCGATGTGAAGTACAATCCCAGCAAGTTGACACACAGAGTTTGAATGTCCAGGAAAACATGGTCATTTTGAATGAGAGTAAAAACATATTTCAACAAGGTATTTTAACCTGAAATTTTGTCAGATGGTAGATTAATAAATGAACTTTCAGAAAATACAAAAAAGTTAAAATCAAAATTTCCAACCCTAACCACCTTTACAGCTGTTTACGACTGTGACTTATTGGTCGTTTTGTGGTGGAGGGTCACATTTGGAAGATGGTATTGATAGGAAGCTTTTAAAATTTTTGATAAATTTGCTACCTTGTATTTTGTATGCTGTATATCTTAATTTATAGTTACATCGCGACAGATCAGATGAAAATTCATTGTCGTATAATATTAGTCCTAACCGAAGCTCTAACAGAGAAACTTCTTAACTAGTACTAAGGAGGATACCAACCTTGAATCTGTCCCAGGTCCACCAGACCCGATCCCCTTCCTGGACCGTTAGGAGGGCAGGACTGAATCGCCTGTCTGTGACATCAATACGATGGTGACGTTGGGTCTCCTTTACCTCTACCACACAGAGGTGGGGCTGTGCTTCCCCCTCAGATTCTGCAAGGAAGTAGGACAGTCCAGGTTCTCTGTTGGAGTAAAAACAAAAGTAACATCACAAACTCTGTGCAAAGCACTTCAATGAAAACTTACACATTGTATTTATGCTCAGAGAAAATGGAACAGGGGGGTGTTTCATAAAGCTGTTCCTAAAGTTACGCATGACTTTACGAATGACTTAAATATGACAAGCCAAATGGAATGATCAATCATTTTTAATTTCATCAACTAAAGTTGAACTGTGCAGATGTAGATGAACATTCTTATCATAACAAACATTTTTAATGCAAAGTAAATTTTTTTGCCATAATTTAATTGAGGTTATTGGAAAATACAGTCACACTTTTTTAAACATCAGGAAAAACTTTGGGCATCCTATCTAGCACTTCATATTCGAGTCGTTCGAAAAGTCATGCATAACTTTACAAACAGCTTTATGAAACACCCCACAGGACTGTTCACTAATATGCCATTATACCACCATTCTGACTCCAAACTGATCGATAATCAACAAAATCATTCCATGTAATGTAATTTGTGTTCAGTCCAAAATTGGTGTGGTACTGGTCTTGTTGGTGTGGCTCAAGTATTTAGGTACCCATTATTGGCATTCGGTCTACAAGTAGCACATCAGCCAAAAATGTCAGAAATATATTTATTTGGAATTTCATGACAGTCAGAGTCTGAGTTGAAGTTAGGAATTTGGGTGAGTGCAGGAATTGACCACAGAGCACTGGTGGCCAGAGGATGTGTCATAGAACCCTTCACACTCTCCAACAACACTGAAACCCTCTGACTCACTTGAAGTCATGCTTGTACCAGCCCGTCTGAGATGGGATGGTGCTGCCCACGTCTGTTCTGATCCAGCCACAGTGCTTGGGACATAGCTTCACCTCCACCAGGGTGCAGGAGGACGCCCAATGCCACCTGACGCTGGTCCCTTCACGGATACACAGCCTTGGCTTGCTGAAACCACTCTCATTGATCTGCGATAATAAGAATAGTGACAACTGTTGTTTACATAGAGCATTGCTAGTTACAGATAACTGACCAAACAGCTCACAGTATATTACACCAGTCACTGGATTCAACTACGATTCAGAAAATTCAAAAGAAAAAGTGATTCAAAACTCAATTTTCACTGACCTCCACTTTCTGCATAGATTTTGATCTGACTGTTACGGAAAACACATTGGCTTGTTGATCGTTGTACCCCTCACTACAGGAACATAGAAGAAAACATGATGATAAATGTAAGCAAATAAAATGGGACATACATAATATGATAAGCTTATAAAAAGTCTAATACAGATTGATATCTATTATGTAGTAATGTCTTCTTTTCAGTTCAAGAAGACGAAATAATGATTTTCTAATATTACAATGAATCAATTCATTTAATATTCTGTTTCTAATTTGCCTTAAATAAATTATTAAGGTACCTTTTTCAATTATGCAATGCTTTGTGAAATATCCAGTAATATTTCATTCATTTTATGAACACAATGATACATCTGAACTTTAAATGACTGGATGGTATTATGGCATTCCCATAACACCCTTGCTGCCATACATAGTGTTCACAGATTGAATTCAATTCATTTCTTCCTACCAGTTACCAGTTAAAAAAATTGCTTGGTTCAGGGTTTTTTTTTCCATATCTGCACCCTAGATGAGGAGTAAAGCTCACAACCTCTCTATTAAAATTCAAGAGAATGAAGGAGCATACCACTGATAAGCCTTGTTCACACATGACAAAGTCAACCACCTTACAAAAATACTGTTGCAAGAGAAAAACGTTCTATGTGTAAATGAATGCCAGACAGGGGTGAAAATAACTGCTCGCAACAAAGACCCCTAGGTGTACTTACCGGTATGTGCTAGAAGACACAGCAATGTGAAACACGTTATACTTGTGTCATTTCACTCTGCCAATTAAGGCAGCTCTTTTGAGGTGATTAACTGTGTCATGTGTAAACAAGGCTTTAGTTTCAATACTGACCTAATGAAGGAGTATGTGCCTTCCAAGTTGAACTGAACCTGGAAATTTCCACTACTACTTGGTTCTCCACTGCAGAACCCTCCATTGACAGTCAAGAGCTTCCCATCATCTGTGACTACCTACATTGATGGGACAACAAAATGAGAACAAATTAAAAGATTATAATCATCATGTTAAAATGAAAGTATCTGAATTGTGCAAAAATCAACCCTGAAATGTTGAGAAAATTGATCATATATATCAAAAGATATGCTCTATTAGTTAATGTGGATGAAAGTCAGTTAGTTCACTTACTGTTTTCCTTCCTATTTGAAAGCTGATTTATTTTCCTTTACAATTTCTTTCACATGTCTACATCACATGCAACAGCAAACATACACATAAACAATTATCAAAGCTTTCAAATCTGAAGTGTTTAAAAAAAAAACAAATTGATGATTCCTGTTTTCAAAAACATGTATGCAACAACCATACTCAAGCACAAAGATTTAATCATTGTTTCGTATCTACAATTAAAAAAAAAATAATATATCTTGTTACCTTGAACAGAAAAATACAAAGTGTAATTACATATACGTAGTAGTTGCAATTTAACAAGTTACATATGTAGATGGAGTTGCTTACCTGCTTTACATTGTGTCCTGTCCCTTTCACTCCATTCCAGTGAAAAGATACTTCCTATAGAAATGAAAACATGATTTGAAAAAGTGATATATACTCCTGCACTAAAATTAAACACTTGACTTATGAATATCTACAAGACTGTGTGACCCATTACTGTGTGTACAGATGTGACCATAGACACATAATGTACCTTAAAGGTACTTCATCCCTTTTGCAGCCCTAAAGTTTGAAGTTGTGTGAGTATGCGATAAATTAGAAAAGAATTATAATTGGAAAACTTGTGCGGATGTGAAAAGGATTTTAATTTCCTCTTAAGTATGTACTAACGACAGTTTTGTAAAGTTTTATTTTTTTTGTCTACAAAAAGATTGTGTAAATTTTACAATTTTTTGACGGTTACTAGTACATGTACTTGCGTTGATTTCTGAATAGCTCCCTCTGCAACAAAAGCAAGATTTTCATTTCCTACAGAGGAGTTATAGAACTTGTGACCTTGACATTTCATAGGAAGTATCTACAGGATGTCTACTAAACCTGTGCAAAGTTCACAGAATATTATGTAAGTCTGAAAAAGGAATGAAGTACCATTATGGCTCTTTTTTCAATCAGCTAATACAATTTGTGTTGTCATATGAAAATACGGATGTGATATATCAGGACAATGAAAGACTGATTGGAACAATAGCCTAATCTACCAAGTCTGTATGTACTTAAAATGTCTAAAAGATCAAACTAATATGGATGGCCAATTCTACTCCTGTACAAGAAAAAAAAACAATAACAAATGATGCTTGGCTTCTTGGGTGAAGTAGCAGCATCCTGAAAAGCCATATCACTTCTTCTGTATTCATCAAGAATGCTACTTATTTTCCTCTCAAAAAGATGAACGAAGAAGGGGAAAAATGTAAGTCTTACCTCCCCTTCATGAATGTTGAGCTCAGAGGGGGAGAAGCCTAGCCTTGTGAGTCCAACTTGAGCTCTTTTCTTTGCAGCTGGTAGTCTACTATCTGCAAAGCATACAAAATGGTACTGGTAATTGAAATTGAAATCGCTTACTGGGCGATTCCATGCAGAATGACCCATACGACATATGCCATTTATCAATATATTTCATCAATAAATGATACATCTCATGATATGACCATGTTAATAAGTGGTGATACCAGAAAGCACCATTATTCAATGATCTAGCTTATATAGAGATTCTTCATTTTTGGATGATATATTTTGAAAAAAAGACGTATATCGTCATGGGACACTCTGCACGAAATACAGTCAAACCACATCTTCTTAGTTTTAGAATCATTTCAATTATAAATTTGACCTTAGTTTGACATATACATGAAGATCTAGGATATGTACCGGTAATGATGAACGGTAAACAAAATTCTATCAAAAACGTTGTTCTTATACATGGTATGCATCTTGGAAACAAACGTACAACAGCAACATCAAAATCAATGAGACTACTAACCCGTCCCCTCTTCCCAAAGCCACCATCTATCATACAGAATTTTTAAGTTTATGACAAATACCAACTGGGAACAACCCATCCAAACAACAATCCCCATTCCCACGACCTACATGTACTAGTGGCACATGGCACAGCGAGAGTATTTGTGCTTAGGGCAGTTAAATTATAGGCAGTACCGGTATCAATCGCATTAGCAAAATATCATGGGTGGGAAAATTATCCAGGGATAGTTGTCTTGATACAACCAGGATTTTCAGATGGGGTGGATGTCCTAATTTTCCATGTTCTTAAAAACATTAAGCATGCTGTGGGAAATGAATGCCCCCCCCCCCCAAAAAAAAGGAGTGGGCATGTGTCCTCATCCCCCATGCCCCTCACAATCCCTTCAGTCTCACCTCTAATAGATGCTCCTGCTCTTGTTCCTGAATCCTGAGATCTGGCACCAGGAGTTACTCTGTATTCTCCTGGCTCATCCGAGTCCCTAGATGCCCCTGTTCCCATAATGGTTGGTCCAGATTACTTTGCTTATAAACTTCTGGTTTTAATGGCCTTAAATCACATTGTGTCAATGTGGACAATGTATACTTATTCTTTTTTTTTGTCCCTTCAGTGACGTGATTTGCTGTGTCTGTTCATCCTTTCTTCATATTTATATCTGAAAGAATCAACACAATTACAAGATTTAATTAAATTTGTTCAAACAAGTTTTCACAAGGGCTCTAATTTTACTGTAAATCATTCTGCAAAGTGGATAACATGTCAAGACAACGAAAAACATGCAATAGGTTTTAATACCATTTGGGGTTGATGTTTGCTGAACATGGATTTCCAAATGAAATCTCCATCAAAAGAATTCTCGGTCAAACATCTAAACATCATCGGCACTAAAATTGCTGTATAGTCCGATGACTTGAAACTGTGCTACTCTTTTGCATACATCATACATGAAACTCTTCTAACGAAGGATAGGGTATAGGCTATTCACTCTTTTACAATACGTCTGCACATCTAGGATTTGACTAGACCGAAATTTTCTGTCTCCACTACGTTAGCCTCTTATTTGGGTAGGGTCGGCTACTACTTGGAGACAGAAGCCGTCATATCGCTTTGCTGTGCAAAATTTGTCTATGGCGTTGTGCCGTTCTAGTCTCGTACAAGGCAAAATGATTATGACATGTATGAAGGAAAAAATACGATAAATTCATTACGAACTCGTGCACATTGATTTCAAAACGGTTATTTCTTTAACATTAAATATGTTTGTTTAGTGTTAAAGAAATAACCGTTTTGAAATCAATGTGCACAAGTTCGTAATGAATTTATCGTATTTTTTCCTTCATAATCATTTTGCCTTGTACGAGACTAGAAGCTCGGGTAACGGTTTGAATACGGCAGCAGGATTTTCGAACGGAGAAGACCTTGGACCCTGAATTACATGAAAAAGGAGCATTAAATGGATCATTTGGTAAAATTGGTATGTTGAACAGATTAAGTATATGAATTAGAGCCTAGGCCTTATGATTATTTAAAAAAAAATACAGAGGAAAAATGATTTTTTCCTACTGTTCCAGCAGGCACAACGCCATATAAAAGGCATAGACAAATTTTGCACAGCAAAGTGATATGACGGCTTCTGTCTCCAAGTAGTAGCCGACCCTACCCAAATAAGAGGCTAACGTACTGGAGACAGAAAATTTCGGTCTAGGATTTGACATGAAATTGAACAAGGATTTCTCTTATATTCTTTTAATGCCTTACTTCATATTATCCCCGATATTCTAACATATAATTCTCACAAATCTCATCAAAATTTAAGAACTTTTTTTTTCACAAAGAAAGGCAGCCTTGTCATTTTGACAAATGCAAAAGCAATGGTGCCCATGTTAGAGAACTCATTAATTTTAGAATACAAAAAGTTCTGTATTTAAAAACAATAAATAAATTCTTTTTCATTATTTTTGGATTGTTTTTTGCATGAATATTTATCCTTTAGGCCTAATATATTAAAGACAAAAAGTTCATCAGCCTAGACTATACTCATCATGGCATGCTCCTGTAGCCGACATATTTCTCTTCTGTGTACTGAACTGTAGGCAGATAAGATGAATTTGAGTGCAAAATTATTCACATCAGCTATCAGTCACAAAAAATATCGCAGATCCTCCACAGCCATTGAAGCATAGCGCATCTCAGTGGCCAGTCAGTTCTAGTATCAGGCACAGCGGCTATATATGCAGGCAGCTCTTCTCACTCACACAGTCACACTCACATTTCACACAGACACTCACTCAGTGTCAGTGAGTCAGTCACAGACACAGCTCAGACAAACACAGAAATACTGGCTGCTCATTTTATCTATATGAAAAAACGGGATATTAATCACCATGTATATACCATTTCTCACATATTTAAGAAAAAAGTACATCTCACCGAGTTCCAGTAATGATGTGATTGGTATTTTAGTTATATTTCTTGATGACTGTATTGAGTCCTATTGTTGATACCCGATGCTACGATACAATTTGTAAGGCGATTTAGCCTCTTTCAAGCTAGCTGCGTAGTTATAATTTATATGTAGCTGAAATATGTCATGTTTGAAAGCTAACAGTTATCAAATTAAAAAAATAAAAACCTTAAATAAATATTTCATATTGATATGAATTCGAAATTATCTGAATTTGTATAAAAATGTCAAAACTAAATTGAGCAAAATGAGCGATTAAAAAAAAATACCCATAATGTTATTTCTAAAGACTAAGTCGAAGAAACCTTTCATGATTGAATTTAGAATAGCCAGCACCTGCACAGCGATAATATAATTACAGGTAATTATAGGCTGAGGAGTATTAGCCTAATTGACAACTCGGTGATTCTCATTTATGAGAAATTCCCTCTTGGCTCTTGCTATTCTTAATTTTCCGTTTTTGTTTTTGCTTCTGAAGAAGGGCTGAGCTGCAAAATAATCCTATACATGTATGTGACCAATTTTGAAGACAGTTAATGAACAACTTTTTTTTTTTTTTTACGACGGCCAATAGGGGGGCGCGCGCCTGTTGCGCCACCCCCTGGATACGCCACTGTGAGTTGCTTTATTCACACTTTCGACCCCCTTTCTGGTATCGGAGAATAGGCCTACATGCAGACAGAGTCGTAAAATAACATAGTATTGTATACTTTGATTTGATATAGTTAGTACATAAAAAAATTCTTACAAACATATAAGACAAGTTTAAAATGTATAAAAGTCGTAAACATACAAATAGTGATACATATGTCAGAAACTATAGTACAGGTTTGCTATACTCCATAACTACAAGTTAAAATGATGCATAGAAGTTATATACAGTATTCATTTATGGTTGCATTTTACTGTTATCTATATATTGCTTTTGTGTGCATTCTTTTTAGCGTATATGACAATGATTTAGAGATAGGTTATATTATAAAGGGGCATATATAAGTTAAGAAAGAGCAAGTCACAAGGCCCAAAAGCTGCCTGCACGAAATAATTATAATATGATCATGAGAAAAGAACTTTTAAGAAATAAAAGAAAAAGAAAGAAAGAAAGACAGGCAGACAGATAGAATTAGAAAAGAAGAATAAAAAAAGATAGCAGAAAACAGTGAGAGAAAAAGTAGAGAGAAAATGAGGCAAAGAAGCAAGAGAGGATGATGAGGAAAATGGAACTTGAGGAGAATTCCTCGTTTGAAAATGTTTCAATAGCAAAGTAGATCTAAATCTATAAGCCCTCGGACAACTATTCCCTAGGACGGTCTAGAAACTAGGACTCACTACAACACACGATCATAGACCGACTTCCTTAAAAGTACCCCAACTCGCCTTATAAATTAGTGGTTGTCCTGTTTAATTATCAGCGACTAAGAGAGTAGTATATATTCATAATGGATATATTTGTCCGATGGGCCATTAAGGGGGAGTTGCCTAAGGAGCTAGTTTTCCTATAGGAGGTCGGCCTACTAGTACGTACTTTTCCAAGGGTAGCGGAAGCCCAACTGGGAGAATTCCTGGAATCGTATTTGATCAACAACAAAAGGTGCTAAAATGTATAGGCTTTCAGTTGAACCAGGGTTTCTCATAAAAAAAATATGTGTCAGGCCTCTTATTAATATATATTGTTTTCAATTACAGTCAAACCTGCTTTAGCAACCACCTGTATATAGAAAGAGCACCTGTCCATAAAGACTACCATTTTTGTTTCCCTTGAAAAGTATTTCTCATTGAAACATTAAAGACCACCTGCTCATATATAAAGACCGCTTTCTTGTCTCTCTTGAGTGGTCTTTATATACAGCTTTCACTGTATTTTGATGCCTGCATTGCATCTCCCCCACCTCGTTTGTTGTCGTTCATTTTTTACACCCGTCCCTCTTCCTCACTGAGCTCACTCACTTTCTATCCCACTCTTAACTTATGATAAAGACCTGTGTTTAACAATATTTGCTACAATTTGCAATGAATGTTTTGTTTTATAACCATGATCGAGTTATGATTATGGTTAATTAAACATGCATTGCACAAATCCATATTACACTCTAAAAACTAAAGTGTTAAATCACCATCTCAAAGGGCTTGGAATGACCACTTTTTCAAAATGGCAGATTAACTCTTTTAACCTGCTGGATTCAGCCTTTATTGTGTTGCATCCAGCATGTTAAAAGTGTTAATCTATATGTTGAAAAGGTGGTCACTTCTCAGCCCTTTTAAATGGTGATTTAATACTTTAATTTTTAGAGTGTACTCTTCAATTATATTATCCTCAGCCATTTCGTTTCGAAACTCCCTCTCTCTCTCTCTTCTCTCTCTCTCTCTCTCTCTCTCTCTCTCACACACACACACACACACACACACACACCCTCACACAAATTGATTTGTGGGGAACTGTATTGTTTTCTCCTATTGTATTTTGTACCCCGCAGGCACTTCTCCTATTGTATTTTGTACCCTACAAGCATGACGGAATAAAGGCCATCATTGTGCTCTTTTGTTCTCTGTACCCACAACTGAATCTATGTAAGCCCCCCCACACACACACACACATCTTCTTTCTTTTTCTATAATATTTATCTTCCCTTTTCACTCATCTCCGTTCATCTCTTTCATGATTATAACCTTATACCACCATTCTTGTAAATGTGTAAATTCCATTATATTTTTTACTTTTCCTTTTCATAAATAAAATAAAAAAGGAAATAAATATGTAATTTTGTATAGAAAAAAGTAGAAAATGTTTTTTATTTAGATCATAATCAAGAAATGATGTAATGCAAATGGCAAAGTCTGAGTATGAAATAATAAATGCTCACATCTTCACATTATGATATAGTATGAAAACACATAAAGTATCTGTGAGAAGAAAAAAATTCATCATGATAAAAGTGAACAAGAATTCGTTTATTATAATATTTTTACACGTCAAATTATAACGATACTTTAATTTGACATTATAGGCAGATCATAATAACACCTTTTCCCAAATTTCAAAAATGACTTAAGGCACATAAGTAATCAGATCACCTCAGAAATTAGGCATGGAAGGCTGTAATCGTGTTTTTTATGTTTGAAAGTCATCAAATAGAATTATGATCGGGCTAAAATAAATACATAGCGATATACAGTAATTTCATGAATCATGATAACACACTTGTCACAGAGTTAACAATACATATTTACAGTATAGTCAATTTTATGCCTCATTTGGTTTATAATAATAATATTGGATATTTATATAGCGCTCATATCCACCATGAATGGTGCTCAAGGTGCTCCAATATTACCCCGGCTCTACCTAGGCTACCGATTTCGGTGCTCACAGCATTCAAGGAATTAATTCCTGCCGGTACCCATTTAACACCTGGGTGGAGAGTGGCAAATGTAGATTAATGTCTTGCCAAAGAACAGTAGTGCCGCGCCGGGGTTCGAACCCACGACCTTCCCATCTCCAGTCAAGTGTTTAAACCACTCGACTACGACACCTCTACATGCTTATGTTTATGCTTATGATATACCTTGTAATGAAACTTGGATCATTCATAATGGACTTTAGAGAGGCATATATCCATAAATTCCTTGTGGGGGCGGGGTGCTGAGTTGTTTGAAGATCTATCTGCATACGCCCTAATAAAGTTATAAAATATTTATTTAAACCATTTCTGTACGAGGTATACAGTGGGACATTGTTATACTGATGCTAAAGATATTCTCTATAAGTTGTATTTGTTTTTTTCATGGCCTGCATCAGGGAAGGGGGATACCCCGGCCACGCCCAGTGCTGGATACGACACTGTTTTTTTTTAATTACTGGTAATGTATTTTCACATGACAGATAAAATCAAAGCCCACGCATTGGAAACGATGATTTAATTCGAAAAATTACTTCTCATATAGAAACGCCCCCATGAAAATCACATAGTCATTCAGAGCGTTATGCTCTATAACTCTAGGACAAATTCTGCTTTCTCTTTAAAGAATCATATTCTTTCAATATACCTTAGTTTCCAACATGTAACCAAGTGCAACCCATTTGTTGAAAATAGGATTTTGAATTTATAAATCATCATGAAAAATTATTGGTCCTTGGAGTCTAAACCCGATTCCTTTCACCATGTGATAGTCGTTTCTACGATTTATCTTTTTATATATATGCGGAGACTCTTTATAAGTTTATACGTTTTGTAATGACATAAAAGTCTTTAGTGCTAATTACATTAACAGTTTCTCTCTCATGAGTATGTCACCGTTGCATTGAAAGGTTCCGTTAGTAATTACACTTCTGTTAAAGAGTCTTCACAGATACCAGTCAATATACATGTCCATCATTAAATTACCATGCTTCAAACAAAATGATAAAAAAGATGTTCATTACATTTGCTCAACAAGGTTGGTAGTTTCATGGAAGAGAATTATTAAAACCTCCAAAACATTTGGGTCTCCATAATCATCTCCACAAAAGAAAGAGCGTCCATATATACTCCACATTTATGATCAGGGTGCAAGAAAAAATGAAATTCGAAACTTGATTCCATGAAATCGAACATCTCCATTTTCTTCTTGATGTGTTGTAAAATTAGAAGTACAATTCCGATCCATGGTACAGCATGACTGTGACGTGCTTGGTACTTTATTATGCTCACATATAATTGTAGCCTGATTATGTGGTATCGCTCCAGTATCGCCTGTTCTTAACTAGTCTGAGGTTCTTCGATCGGTAAGAGGTAGCTTCTATTGCTTTTGGAGAATTGTCAATACCTGCAAAGAAGTCAAAGATACACCTAAATATTAACATCATGTCTGTCAAGCTTGTGACAAAACAGGACTTCGTGACGTGTGTCTATAATAATAAATTGCAAATTAATAGATTCCCCCAAAAAGCTGTCAACCTTTCATGATAATAGACCAAGCAAGCAGATGTACGTTATTAAAACTGTTATTCGTCGAACGAAATTAGCTTATCGAGTATTTATGCCTTTATCATAGAATAAAGCAAACGAGACTCATGCGAAATTCGAATGAGGTTAAATTATATATTTCAACCTCATTATCTTATAAATGTCTTGAAATTAATCATAACTGTAATCATCGCTTAACTGCAGTGAACCGTTTGATTGGCACACCGGAGCTATAGCGAGAGTCTGCTGTTTTCCAGTACTTTTACGATTCCGTAATTTTCTGGTAAGGCTATATTCTTCACGTTATGCATTGTATATATATTTTAAAAAAACACTTCATCATGAGGCCGTTTGAATTATTTCATCGTGTATCATTCATTCATTTTTAAAGCAAGTAATTATTTTATAAACTTACGTTTGTCACATTTTGGCCCTGTCCATCCTCGATAGCAGAAACAATAACCAGGTCTGTAACAGTATCCATGGCCGTTACAGTCGTCAGTGCAGATAGCTATGGGGAATTAAGATTAAGAGGCCATGATATTGATAAGCAACTATATTGGCATTAAACAGTAATTTTCTAATACAGAAAGAGTGTCGGTTGTGTCTATCATATCTCTCCCCTCTCCTTCCCCCTCTCTCTTTCTCTCTCTCTCTCTCTTTCTCACATATTACATAAAACATTGGTTTGCTGGTTTCATTTATTGATTGAATATCCGTCGATCGACTGGTGATTTGATTCATTGAGTGGGTGAATTGATGAGCCATTAATATATTTAACGAATTTAAAGAAAATAAGTAAAAAAGTGCTCCAAAACGAAGTGCTCCAAACGACTTCGTTTTGGGGCATATTTAATACAGGTTAAGTCATTGGCGGATCCAGGGGGGGGGGCACATCCGGCCCGTGCCGCCCCCCCCCCCTTTTGGAAGAGAAGTATGGATTTTGACCATAGACGATCCGCCATATTTTGTGCCACTGAGCGACTTTTCGAGAAGCTGGCGAGACCAAAAAAATACGGGTCTACCTTTTGACAAACTTTCATATTTGTGCCCCCTCTTTTACTCAATCCTGGATCCGCCCCTGGGTTATGTGACTTATTTTCGAAAAGAGACACGATATTGATTCAGTTATGCATCATAACCTTTTTATCACTTAAAACTCACACAATTTCGCTGATATGACATGACATGCGGTTTTTTTCCACAATACGTCATTTCCTTGCCTTATTAATAACAACCGATTTATTTAATGAATTTCACCAACCTTTTTGACATCGGTCTCCAATAAAGCCCTTCTTGCACTCACAGACTCCAGGAGCCACACATGTTCCTGAGTTGTAACAGTGCGGTATGCAGAATACTGAAAAGGAATGCCAGAAGGAATGATAACAACTTAAGTTGTGAGAGAAAAATAGGATAAAGCATCACAAAAGTGGTTACAAAATACAGAATCATTTGCGATAATTCCGTATAATTTAAAAACCACGTGGAATATTTGGGTTTTTCAACGCTTTTGCATACTTTCTTTTAGTTCTTCATCTTGTTAAGAGCGATTTCTATATTCCAATCCGTATATAACATTTTGCTTTATTATTCCTTTAACCAAGATATCTTGAAATAACCTCGTATATAATTGAGTGCCTAGATAGTGGTTTCCTCGAATAAAGTTTTCCGGTATATACGCCTACCGTTGACTGCACAATGAGAGTTGTATCTATACGGTATAACGTTTAGGAATAGCTGAAATTAAGTTAAAAAATTGAATTAAGGAAGGAGTTATTCCGTCCCTGAGTATAAACAAGTTTAAATCATCCAACAAAATGTGAATCTTGCTAATCATGACTTTATACTCACTGATTCGACAAGAATGACCGTAGAATCCATCTGCACAGTCGCATCGACCTAACTGATTGCATACTCCTCCATTCGCACAGCGAGGCTCACATGTTGGAGCTGAACAAAATGGAAGAAAAGAAATATCATTTTTCAAGAAAAACAAGCGTTATATAGTATGAGGTAAGAATCAATAGCAACGCCTTTTTTTAATAATATGAATGATTAAAAGGAGCAACGGCAAATACCGACGCAATGAGTGCCATTGTGTTTTTGTAAAAATAGAATAATATGATATCATAATAATATTATAATTCTTTTTCTAGAAATATTGAAGCCGAGAGTCACTATAATAGATGGGAGAGAGAGAGAAAGGAGATCAAATGGAGGGATAAAAACAAAGAGAATGCGGTGAGAAATAAAGAAAGTATATACCATAATGAGCACTTCTCAACGGCAAATGGAATAGAAAAACTCCGCTTATTTAGAGATTGCTACCGCCCACCTCATCTGTTAAAAATCTAAGTTTCCTACCTTCTACACACTGTTTGTCAAAGCTGAGGTGTATGGGAGATGCAGGGATATCGAGACCACTCTTGAAATGTCGGATTCTCAAAATGACGTCAACTGATGCTATGCCAGTCCTCTCACCAGTGCAAGGAAAGTCCATGCGAAATTCTGGAAATGAAAGGGAAAGAAATGATGTCTCAACCATTTCACAACCATCGTGGGAGGACAGGAGACAAATAATTCATTTTCATTCAACATGTCTGCCTCTCAAACCGGATGATTAACTCTCTATTGTTAATACAGTTGTTATTTAAAATATTTGGAAAGGTACAATTGCCTCATTTTATCCTCCTCTCTTCATCCATAGTTCTCTCTGTATCCTCTTCCCATTCTCTCTCTCATTATTTTTTTAATTATATTTTATCTCAAAGGGCTTTCATGCTGTCAAGCCTCGGCTTATTATGAAAACCCTCTTGTTTGATTTCTCTTTCTATAATCTTAGCCTTGTAGTTTAAGATATATTAATGTCATGATGTTTCATTGTATTGTATATCGCATAATTTGTATAACGTATGCATTATTTGATGAATTGAGAAATCAAGCAGAAATAAATAAATCAAATCAAATCAAATATTTAATTAAACTCTCAAGGATGGTATATGGGATATGTTTTCATACTTCATGTTTTCATACTTCATACTTTCATTCGACCTTCATAAATGCAGTACACTCCCCCCCACCGAATGGCAAATCAGTCACTCAAAGGGAATAAAGGGGAAATACATTTTTTTTAATGTGAGAAGAAGATTGAAGCACAAGTCGCTTCCTCCTATCCTTCGCATTGTGACCACCTATAGTAAGATCATCATATAGCATTCCCTGACGGGGACCAGTTTTCGTCAAAACAATTCTGTTTCCTCCGGTATTACTATTATTTCATATACCTAAGGGTTTAGGGATAAGCATATTAATTTGGTGGTTTTAAAACTTAGAACCTGACCTCGCATTCTCTTGCTAGGATTAAGAGGCAGGATCAGGCATTACAATCTTCTTTATACTTGAAATAAAGCGGAAGTACTTTAGTGGAGCAAAAGTGGATAATTATTAGGTCAAACTTTTTGATATCCCATTTCAAGAATCACCATTTTATCATGCGTCATTGTTCCTTAATCGACAAAGACAGTGCAGTCAACTTTCTCAGTAAATATAGATTATTCAACCCACACTGAATAAGAGAGAATATTGAATTAATCAACGCTGTAATTGAAAACATACGAAACAAAAGGTTTGTGCGTGCATGGTATGTTCAAGCTTGACTGACAAGCGGGGTGGAGCACGATGTTATTGTAAACAATAATCTTGAAAACATGATTTAGTTCTGTTAATGATTTCGCACTGGCTTTTTGTAAAAGATGACGGTAACAAAGCAGGCGTAGGTCTGTCATTATTCAGAATAATCATCTTGGTAGACACTGATATAGTGTTGAATAAGGAAACTGCGTGCAGGAATAGAAAACTGTAGTACCTCTGCATAGAAACCGATTTGGGATATAATCATAACCACTCATATTGTGTATATGAGAAATAAGCTAAGAAAGTTTAATCTTTGATTTCTTTCTTGGAGTTTTGGTGGCTCTGAAAAGAGCCGTTTGAGTTTTAAAGGCGAGAAGAATTTACTTCTTCTTGGGGAGGAGGACAGCCTGGATGTTGGGGAGGACACCACCCTGGGCGATGGTGACTCCACCAAGAAGCTTGTTGAGCTCCTCGTCGTTACGGACAGCCAGCTGAAGGTGACGGGGGATGATCCTGCTCTTCTTGTTGTCGCGGGCGGCGTTGCCGGCGAGCTCGAGGATCTCAGCGGTCAGGTACTCGAGCACGGCAGCCAGGTAGACTGGGGCTCCGGCACCGACGCGGTTGGCGTAGTTGCCCTTGCGGAGGAAACGGTGCACACGACCGACGGGGAACTGAAGCCCAGCGCGGGTTGATCGGCTCTTGGCCTTGCTCTTGGATTTAGCGCCCTTGCCACGTCCAGACATAATGATTTGGTTTGGTTGTTGTCGTCGTTGAGAACTAGAACAAACTTAGCTTTTGAAACTCGCGCTCCACTATTTATACCTGCCGCAGGTGATCAGAATGGGCCGAACGGCGATCAATAATTCCCTGACCGTGTCGATCCACGCTCCCTTTTGTCATGTTTGTGGTTTCACCGTTATTGAAATCGATCAGGGTTGCCGGAGAAGATCGTCAGTGCATATAGCGCGCTTTTCAAAAGTACAGGTAACCGGCTAATACAGACATGGAGATTTCAAACAACAAATAAGCCATGGAGATTTCAAACAACAAATAAGCCAAAACACCCCGGTATATGAGAGCCCGCTGCGTAAAAAATAAAAATATTCCAAGGGCATCACGCACATCCAGTGGCGTATCTAGGGATTATGGCGCCCGGGGCAAGCAATGAAGTTGCGCCCCTCCCCCCCCTTCCCCGAGTGCCCAAATTTATTATTTAACTTATTGTACAAGCGAGGGAGAAAAGCGACCGAGAAAAGCGACCGAGCGGCAATTTTTCCATCTTTACCCCTAAAAATCGCAATTCCTTACAAGTGCATTTTACCCAGGAAATTTTCCAATTGACCACTGCTATTGAGCGATCGAGAAGTTCGAATTTTGTACATTGATAAACGGTTTTCTATTCTCCACTTCTAAAATTGGGAGCAAAATTAACGAAAACCCTTGAGAAGTAGTCGAAAAATTCAGCAATGCGATCGAAAGTTGAGATTTCTTTCAAATGTTGAACCTTTGCAAATGCTGCTTTATTACACTTTATGATATATTGCGGGCGCAATGTTTAGCAATATTCAGCTGAAACTTATTACATGATAACGAGCAAAGCAACGACAATTACATCTTTATTTTTTTCAAATGTTGAACCCTTCAAGCTATTTAAGAACTATTTACTGGGGGCGCGAATTTACGAGATCCTCAAAGCAAATAATTATGCAAGGGAGCAAAGCGACCGAGCTTTCGAAAAAAAAATTCTTCCTCTCTTTTGCGTTTTTTGCACCCTCTCAAGTGCCGCCCGGGGCACGTGCCCCCTGCCCCCTATATATGCCACTGCGCACATCACAGGGAAAAATAGGCGCCATCAGCAATGTTTATTGCAATAAGCATCCACTCTCTTAACTACATCATTATGCTTATCATTTATTTGGATTCAAGGAAACGCTTGTTTGCGTATTTTACATCCAGGTACACGGAAACGTGATCATGCAAAATCATTGAAAAGTATGACCTATTCTCTAATTGGAAGTAAAATACATTTTACAGTACCCCAGAAAGAAGATATACATTTCACAAACGTTCAATCGTTAAAGGTCTGTGTAGACTTATTTGATATTCATTACATTTTTAATCAGATTTTTGCATTTAAAAATGTAATGAATACTAATCATTATTCAATGTAAATTTATGAAATACTGTAGGTTGTTTCGCATGTGTGCAGTAATTATCTGCCTGTGTGATTGCCGAAATATTTTAATCGTTCAAACATTGTCCATTCAGTTATATTGCCTTCCTAGTTTACAATATTTATGACGGTCTTATTACACTCACGTCCATGTATATATTTCGGCATAATTGCAAGGATTAAATGTACATTTTCCATTAACATTCTGTATAATTAACTTTGCCTATATTTTATCTGCATAATTAACAAACATTACCTTTCATCTTTGCCATTATTAACTGGTTAATGACTATTCCAAATTATTTTCATCATGTTTACAACAATGGATGACTTTCAGTTGGTTTATTCTAACTTAAGTTATATATGACCGACTTAATGACAATGCCAACAGATAAAAGCCAATGTCACCCACGAAGTTTTTAAATCGACCGCTTTTTCGTTCGGGACGATCCTTCATTTGCATACGGGATAAGGTTTCGCGCGAAATTCAAGGCACCGAAGCGTTGACGGTACCCGAGAATCCTTATATATAGAGGGCGGCTCTCGATGTATCTTCAGTTGATCTACTCGACACAATCTAGTAATCATCATGCCTGCCAAGACTAGTGGAAAGGGAGCCAAGAAGGCCGGTAAGGCCAAGGGACGCCCAAGTGGCGCCAGCAAGACCCGTCGCCGTAAGCGCAAGGAAAGCTACGGCATCTACATCTACAAGGTCCTCAAGCAGGTCCACCCCGACACTGGCATCTCCAGCAAAGCCATGTCCATCATGAACAGCTTCGTCAACGATGTTTTCGAGCGCATCGCCGGTGAGGCTTCCCGTCTTGCCAACTACAACAAGAAGTCCACCATCAGCAGCCGTGAGGTCCAGACCGCTGTCCGTCTCCTCCTCCCCGGTGAACTGGCCAAGCACGCCGTCTCTGAGGGCACCAAGGCCGTCACCAAGTACACCACCTCCAAGTAAATTGGTTCTCGCCATATTTACGACAAACGGCTCTTTTCAGAGCCACCAAATTTCCAAGAGAGAATCAAATAGGGTACTCATCTTCACCTCTATGACTAGCCTACTCTATTACTAAATAGGGCCCTGATAAAACATAAACGATATTTCAATGCATTATAGACCTAGGTCTTTATTACCTTTTTCAACTTATATTCGGGTTCCTCATTTATTTGTTTTTATTTTTCTTTTTTCTTACACATTTCCACAATTTTTTTTACGACCCATTAGGGTTAGCCCTATTTAAAGAACTGTATTCACATGCACACAATAGAAACATTTTGAGAGGGCGGCAATTGCTGATAGTCACGTTAACATAAATTATGTGATTAATTTCACCCCATGAGAATAATATCCAAATTAATATAAAACAAAAGGACAAAACGCCATTTCATGAAGTTCTGGAATTTTCTACTCCTTATGCCTGACTAATAGCTGTCAAAGTAACATTTCACTTTATTCGACACCATGCTTGAAATATAAGGAGCAAGAAGATGAATTTCAGTTCAAATATCAGATTCAAATGGTGTATATATGGAAGTACAAACCTGTGTCATTGTTGGGCATGCTGTCATCGAGGGTAATACTGAGTAATGGTGGTCCCATGATAGATGGATCGCTGGATTGAAGCTCCATGAAAGTATAGTGGAACTGAGGAAATTAATTGAAACCAAGAAGAGAGATGAAAGGGTCATTTTTTATTTCATAAACACATTTTATATTTATAATGTGGAATACGTGGGTTGTCGATATCATGACCAACTGAAAAGGGATAGTTATGTTGAATAATATGTCAATTGTATCGTTTACGTACGTAATGAAATTTAAACCATTCATATTCAATCATATTCACACTGTTTCACAATGATACAAAAATGAACGCATCACAGTATGACCACAGAACTGTTTGGGAACACTTTCCAGTGTTGACTGTATTATTCACAGAGTATATGATTCAATGTGGATACAGAAATGTACTCACCACGGTGTCACCACAGAGGTATTTGGGAACACTTTCAGTATATTGACTACTAATACATGTATTTGAAATACTGTGGTCACAATCTTTAACACAATATGACACACTGTGGATATAGAGATGTACACACCACAGTGTGACAACAGGTGAGCCTTCATTAAGCGTTTTGTCAGTGATTTTTTACTGACAAATTTGCTTTCAGCCAATCAGATGCAAGGATTTCAGTAGCTTATAACAGTTGTCGGTAAAAATCATCGAGCTGTTTGGGAACTTCTCAATGTTGACTATAGGTGAAAAATAAACTGTGGCCACCCTTTTTTCAGAGTATGACACACTATGGATACAGAAATGTAAAAATAACAGGGTGACCACAAGCAGGTGTGAAGAACACTTACATTGAAAGCGCTGTAGTCACACTTTTTACATAGTATGATATACTGTGGATACAGAATTATGTGCCATAATGTGACACATAGATATTTAGGAATGCTTGCGGTATTGACTGTGTAAGAAACACTGTGTTCACACTTTTTTCACAGTGTAACACACTGTGGCCAGAGAGATAATCTCAGAAATTATAGTCCAGGCATCATAATTTGACTACAGTGTGGGTTTGGAATATAGTGCTGGCAGAGTTGTTCGCACACTGTTTTCCCACTGTTACACATTTTTGTTCTTTTAGGGAGCAATAGGCATATCCAGGCTAAATTTTTTTGAGGGGGTGCATAGCACCCCTAGAAGGCTGAGGATGCTGGGGGTGCTATATGGGGTGCTGGGGTGCTGTAGCTGAAAAAGTAGTTAAAATGAAGCCCCAAAAGACTGAGGACCTTTTTTTTTTTTTGCTTGTCAGAGATTTTTTTTTACCTAACAAGAGACCCCAAAATGCGAAGGACCCTTTTTTTGTGCTCTCAGCAACCCCAGTAACAAAATCGTTCCCAGGTGTATTCTCTATTCTGCATTTTGTAGTCCAATTTCAGAGCAATGTTTGTCGTGTTAACGCTACTGTTATTAAATTTTCTGCTGTCATGAATTTTTCACAACAACTTTAAAAGGGGAATGTTTACCTGCATAGGAGGTAGGTATACTTTTGTCCAAAAGAAGAAAAGAAAAGAAATAAACATACTGTTTACGGGTTAACACCTCCCGATCCTTTCGACACACACCACGTAAAATATAAGGCCTTCATTAATAGCCCCATCACGTATGATATAGTTAAGCGTACAACAATCATATCCGTTTGAAGAAAAAAAATAATCCCCAGCAATTTTTTCCCCAAAAGTTCGTAACCATACCTTTCTGTGAGGCATGCATAACAAGTTATTTTACGGCACAGTGTTTTTGGCAAGCACATAAACAAAATCCCCTGCATATTTTGTTTATGTGCTTGCAAAAAACACACTGCCGTAAAATAAAAGAAGTTAGAAGGTAATTCAACTAAGATACATCCAAAACTGTATCAAAAGTTTGACCTCGTGTACTAATTACATTCATGGTATTTTCAACGTAATATGATTTACGATTAAACAGAAGCCACAGCGATTGCTAACTGTTTTTTAGCAGTTGTATGGGTTCACCTAACAAATCGGAATAAATACCCCTGAATATAAAGCACATGAGTCTACAAAAGACTCTCTATATTGGTGTAGTGGGTAACTGCATAGAGACTTGTGTCGTGTGTGATGTGATCTAACTACCTCACAATTATATAAATTACTTTCAGTTGTATAGTGTAGTACACTTTTCAATACTTGTACGAACCAATAACCGAGAAATGTCAAAGCAATTACACACTGCAGTATACGATTTATTTTCAGACATTGACAAAGGCCTACATACATGTAGACCAAAAATGAAAAATGAATAACTTCGTGTGGCGGTGGCGTAGCGAGGGTCCCACCATTACGGGGCCATCATTTTGGGGCACGTGTTTGAGATACGAGGGAGCAAAGCAACCGAGGGAAGGGTTGGGTGAGAGAGGGATGGTATGGTCGTCTTTTCACATTCATTTCCCTCTCTGCTTTTTCCCTTTTCTTCTTTTCTCCTGTTATCTTTTACCTTTTTTGCCATTTCATGGGGCTGGCAACGTACCTCCCCTATAACTACGACACCGCCTTTGTTCATTTTTTCAGACATGAAAAGAATTGATAACAATGAGGTCCTTCGTGCATGCATGTAGACCCTATCTGTTCTCAGGAATTCTCATTTTATCACGGAAAATCTTTTGATCAATTCGATGTGACAGAATGTCACAATTCCATTCATCAAAATGTATGAATGCAGAAATGGGTCATGCGCTTTTGCGTTTTTATATAACAGTTCCTCATAAATCAGGGAAATATGGAGTTGATTTCAACACGCGATAATACACGGCTCGGTAATTTCATATCACCCACGAATAGTACAAACTTAAATAAACAGCAAAGTACATATATAATTATAATTATGTTTAAAAGGCAAATGGTTTTACAAATACGATATCAATACATGTAGGCTACATTGATTTGGGGGAGGGGCGGCAAAATATCATCGCAAGAAAAAATGGTCAGGCCAATTTCCTATTTTGTAAAAGTCATATACAATGAAGATAATTATACATTTTGAATTCGTTCATCGTTTGGTTTAAAATTAATCCTTTGAAAAGCAGTTACACACTACTTCATATTTACTGCGTAAAATAATCGGCATTGACTCCCCAAAACAAAGTAAACAAATGGAAATCTACAGTAACAATGTGTTATGATTTAATCTTTCACTTTCTCATTATTTTACCTAGTAATAAGGAACAGCTGTTAAAGGTGGTAATAGATTTGCAATATACTAGGAATGTAATACCAAGTCTACAACGTTCCATTGCCCTCAATACTACATTTTAGTATCGTCCATCGCCACTTCTCTTTCATTGTTTTTCTGTGATAATATTTGTTTCAATATTCATTCGATATACGAGTACAGATATACGCATATTACAGTTAAAATTCTAAAGTGTCTAAAATGTTTCATATTGAACTCTACATTAGGCAGGACTGGTCATGAAAATCAATGCTGATATAAGTCACGATATGAGCATCCTTAAATAAATCAGGGATTTCAATCGTTTTATTTGATTGAAATCACGGGTTAAAAAGAAGAAAGAAGAAAATCACCAACACTGGCCTGATGTTAGGTCACAGTAGCCTTTGTTGACAGCAAATTGTGTGTACTCAGTTGAGAGGCTATTGTACAAAATAATGTAGCATCCCATGATTTTTGTACAAACTTTATAATATAAACACAAAAACCGAAAAACAGTTATGTGGTGTGGTTATAGTCGACAATCAAGATACCTCCTGTGGTTACGCAAAATTACCATTCGCTGTTTTTTTATTATATTGTAATCATTTATTTCTTCTCTATTTATCTCCCATTATAACCCGAAGTCACGGGTGACGAAATTCAGTCAAAGCATTGGCATAGCTTTAGCCATTTCGACTACAATTTGCGGCTCTCTTCACCCATAACAACAAAGAATAAAATGGGCTACAATTTTGTTCATTATTGTTTCTTTCTCCGTTTCTTCAACCTCTTGGCGGCAAACGGCAGTGATGGGTTACTAGAGTCCAGGGGAGCGTTTCATCAAGCGTTTTGTCAGTGATTTATACCGACAACTGTTATAAGCTACTGAAATCCTTGCATCTGATTGGCTGAGAGCAAATTAGTCGGTGAAAATCACTGACAAAACGCTTGATGAAACGCTCCCCAGAATGCGTTTGTTTACTATTTACAGAGAATTACGAAAGGTGAAGGCAATTCAATACACAGTTTCGCATGCTTTGAACTTCTTCTAGTTTAGAATAACGCTGATATTGTAGATAATATTAGCGTCTCTTATAATGTAAGAGACGCGAGCACCATTTATATTTTAATAATTAATCTGTTTAAATCCAATGCTCTTAATCCCCTCTCTCTTTCACCTTTTTCCAGATCTCTCTCTAGTTCTTTCTTTTTTCTCCTCTCTCTCTCCTCGTTTATCACTATTCATTCCCTTTCTATAACCCCATAACATTTCCCTCTTCCCCTCTCCCACCCCCTCTCTCCCTCTCTCTCTCTCTCTATCTGTTGTTTTCTGCCCTTTATCTCGTTATCTCTTTGTCTCTTTCTTTGACTCGCTGTCTCCTTTTCCCCCCTCTCCCTCTCTCCCTTCGTCGTACAAAAACACACAACCGCTTTTATCAGTAAGTACAACCTGGTGTGTGAAGACGTTAATCGCGAAAACATATATATCACATCTGGTTTTCATTTTTCACCAAATATGATCGCGTGCAGGACTTATCTTTGGGTCCAATCTGTGGTAATACATATTTCTACCACGAGTAACCTTGTGACAGAATTGCCTTATTATGGCTACTTTATAGATGAATGGTGCATTTGGTAGAAGTTGGAAGATTATTAAGCCACTCATGCACATGTATAATACAATATTGCATATCTAATATCTTGACAGGAATTTTGTATGGTTGCCAGATTCTTGCATAAAAATATGATTTATTAGGTGATAATATGTGGGTATTTACACAAAAAAGATATTAAAGATTATAAACATCATAAGGACAGAATGGAGTGACGGGCTGTGGAGATTAGGTTCACAATATAGAAAGCACATCAATTTTTAGTCTCGTCCTTTTACACATTCTACATTTTGAGATTGAAAAATTGTATTTTTCATTTTTCAGGTGAGTAACTTGTCCTTCACATTTTTAGAGAAAAGCTCGATTAAAAAGAGACGTGTTACACATGTGCGAATTTGTACTTTTCAAAACATCGGCCAAGGTTTTCCGTATCCAAGTAATAATTGCCAACACCAAGAACAACAATAAGCATAGACTGCAATTTCAATTATCCCATCAGAGAAAATATGTTTTTCGCTAGAAAGCTGAAGGGTTAAACGGGTAAACGGAAATGACTTTGTATCTCGTGATTCAATTTAAACTTATATACAGTACCTCTCTTGAGTGTAAAAGAAAAGCCGGATATTCGATGTCATATAAGAGCTATCTTTAAAACATTAATGGATAACATATCCGATTTATAAGCTTAAGGACTATACTGTCTAACTGCTTTTATACTATGCTTTAATAGTTGGTATGATCATGAATGATGAGCGTTATAAACATACTCCTAGTGAGTTAGGCAGAAGTAATTACAAGTAAGTCTTTAACCCATATCCGCCTCATATTTTGTCCTCGAACCATATAATGTTGAATTTCAAAGCTGAAAACAGCACTGTGTATAGTTACGACGGTCTTTAAATTTTCTGGTCAAATCAGTTTTTGTTTTGGGGAGATTTGGGTTGAAGTTAGAAGGCTAGATGTACATCTTTTTTTAAAGTTATCTTACCGGTTTGGGGGCCCGCCATGAGATCTTCAAGGAGTTGGAGTTGGCAGGTAGAATGAACCGTGTTCTCTGATCGACGTCAATGGAGTCGTAAGACGGGTTACCATTGTTTCTCAGCAGCGAAGGAGACAGAGATGGGTTCGGCATCCCATCTTGGATGATGTACAGAGGACCAGATGCATGCCTCCCTTTTAGGAGAATAAACAGAATTTTTTTTCAGAAGTTTGTACATTTAACGTAACATTTTACATTTTCACTGCCGAAATTAATCTTACATTGTACTGTTTCAACGTTCATCAACGTGATAGCGATTGTATAAAAATATAAAGGAACAATAATATATACATTTATACGTATGTGTAGGCATATACAGTTAACAACAAAATTATTCATACCCCTTGGAAAATTCTAGTTTTTTGCCTTTTTCCTAAAAATGAATGGTTAAATGAAGTTACTTGCACATCACTTGAATACATTTAGTTATCATCTGCAAATGAATGCCGTTTCCGGTTTCACCTCATTTGCATAACAATAGAAAAGGTGAGTTATCCAAACTGGGCGATGTTCAAAATTATTCATACCCTTGGTGATTTATTGACTTTGTCAATCAGTATGAATCCGATCCTTGTGATTAATGTTTGTAATTCACTTTATTTTAATACACCGTCACAAGGCTTCCGGAGGGGTCTCTGCTGGGATATCAGGCCAGTACCTGTTCTCCAATGGCTCAATCTCCTTGAGGATGTGTCCACACATGCCTTCACCTGACCTTCAGGGAGTTCATTAGATTTTGTGTCCTACAGGTGATGCAGTTATCGACTTCATGATGACAGGACTATGATATTGAAATTTTCGGTCATTTATTCCATGCATTTTAATGAAAATTCTGTATCTACTTATGAAGCAAAGCACCATTCCTGAAGAGCCCTTCCCTTTTGCACTGCCTGTGGGAGGGTTCACCTTTATTCATTGGCCCCATTCTTAATCAGAGTGCTCAGGAAGGCCATGTTGGTGATATTAAAGTCATTGCATGACTCTAACGTCAGGTCACCATGAATAACAGTATGTAACCTTTGAGTACCATACACATCCCACATTGACTGTTACTGTATATCAATCTTCATATGGTATATTCTTTGTATCTTTGGTATGAAAGCTACAATCCTTGATATCAAAATGAATGTAAACCAAATTTATACCATATGCCCTCCATGTTACCAGCTGCAGTGCACAAAATGCTACCACTTTGACAGTGCACTGGAACATAAAGATCAGTATTTTAAGCTTCACTAGAGTACCCACTTGCAGGTGTCCATATCAAAAATGTGTCAATCAGTGTAACTGAATAAACTGATAAAATTGGCACCATCCAACCTTTAGACAACTACCATGGCCTCCCTAAACATTCTTAATAATAATGGAACAAAAGTATCAGGAAATACCTTCCCTTGACAGTGCAACAGTGAATGCCTCTAGGGAAGTCTCTCCAGGAAGAGTGCTTTGTTTCAACTTAGATACAGAATTGTCATTAAAATGTAAGGAATATTAACGAAAATATCAATATCATAGTCCTATCCTCATGACGTCTAAAACTACACCACCTGCAAACACAAAATCTGCTTTAAATCCATCGAATCCCCTGAAGACCAGGTGATGGCATGTGTGGACAACATCCTCAAGGAGATTGGGCCATTGGAGACCAGGTATTGGCCTGATATCTCAGTAGAGACCTCCATAAGCATTGTGACAGTGTGAAGAAAGTGTTACGAGCATTAATAACAAGGACTGGATTCATACTGATTGACAAAGTCAATAGATCACCAAGGGTATGAATAATTTTGAACATCACCCAGTTTGGATAATTCACCTTTTCTATTGTTATGCAAATGAGGTGAAACCAGAAACAGCATTCATTTGCAGATGATAACTAAATGTATTCAAGTGATGTGCAATTAAATTCAGTTAACCATTCATTTTTAGGAAAAATGCAAAAAACTAGAATTTTCCAAGGGGTATGAATAATTTTGTTGTTAACTGTATATAAAGCCCTTGGAGACATTATACATGTGTAATTATCATTATTATATCGTTAAATCATAATTCAAAGAGGACGTATAAAGGGAATTGAAAGTTGTATTATCCTGGTGTGTATTATAAAGCTTCCTTTCCCTCATTTGTGATAACGGAGACAAATGATTTACGTGAATATAAGAATTTTTATTATTGAGAACAAAATAAAATTCATTCGTATGAAATAATGTACATTTGGTATATTTTAATATGAGTTCAGTCCAGTTTTGCGTACCGTCTTGTAATGGCAAACGGTTAGTTTGTACTTTCTTACCGAGGTCATTATTCAAAACATCTATTGTATAACAGAACATTTATCGAAAGCATCTAACTATATCTGTTTGAAGGCGGTGTATCACGAGAATAAACTAACATCACTATGAAATAATATACTTCACATTTTCGTTCAGAAAATACGCTTTCTATACGTATCAGAAAATAACTGTCTATACAGAGAAATGGAAGAGTATAGGATACTGGTCGTCCGTCTGTCTGCGTAGATAAACTAGCTTCCAAAAATCCACCGAGTTTCCCCAGCCTCATCAACCCATCTAAATTCAATTTTCGCTGTAATCCAAAACATATTCCATCCTTGCGAATCTCATTCGAGATCTGCCTAGGGGGTATTATGATTTCATCTTCACGAAAAGAATCAAATTGAACCTTTCATCAAAGTTTTCGCAAAATAAACACAAGCTATTTCTGCGACTTCCTATTTTCTTCTTTATTCATATATTCCGATTCTCCCCCCCGCTTTCCTTTACAGCAAATTGAATCAGACTGAATGTTTTCTCAGTGATACCAAGGGTGATAATGTCATAAAACTTTCAGTTCTGCATGCACGATGAAATGGTTTCGGACACAGGTTTTGGGTTCAATCAAAACTGTTTCTTGGTGTCAAGTTGGGCAAGAGTTCGAAAATGGAATTCACTTGACGAAAATTGAATATAATTATCAAATGGCTTGAAGGACCTCTTCATAAACCAGCATTTCCAAAAGTAGGAATGCAAATCAAATTGTACCATTCATTTTAGGTTTTGACATTCAATTGTACACGCAGTGATGTAGGCCTAACTACAGGGGGAAATGTCCCCCATCAAAAGGCAAAAGAAAAATGGGTGGGAAGAGAGAGGGGAGAGGGGGTGAGACAGACACAGAGAAAGAGAGTAAGAAAAGAAACTTAAGAAAAAGACACGACGCCATCCCTGGCTTCCCCGCTCCCTTGTATAGCATTCGGGAAGCAACAATGCCCCCCCCCCCCCCCCCCACGACACCCCCGTGAATGAACCCACGCTGCAATACCGAATACACGTGGGTGTGTCGGGTTTGTTATATGATCATAATTCGCAAAGTTTATGCAAAGGTCATCTGAGGTCAAAGGGCACATGGGATTGGGAGGCAGGGTCAACGTCATGGTCATTATCGTACCCCATGTCCTTAGGGTGATGTAGTAAAGGGGTAGGATTATCGATGTCCGGTCTTTGAGGTTTATGTAGTAGTGTTTTCTACAATCATGTGCGACGATATGCATACACAGTGTTTATCAAGCGTAATCGACAATTTGGATTTGATAAGTAGTAATAGCCTACATGATTGAAAATAATTTGAAAATAATAATAATGTCATATCTTATTCGGTCGTTGTGTGAAAATTAGTGGCATTTTATGTCTAATCAAATTCATATCTTATTTTATTTTCATCATTACAGGTAGGCATAGCACCCTATGCTTAAAAAAAATCCAAATTGAAATATAAAGCCCTTGAAATATATTAGGTTTCAGTTTAATATATGAGATGTTCAAATAGGCTTTCGAAGCAAAATGTACGCTGAACATTATCCCCGTCAAGGGCGTAACAAAATATAAGCTAAACATAGATATCCTTAGTTTCTTTTGATAAGAACTGCATGGCGATTTATATTTCTTCATTGTGAATTTTAAGTATTTGTTTTTAGCTTTATGTCACTGACCACCCTTGCAATTTATGCAAGTAGCCCGAAATTAATTATAGGCCTTATTGAGCTGATGATAGTTTGTTACAGTCGCTGTAAATATATTTACAAACAAAATATCCCTATACTGTCATGGCTGTATAATTATGGTAATTCCATTGAGGTTTGAGTAAAATACAATTTAAGCCATATATACGTCTTGTGCATCTCTTCATCTTAATAATTATGATCATATCCTGTATCTTACCAAAAAAAAACTTAATCTATATAAATATCGCAGTACTAAGATAAGTGAACTTCTCTCCGGTATACTGTCTGCTCCTTCAGTCTAAAATTATTAAATATAGGTAATGAACTAGTTCATGAACAATATACATTTGATCAAGTCTGGCGGCGAGGCTTAATCCCCTTTCAATCTGACTATCGGATCCTTCTAATCCAAGACATCCTGATCCGTTATTGATTTTTAATCTGCTAATCTGGATTCTATTTATCAAACATACTAAACACAAAACAGCTAATTAACCAGACAGCACATCTATATCATGTTTAAAAAGAATCGCCTTTTGAAACGGGATTAAATCCCCAACTTGTCGCTTTAAATTTATGTTTGAAGAGGTTTGGGCAACAAAATTTGGGCGAGTACTCAAGTTACTTGCTTAGCCTACTTGTAGGGGGCAAGGAGGGGGGGGGGCAATTTACTGATGTGAAAATAGTATTACACAATCATTTCAATCAGTTCGAAAACTATTAAACATTAGATTGCGTTCCACAAAACTTGTTTCTAAGAACCACGCAGAGAACGGTGTATAATGTATCTACTTGACCCATTTGGTGAGAAAATGAAACCTATAACAACACATAATGAAATAAAACAAGGAGGCCAACGTGGCCAAAGGGACACGGGCCCTCCGGTAAAATCACAAAAATAACATAACTTGAATGCTGCAAAGGCTTGTGAAATATTTGACACATACTCTTGTGTATCCCCCACCTCCGCCCCGAAAGTAACCCTGGATTCACCATTGAGAGCAAAATAGAAGGTAAATGGCCAACCATTAAAGAAGGAAATCTGAATACCTTCAAACGTATACGCTTTAGCAGAATATGAAAACAGATAATTCTGAGATATTGACTTCGCTCCCTTCAAATGGGCTACAATATCGCCATAACTGCTACTAATAACTATACTACCCGAATGATAATACATGTATGAGTAATAATCATTGTTAACAGTTAACTGTTTTATCAAGCCTATGTTATTTTTTTTTATCAAGCCTATAAGCTATCTAAGAAGGGATTGGTATAAAGGGGAATTACTGTCTTTGGCGAGTTTCCAAGCTTAAATCCATCTGCGATGTATCCCTTTTCTTTCTTCTATTCCACAAACGTAAACCAGGCCCGCAAAACCGGTTCTTTGTTAAATACATTTATTACAATGTTAGTTATTTTGCCCCCTCCCCCTTGACGGGGGATATAGGCCGTCGCCTATGCTTTCGATTGTATAGCCCCTTCCACTCGATCAATGAAATAATTTATAAGCATGTGTTTGGAACTATGCAACAGATAATGTGTACATACCTAAAATTCGAGACACTTCATCAGTAGATAACCAAAGATCTACCGCCGGACCACTACCGCTGAAAAGACCAACTGTGGACCCGATGAAAGCAGCGAAAATTAGCTGGCAATACCGAATCATATTTTCCAACAAAAAGCAATTCCACACCAAAAAGTAAATAATTTTTCACTGCATTAATCCTTTGAGATGATCACATGCGCCTCAGATGAGGTATTCAATTTGTCTTTAGGATTCAGCTTCCCTATCTCACCACAAACGCTGTCTCCTCATGTTATAACCAAAAACTTCCCAATCACCCATGAGCCTGAGACAACGAACAACTGCTAGTTGTGGCAAATCTCTACTCCTGACTGAGCCGAGCGAAAAACCGGAATGGCCTATTACTCCTAACTGTTCTGGGAGACACGGATGGACGCACTACACAGAGCTGGAACAAAATAGAGTCTAGGGACCGAAGCCCCATAATGATCGACGCCATTCTATTGTGGAATTAATTTAGAGATTTTGGCCATTATCCAATATTTGCGCACTGAAAGAGCACTAGGAGGCTAAAAGGAACGAAAATTCAATTTTGCAATGTAGGTACTTTAACCAGGCCGTGCGTCTATAGTCCGATTTGATTTAAATGAAGAAAATATGAATCAGAATTTTGCCTGATGATGGATGATGCCAATATTTTTGAATATTGGAGGGGAAGGGGTCGAATCCTTGTTGGGAAATGAAATCACAAGGCCTATAAGGCATCCTGGTATGTATCCCCTACCCTGTCTGTTTTGATTCTGCCTCCCGTATCTCGACACTCCACTCGTGGTGTAGCTCTTGCATTGATTATGTAGTGTATATGTATATCATGTGGTGATGATAGATATATGAATGAAAATAGAAGTAAACATGTGGTTGACAATGTCTATTACATTAAAAATATTGTGGGTGTCCCAGCTATCGGTACTCAAGTTCTAAACACATTGAAGGTCAGCAAGAAAGAATATACAACGGAAATAATGTAGTATGTGGGAGTATGTGGGAGTAACCCCCCCCCCCCCCCCCATAACAAAAAGAAAAGAAAAGAAAAAATTTAAAAAATAGTAAAGATCGGGAAGAAAAGACAGAAAAAAGAGGGGAGATCGGAAGTGCTATATAGAGAATGAGGGAGAGAGAGGAAGGTGAAGCGGTAGAGAAAGAGAGAGAGAGAGAGAGAGAGATAGTGTGTGTGAGAGAGAGAGAGCGAGAGGGGGAGGGGGGAGGTGGAGAGAGAGAGACAGAGAGAGACAGAGAGAGCGATAAATAAAGAAAGCAAAGGAGCAGATAAAGAGAGAAAGACAGACAGTGACACACAGAGAGAGTGAGAGAGAGAGAGAGAGAGAGAAAATCGTATAATATCCACCTATGTCAACTCCCTTTATGGTGGTCACCCATCCCGTTGTTCATATCAATTTGTTTGTGGCCAAAAGTGACGACAATGGCTAACATTATTCCAAGATCTCGAGATTAGATTGTTGTTTGAGATTAGTCGGATTATCAGGTTTCGTATCAATGTAGATGCGCTTGATTAATGAAGCAATCGTATTAGGTGAAATAGACATATCTCAATCAAAATCCCAAACACCAATACAGAATACATTTTTGCACCAACGCTGTCAAATCACACGAAGGTTTGAACTGAAAAATGCAATTAGCCGAGAAAGGTCGAAATCCAGTCAGAGTGAATATTTACAATTCAAAAAATGTTATTAACTTATATGACTCATCTTTGTCATGTTCCGTAGATCTCAATCACGAAATGAATATTTCTTTCTCTTTTACAATGCTTATCTGTATACCTCTCTTTTTCTTTCTCCCTCTCTTCCCCTTTCTCTCTCTCCCTCTCCCTTCCTCTCCCTCTTTCCTCTCAATTTCTCTTTCTCTCGCCCCCTCTTTCTTTCTCTCTAGCTACAATATTATACTCTTGTAATACTTCTTTTTCAATGAGAGCCCATACAAGACGGGCGCAGTTACATTTCTTAAACTTATATAATTATTACTATATTCTCTAAAAACTTGCGTTTTTTATCTATAGAAACAACGCACAACTTATGTTTGGGATTAAGTTATGGATGATAGCTAACAGAGCCGAGAAGAGGGGATAAAATGGAGGGAGGAAGTGGGATTAAAGGAGAGAGAGAGAAAGAGAGAGAGAGAGAGAGAGAGAGAGAGAGAGAGAGGGGTGTAGGGAAAGAGGGAAATTAGAGAAATTGAAGTCGTATTTCATTTCTTAAAATACTCAGTAGGATGGGGAGGGGTCGAGGGAGGAACAAGAATTTATTGTGATCGAATATGGGAAAATAAATAATTCCATCATTTTACATATCTTCATGGCACTATAGGGTTGCAAAAATAATGTGGTAATGGTATACATTTTACCTTTCTTTGTCATTGAAGTGAAAACATTTCAAACATTGAAAACAACTCCATTCCGTCATAGATATTCGGAACAGGAGCAGAAGGGGGGGGGGGGGGGGAAGGTCCACCCCGTCCTTACCCGGTATAATCAAGCGCTGTTAAAATACGCCCTGATTCCTAAGTACCCTTTCACTGTCTTTTATAATACCTTCATGGAACGACAACACCGCATTATACCATGCACTGAATATCCACTGCTATAATCTCTTCTAAGCTACACTATCAGAAGCAGAAATAATGGCTGAGAAACCAACCAGTATATCTGAAAGCAGTGTCGATTCCCCAAAAGGTAAGACAATTTGCTAATCATTATCATACTCCTATAGTGAGGTGTAATATACATTAGGTACTAGGCTTGCCTATAGTACCTCCTGAATATACGCAACGCAACGCTGTTCATAAGCGGATTGCGAGCATTATTATTGTGGTATAGCTCCTTGGTATAACCAGGGAAGTGTTAGAGAGAACACTATTCAATATAACGTGGCTTCATAGCTCCTCTATAGTCAATACGAATTATCACACACAGCAAACAAACAAATCTACTACTTGTACTCCACGCGATAAGAAGAGATAACCATAATATGGGCGCATTGCTGAGTGCATGCAATTTATACATTGTTTTGTCAGCTCAATACGGAGACCGTCAGACTATGTAGCTTTCTCAATATAAAATGCCGTATATATAAGTTTTCTCCATTTCTTTCTCAGACTGAATATAGTGTCGATCATTATATAGCTTTTATCGGTTAATTCATTCTAGAAAATCATATAGCTGCGCTAATAGAAAAAGTGTAAAAAATGCAAATTTACGAAGTCAAACTTCTCTCAAGAGGAAAGGAGCTGTCATGAGAAGGAGTATTACAACAACAAAAAAGTAACAATATCTTAACAGATGGTTACAGAAGCACAGCAATAACAGCAAGGTAATTACGTCACTGTCTAAGGTCAAGTAAGGTCATCCAGGACCGTAGATTTTGATCATGACCTTTGTCACGAAAGTACATCCCCATTGCCAACTTAGGAGCAAAATCATACACATGCCAACATGTATGTACCTATTTGCATTTTGCACAATGGAGTTTAACTATTCGTGCCAGACTCAGAGTAATGTGGAAAATAAGGAGAATTAATAATTGTATGCAGTGGCGCATCTAGGTATTCTGGCACCCGGGGCAAACTGTCAAATCTGGGCCCCTCCCCCATGCCCAAACTCAGATTAATGAGCATTTTGTATTTAGAAGTGATGGCACTACATGAAAATGAGTTTTGATGCACATAACCTGGGATTGTTAGCCTAAGCGAAGGAGCAACGCGACCCCTGAAATTGAAATCTCTCATGTATTTTACCCTTAGAAAAAAAAATCCAAGGGAATACAGTGACCTAGTAATATTATTAAAATTTTTTTTCAAACATTCCTATTTTGGGGGCGCAAAATGAATGAAAATGGTTTTGATAAAAATATTGATTATATTATTTTATATTAAGTATTGATATTGATTGGGGGCGCAAAATGAATGAAAACGGCTAGTGATAAAAATATTGATTATATTATTTTCTATTAAGTATTGATATTATTGTTAAAAAGAAAATATTGATTATTGTTTTGATATAGAGTTGTATTCCTCCCCCTGGGTTCGGGGTCCAACCATTGCACAGCTTAAAGATGTGGCAAATGAACTCGGCTTCCATTTGGAGGATGAAGAACTCAAGGTAATACCCAAAAATAGAGCTAAAATAGAGCTATACTAAACAAAATACTTCTAGATTGCTGATGGGTTGGGGGTGTGTGTGTGCGTGTGTGTGGGGGGGGGGGGGGGGGTGACAAGAAGGTCTACATTATAGTTTTGAATTTGTCCTTTTCCTGGTTGACATCATGGCCGATCGAGAGCTGCCATTAATTGCGATAAATCCATTCTTTTCATGATAATCAAGTCGACCACGTGACTAGACATCGGCACTAAATACATGTACTATCTTTCACCTGCTTCAAATAATCATCATGACATTGCGTAATTCATTTTTTGTAAGAGCTAAGATACTCTACTCTACAAATTAAAACCAGTTTTGTACACGAGAAACAATTCAATAAATTTATGGAACTATGGCGATTTCATTATGTTAAGGCCACCGCACACCTTACGATCGGTCTGCGATCCGATTTGTGAAATAAATCGCTATGGCATTAAATACCTGGCATTTTAACAAATGAAATCTACCCTATTCAGGTTCTCAAAAGTAATATGAATACTAAACATATGGTTTTGATGAGCTTTCAGCTTTCTGCAGGGAATAAGGGCAAATGTAGTTTCAAATCGTAGGCAGTCGTACGATTTTTGTGACGTCACTACGACTTGGAGCCGATTTGGCCATTCCACCGACTTGAAAACTTGGCAAAGGCCATATTATCGATTTTACTATCTGTATGACTATTCAGACCCTCTATCAAAAATATTTTTTGTTTTTAAATGAACTGTCAAATGATATTACATTTTCTTCTGAAATCGGATCGCAGACCGATCGTAAGGTGTTCGGTGGCTTTAAGTATCCAGCTCCAATTATACTCATTTACCCTTTTATGAAGTCACAATAAAAGTTTGCTTTTTCCCTCCTACAGGTTTTCCATACTATGATAAAAGGGAACATTGACATGATCAACAGTACGGAGTCTTTGGTAGAGCCACAGTTACCCACAAGGTATCCTAGACTACCTGGATACAGACCAGACTCGAATGAGAATCCATACAATGCTTGGTAATAATTATTATCATTTCATCTTTATTAGAATATTCCTTAATTTTTAAAGAAAATAAGAGATAGAGGCGCACAGGCACAGTATCGCCTGGGGCTGACGAGAACATTGATATGATCAACAGCACCCAGTCTCTGGTAGAGCCACAGTTACACACAAAGTATCCAAGACTACCTGTATACAGAGCGGACTCAAATGAGAACCCATACAATGCTTGGTGATTATTATATTGTTGTCACAGATGTATATTTTAGTGTTCTATACTTTCTACAAAAAAAGGTTGACCAGTGAGGTAGCGAGACCAAATTATTTTGCAATCACCGAGTAAGACCAGTGTCCCTCAAAATCAAGATCTGGGACCCGTTGCACAAACTTGCGTTTAATCGCAACTCCTATAAAATAAAACGCAATAAAACTTCTGATTTGATGAAAATAAAGTTGCGTTTGATTTTTGTGCAACGGATCCCTGGGTGCATGGAAACGTAACTCTACCGTAGCAAACCATTCAACATGTAGGTTGATTTTTATGAAACCTCCCAACAAATCTGCTTAATATATAGCTTTCTATCTTGCTCGAGTCGGACAGTTTTTTTGCATGATTCATCAACTAATTAAATAGAATTCCCTCCAACCATCAGGTACTGGAAATGTGAAATCCAAGGTGCAAGCTCAGGTGGAAAGTTGGCGGGAAAGCGAGTTGCCATCAAGGATAACATTGCTGTGGCAGGAGTACCAATGATGAACGGTTGCCATGCCCTCGAAGGCTACACACCAGACTTTGATGCCACTGTCGTAATAAGGATATTAGACGCGGGTCTGTATTCAGAAATTTTCTAAACATTATGTCGCAACTCTCCAAGTTTTAAAAAATAGTGTTCACTACAAATTCAAAGTGTATGCTATATTCATCAGGACGTCGATTCTGGGGAATTTCGGTCACAGGGGCGATCACGACCCTTATCAGCTTGATCATGAATATGTCTGAACTGTGATCTTTGCTTCAGTGTGTCACCCCCAATCCCCCGTCTCCCCCCCCCCCCCCACCCCGAGAGGGGAAAACTAGACGCCTCTGTATCCGATTTGGTAAGAGCCTATTATACGAGGCCGACAGGCGACAGCCCACTAGCATGCATAGATCGACACCCAAGAGACCGACAACGGTCAGTCTTGGCCTTCTGAAAAGTTGTCAGAAGGCCCCCGAGACCGACGTTATAAGAGACCAACAGCCCATGAGTCCACATGTTAGTCTCGAGGGCGTTCTGACAAGTTTTTCAGAGGGTCCACCAGATCGACATTGTCGGTCTCTTGGGCTTTCGGTCCACTGGGATGTTCCGTCTGTATTTTGCACGGGGGGGGGGGGGGGGGGGACTCAGTATATAGTGTGCGGTGGGTATGTGCAGCCCAGAAGATCCCCATCTTTTACACTCAAATTTCCGTTCCAAAGCATACCATTTTTTTTCTTATTGAGAAAAGGAAGAGAGAAAACCGTTCCAAAACAGCGCTTTTTTTTTAAAATTCCGTCGTTCCGGCCGTTCTGGCCAGCCCGCCCCGGCCCGTTTCGAAGAATGCTGAGCGCATGCATGCGAATTAACCCGCTTATAGTTTACGAATACACACGCCATAGACTTGCAATGACACACAGCGTATTTAGCCTAATAGGGGGAGCTTGTGGGAACCAAGGCAGCGTTTCATCAAACGGTCATAAGTACAAGTTCGCCTGCATCCCATTGAAATGCGTGTATCAAACTTAACATGCGTTTCGATGGGATGTCGGCGAACCTGCACTTGTTTGATGAAACAATGCCAAGTTCCGTAGCATCATATTTATATTGTAATCCAGCTCCAAAGAACCCCTTTTTCAAAAATAATAATAGTTCCGAAGACCATCCTTTTCATGATGCGCTCGTTCCGAAGCCCCTTTTTTGTCTTGCCAGCGGCACATACCCACCATTTTGGGGGTCGAGTGCCCCCCCCCCCGGATTTTGCATCTTCACGTTGGCTTTTACCTGTCTGTAATAGGAGGCATAATAAATGGGAAAACTGTTTGTGAAAACCTCATCTCATCTGGAGGGAGTTCGTCCGCTGCTAAAGGTCCTGTCCTGAACCCACACGATAAGACCCGCTCGAGCGGAGGATCTAGTTCTGGAAGTGCTGTGGTAGTAAGTTTCAAACATACTTATTTTTAATCATATTTGTGGGAATCTACTGGAATTGCTGGTTACAAAATAAGATCAGCTGGATTAGTTTGTTCATCGGGTACAGCCCACGAAACTGACAGCCAATGAGACCATCATGTCGGTCTGGAGGGTCTTGGGACAACTCTTAAATTTGTAGGGTTCACCAGACCGACATTGTCTTTGTCAGTCTCGTGGGATGACGGTCTCGAGGGCTGTCGTTCTCCTGAGATGTTTCAAATGGTATTTATAAAGATTCTACTGTCCTCGTGTCCAAAATGTATTGTTTAGAGCGTAAATTGTTGGACTTAAAGTAAACTATAAACTTGATATCGATAGTCTGTTCTTGAATTCCATGATTACCCACTTATAAACATGACCATGCCACATACAATAATGGTCACTGGATTCAAGCGATAGGCTTATCACTGTACAGTAGGTTACATGTCGTTTTTCCGAAGGTTCGTATTTCCGAAGGTTCGTTTTTCCGAAGGTTCATAATTCCGAAGGTTCGTTATTCCGAAGGTTCGTTACTCCGAAGGTTCGTTTTTCCGAAGGTTCGTTTTTCCGAAAATGAAATAGGGTTCATAATTCCGAAGGTTCGTATTTCCGAAAATGAAATGAGGTTCATAATTCCGAAAATGAAATAAGGTTCGTATTTCCGAAAATGAAAAAGGGTTCATAATTCCGAAGGTTCGTATTTCCGAAAATGAAAAAGGGTTCGTATTTCCGAAAATGAAAAAGGGTTCGTATTTCCGAAAATGAAATAGGGTTCGTATTTCCGAAAATGAAATAGGGTTCGTATTTCCGAAAATGAAAAAGGGTTCGTATTTCCGAAAATGAAAAAGGGTTGTAAATTCAGAGAATACGGCGTCAATCCGTATTTCGGATAGGGAGGAGGGGAAAGACGGCCAAGTGTAAAGATATTAATTTCGTACTCAATAATCATAACAATGATGATAACAATTATAATAAAATCCAGAGAAATAGCCATTATTATCGTAATTCCTATCAATATTATCATTATGCTTATTATTATTATAATAATTATTATTATTATCATCATTATTGTTATTATTATTAATATTATTATCATTATTATCAATGTTCCTATATTAATAACCAATATTTGTCAGCGAGCGCTTCAGGAATACATGTTTCATTTCTCATAAACTGATATTGCTTCGGTGATCACAAATACATACTGATGTATTGAAGAAAGTGAATGATCGGATTCCGGATTAAATTTGCTACAACGAAATTGGCTTGAAGTTATTTATATAATCTATATATATATATACCGCTTTGGAAAATGAGACACACCAAAGTTCCAAGTAGATCTTTACAAGCAGAACATGGCCACGTTATGGTTTTGAAAGGGGGAGCTGATGCCTCTTGGCAGAATATCATACTCCCCGTTTCTACAATTTGAAAGCGAGCGAAGCGAGTTAAAGAAAAATAAAACCCTTTAAAAAAATTGTAATGGAAATGCAATTTCGCCATCAAAAGACACATATAGAACATGTAATAATGAGCCATGAATAATATTACTTAACCCTACTGCCGAATATGGAATATTTGGGAATTTGAAGTCATATAATTATGTCAATGAAAAATGGTAGGTTCGTATTTACGAGTAAAACCATTAATCATTTGTACAGATTCTAATGAGTTGCTTCATTTTACTGCACAGTCTGCGTTTTTAACAGTTACAACCGCTGACTTGAAGTTTGAAATAACTTTTACAAGCATAACGAATTACAAAACACTAAAAGACATTGAGAGTAAAACAATCCTCATCGTAAAAAATATAAATAAGGAATTACATATGTAGAAGAAAACATTCTGACCTAAATTAATGGCTTTTATCAACCAGTGCCCCGCCTTATAAGGAGTTGAAGCGATTTATTTGAAACAATCGCAAGTTAAAATCAATCGCAACTGTGTACTTAACATAGGCATAGGCGTACGAGAAGGGGGGGGGGGGGGTGCAGCCAACCCCCCCCCGGATTTTGAAAGTGCCGATATTCCGGCAACTCACACCTAATGTTCAGGGAGTGAGGTGCCCGAATATCCTCATATTTCAGTCATTATATGCCGAAATATGTTATTTTTATGATTTTTCACAACGGAAAGGCACAATTATTTTTGGTCGCTAGCTGCACGCGCTTGTAAATTAAAAAAAGGAAAGTTACTATCATTTTTTTTACAACAAAAAGGGCATAGGTGCCGTACCATATCAAACCCCCAACCTTCGCGTTGCCAGTCAAGCGCTGTAAACCGTTCGACTACGACACCTCCACACACGCACACGCACACACACGCACACGCACACAGCTCTACATGGCTTTACTTCCGAGGACAGGTATTGTTCCTCTATTGTTCCTCGTCCTCGGACAGTCGACGGAATAAAGCACAAATTCATTGTTCGACGTTCGAGGACTATTGTCCGGCTTCCGAGGACCATTGTTGTCATGATTTTTTTTTTGTTCTCTGTCCGAAAATGTCCTCGGACATACTGCTAAACAGACCCACCCCCACAGAGTCACACACACACACACACACACACACATAAACACTTATTCGATTCTTCTAATCTCGTCCTCTTATTTTCGTCTCTTTTCTCTTCTCCTCTCCTCTTTTATAAACCTTCCCAGTTTTGTGTCTCCATTTCATTTTTTTATTCATTGCGGGGGTGGGGGAGGTGCTTTTCGTCGAAAAGAGATCCGCTTTTTGAAGATGGCAATTAAAACCATAATATCCTATCGTGACCCTAAATTTTCCCTTTAACAGTGGCGTAGCTAGAGTCTAGCCATTGTGGGAGCGTTGGCACCATTGGAGGCACAAGTCTTTTGGAATAATCTTAAAGCTAATCTAAGAGGGTTGGGGGGGGGGGGGGGTTGCCGGAAGGGGTCCAACCGTCTTCTTTCCTATTCCATTTTGTTTCTTTTTTTCCTATTTTTTCGCCATCCGATTAGGGAGGGGTGGGGGCATGCCCTCCCCCCCCCCCCCCCGTTGCTACACCTCTGCTCCTGATGAATTCGCCTTTTTTTACCAGGAATTATGAACCCTATTTCATTTTTCGGAAATACGAACCCTATTTCATTTTCGGAAATACGAACCCTTTTTCATTTTCGGAAATACGAACCCTATTTCATTTTCGGAAATACGAACCCTTTTTCATTTTCGGAAATACGAACCCTTTTTCATTTTCGGAAATACGAACCCTTTTTCATTTTCGGAAATACGAACCTTCGGAAATATGAACCCTATTTCATTTTCGGAATTATGAACCTTCGGATAAACGAACCTTCGGAATAATGCAACAAATGTTCGGAATTACGAACCCTTTTTCATTTTCGGAATTATGAACCCCCAGGCATGGGAAATTAGTGTTTCGGAAATACGAACCTTCGGAAAAACGAACCTTCGGAAAAACGAGATGCCCCCGTACAGTAGTAGCTCAATTTTATGAATATTGTTACAAAGAATCTTGATCAGTATATCCCTACCACGACACCAATTTCCTTTGGCAAGACATTAAGCTACATTTGCCACTCATCACCCAGGTGAAGTAAATGCGTACCCGGTAAGAAGAAATTCCGTCCATGCTTGAGCGTCGATCTATATCGTGGCCATTCTTGATCGTGGCTAAAGCCGGGGAAATTATGATTGCAAGCCCCACATGAAAATCAGTAATACTGATAAGGCTATCTTGGGTATAGAAATGACAGTTATTTTGTTACCGGTGTCTTTGATTGCAGGTCAGCGTGGGCGAAGTGGACATGGCCATCGGCAGCGACCAGGGCGGTTCAGTCAGACTCCCATCTTCCTGGACCGGTATAGTAGGGATAAAACCAACTTTCGGCCTAGTGCCTTACACTGGGGCCATGGGGATGGAGTCTGCCATAGATCATCTTGGACCTATGGCACGGACCGTCAAAGATTGTGCTCTTCTACTCGAGGTTATACCTCTTTTCACAAATTCGCAGTAACTGTTGGGGGAGGGGAAGGGGGCAAATGCCGCTTCCTACATAAGAAAGGTTTCTAGAAAATAACGGCTACAGCCCATACATGAGACTGACATCCCACGTGACCTACGGCCATGGGCCTATGGACAAGTGGGTTGTCAATCTAGAGGGATGTTCCGGAAAAGGCCATCTCAGTGATTATAGAAGCAGATTTGTCGATTTACCCTGCACTATAAAGGCGATATAAAATGTATGAGAAATGCATTTGAGGGAAAATGAAGATTGAATGGCATCTTCATGCTCGATATTTGCCATGCAGGATTATGCTCATTCATGAATATGCAGAAGATTAATAACAGTTCTATAATCTTATTCAAATAAAGATTAAAATTAATATTCTTCTGTTTTTCCTTCTATTTCACCAAAGATCATGCTTATTCATTTGCTTGCTATCTAGGTTATTGCTGGATACGATGGAGGGATGGATCCTCGACAGCACCCGAACATCACCGTTCCAGAATACACAAACGAGGTATTTGGTAGAAACATTAGTATTCCACACAACCTTTGTTTCATGATAACAAGACATACACCATGAAGTTGCTATAAGGCTATTTTGTGCTTGCATGAATGTTCTGATTTTGCATTTTGATCATAACATTTTTTTCCCCAAAACATCCGATTTTTACAAGTATAATTAAACATGCATGAGAACCCATTCTACACAATGACTGGTTTTATGTCAAAGCAATTGTCTTATATTTCTGTCTAAACGTAGGCCTATCGCCTAAATATCTCCTCCCCCACAAGATCTCATATCGTTCACTTATCATGCTTATAGAATCGTGTAATTTAATTTTTGCTGTTATATTAATGATTTTCAGTTGGAGGGTGCGAACATTAACGGACTCAAAATCGGCATCCTAGAAGAAGGATTCACGGCATCTAATGCTGATCAAGAAGTAAACGCACTTTTGAAAGACGTCATCAGCAAACTGACAGATGTGGGAGGTGTCGTCCTGGATACATCTATACCTCTACACCTAAAAGGTATTTCTTTAGTCGAGTCGTGGTCGAGTGGTTTAATCACTTGACTGGGGATGCAGAGGTCGTGGGTTCGAACCCCGACACGGCACTTATGTCCTTGGGCAAGGCATTTTATCTATATTGCTCCTCTCCACCCTGGTGTTAAATGGTAGGATGCGAACGTCGTGGCTAGAATAGCACGTGTGCGCCTGTAAAATGGTTGCCAAGCTGGAATGCTCCCAAGTGGAGTGGAGAATGTGCACTCTGAGTGCTGAATCGCAATTGAATCCAATGACCGGGATGTATATTATTATTATCATTTACATCTTGAGGATCGTCAAAGTTATAGGCTACGAGGGGACTGAGTTGACTGCAACCCCCCACCCCTGAGAATTCCGAAAATATTCAGGCAACTGCTACCTCAAATTGGGGTAGCTGCCAACTCATATTATTTTGGGCAGGGAGGCGTGCATTTTGTTATCTTATTTGTCTATTTTGATGGCAAATTTGATATTCGGGCAAGAGACGTCAGCCCCTGACCCGTACCTCTATATGCTCAAAGTCATGTACTTTTATAAATATGACATAGTTATGGTTCATTTTGAAAATTTAAGAAGTGTCTGATTAAAGTCTTCAAAGTTTAAGAAAAATCGAGGTTCATGAATTTTTTCTATAAATAATCATTACAAATAATCTTATATTTTCTGGACCACTTTCGAAAGCAAAAGTTTGGTTTATTATATTACTCAATGAATAATATAATGAAATCCTGTCGAAAATGATTATAATCATATTCATAATAATGATTTCTTTCGTATTTTATCTTGCCTTGTGCATGCAGGACCTGCAATCTGGCAGTGTACAGCGGAAGGCAATTACGAAAACATGGTAAAACTGGGAGGTGGGTATACACAAATTATAATACATTTCCATGTATAGACGACAATAAAAAATGATGGCTATCGTGCAAAATGCGTGACTGAATCATGAATAAGATGACGCTCTCGTGGAATACACATATACCGGTATATATAATGAAATAATATCGTTATGAATTACTTCACAGAATACAAAGCAATGAGGAGGAATATTGTGCATTTTTCATTCTGATCATTTTTAGATTAATCTACTGCATTGGTAAAAGGAAAATCAATTTTTACAAGCCATAGTATACAAACATTATATTGTTTGAATTTTCGGTTGGTACCTTCGGTGAGTATATAAATGAATAAAACCCTTCACATACGATGTATCTCGTTCAGGAAACGGAACTGGGCACACAGGCTATTATCCAACCAGCTTCGCGATAGCATCAGGTAAAATGTACTCGTCAAGACCAAACGATTTACCAGATACAATGAAGGTACATCTCTACATTTCTCAAATTGGAATTTTAATAAAAGAAAGAGGGGTTATGAAATATGAATAAATGGCACTTCGTTTTGTACAATGACTATACTTTCTCAGTTTGCTTGTTTGTTCCAGTCTCCATCCTTTATATTGTTATGTAATTCCGAAACGCAAATTTCCCATAGCAAGGGATTCATAATTCCGAAAATGAAATAGGGTTCGTAATTTCTAACATTTGATGCATTACTCCGAAGGTTCGTAATTCCGAAAATTAAATAGGGTTCGTTATTCCAAAAATTAAAAAGGGTTCATAATTCCGAAAATGACATAGGGTTCATAATTCCGAAAATGAAAAAGGGTTCATAATTCCGAAGGTTCGTAATTCCGAAAATACAATAAAGAGCCCTACATAACTTTTCGGAATTACGAACCCTGTTTCATTTTCGGAATTATAAACCCCTTTTCACTTTAGGAATTATAAACCTTCGGAATAACGATTCGTCGGAGTAACGAACCTTCGGAATTATGAACCTTCAGAAAAACGACATGTAACCCTTGAATCTAAATAATGCACACCTCCCGCCTGCAAAACTCTTTGAGTTATGGAAAACTTATAATATTATAGATGGTTATGCTTCAAGGCGAGTACATGAAGAAGAACTACAAGAGTCAGGTGTACTGCAGAGGTAGGAATCTGGTCTTCACTCTTCGCCAGGCCTATGACGACGCCTTGAAGAAAGTGGATGTGCTAGCTCTACCAACCATTCCGTTCACAGCTACTAAACTCTTGGAAAAAGGGGCCACGATGCAAGGTAATAAGCTTTCAACTAAAATGAGAGATGTTCAGGGGCGTCTCCAGACAGTTCTGATGGGGGATGTTGCCATCATGTGTAACAATGAAAATTAATGGTTGTCAAATTTTCTAATTTATGACAGATCTTCCACATAATGTTCCAACGGAAAAGGGGGTGCGATTTAAAACTTGGTGATCCCACCCTCCCCTCTACTGACGCCCCTGGATATGCACTAACAAGATGTTCTTTACATAAATGTTTTTACTTGCGCTGCTTGCGCAGACTTTGACAGTATCCATCATTCGAAATTCTCATTCAATATAAAGTTCTTTGAAGCACAATATGCAAAATAGTGATTTCTATCAAAAAAGGTAGAAGATGAATAATAACAACATCAATAACATGAACATTTTCGAGGTTCGACATCCAAAAGGCTGTACGGCGGGAGGGGTTGTAATTCATGTGAATAATCTTTTGAAAATCTTCCAAACTTTTACAGATTACTTCAAGAACTGCTTTGAGATGACCCGTAACACCATCGCTTTCAACGTGACCGGTCACCCCGTCCTTAGCATCAATGCCGGCTTCATCCGTGGTCTGCCGGTAGGTCTCATGCTGGTTGGAAGACACCATGATGAGCTCACGGTCTTCAAGGTCGCCCAGGCCGTGGAGAAAGTCAGGGATGCTGTCCAATGAATCAAGACAGATCTTGAAATGAATGGCGAACTATATAGATGGGATCGTGTCATGCACTTCCACTATCCCTTTGTTTCTCTCGCTTATTCACCTTCTTCTTCTTTATTTTCTTTTCCCCCTTAATTTCTTTTTCTTTTCCCTCCCCCTTTTTTCTCTCACACTTTTTTTGTTGCTAGAGTTATCAAGTTTCTTTTATTTCATGGACTAACTATTTTTTCAGACAGGGGTCTATGAAATACAAGCGATGCTTTTTTAATAGACCCCTCAACTTATGGTTTCCTTTACAATTTTTATATCATACCAATTGCTTTATCAACGTAAATGATACCTTAGTCTATTGAATTATATTTTGTTATATCTATGTCTATGTACATGTATATAATTGTTCTATGTTATTGCTCTGAATTTTTATAAATCTTGTTTTAAAAAAGACATGTGGAAAATCAAGAAACTTTGAAAATTTGAAACCTCTCTCTTGCTCTGTAGTTTCACGTTTTTCCAATCTGAAGTGGGGTGGTGTGGGTGTACAAGGATATAGAGGCCCAGTTAGTATTATATGCATATTACCATCATTTTTTGAAAATTCAAGTTCATTGCCCATTTAACGAGGCTGCCATTGTAATATATTATAGGCCCTGTGTTTTAGTAAACGTGTCAATTTTTCGTCTTCCTGCATTCGAAATTTGTAATATTATGAATGTAATTCGCCTCCCTCTATATTGCTATTACTGTTTTATGAGCTTTTGTTAACACGTACTTTTTATCAAGAGGAATGTGAATTTTTAATTCTATTCAATTCAAAATAAAAGTTGCATATGCAAAAAAGGTCCTCTGCATCGTGAGCTTACAAATTAAGGCATGATATTAATTTATTCATACAATAGCCATAATCTTGCCGGAGTATGTTAAAAGAGTTTGTTTATGAAAATGAAAAAAATAATTACATGTGGATTAAGTGTTGATGTATTTAACATAAACGGGTAAGTCAACTTTTATCATGCAATAAATCACATTAACAGATTGGTGAATGATTGAACAAATGATATTATGAGTTAAGAATGTTTTAAAAGCAGAACTATAGGCCTAGATTATTTTGAAGTCAGTTCATGCAGGAGCAAATGTTGGAATTGTCCCCAATTTTAATGATATATCAACCAATGGCATTAGCAATGCGCAAACTTGAAATTTCCATAATGTACAGTTATTTTAAAGAAAGAATAACAAGCTTCTTACTTTCATCAAATTTTGTTTAAACTTTTCACGAATTTGTTTCTCGGCTTTTTTGCTTTCCTTCAGTATTCTGTCCTATTACTCAAAATTAATGTACATCGTAATGTAAGTGTTATTTTTTAACTTATTTTGTATCAACGAAACAGGATGATTTGTGGAGATACCATTTTTTGTATGACAACGTTACAAAAGTACTGGAACGTCGATCGCGGGAAGGAAGGCGGGGGTGGGGGGCTAGCCCGCAGTAACTTTTATATTGACTATGTCGGCCTATTTACGCATTATTCATTTGCCCCCAAACCGAAATAGACTGACGCCCGAGTACGGTATCGAAAATGAATTATTCATGATTAGGAATATGTCTCTGAGGAGATCAATATGATAAAATATAAGCAAATATCATGACTAAATATCTAGGCATGAAAGAGAATTGTGCCTAATTCTACTCGCTGAGAAATACGTGTGTCAGTCGTAAAATAAAAGAATAATACATGTACTTGCTATAGTAAGTATTGATTTTTTTGTTTTTGGGTCTTTGTGAAAATATGAAGTGTAGTTTAAGAGATTTTTTTATTTTTTTCTACGTGCGTATTTACAATACTTGAGAGAAATAGAATAATACTCATTTTGTTGTCATAAAAACTGTGTTGGTGTCTCTATCCTGACGAAATCATGAAACATAAACCCACCATAAGAATTAAACCTTTAATTTACCGATACGTGAAAATAGAATAAGGAACTAGCGCTTGAGACAAAGATGACTTTAAAAAAATTATATGTAGAAAAGAGATATACTTGATTTACAAACCCAAATAATATATATAAAGTTCTTTTTGACTTTATATAGGCCTAATTTCCTTGCTCCCAAACTAAAATACAAGTGAGTTTTTACTTTTGGTAAAATATATACAGGTATATATATTTCCATTATCATCCCTATATATTTTATGCTGCAGCCGTTAAAAATACGTTTGTAAAGATATCCTAGGATTCTACTTCAAAAAATAATACTCAATTACAGAAAAGATCGATGACACACTTCGACATAACGTCTTTAGGAGTTCTGTGCACACTTCACGCTCTTTGATGACACGAACAAGCCGAAGTCGAATCACATGACTTCATGTAATCACATGACTATTATTTTGCTGAGAGAGACCGAAATTTAGATTGGATTCTGCATCGGATAACATTGTTAAGAGAATTATGGAACAAAATCTGGACAAATTGTTGGATGAAACGTGAGTATTTATTAAAATTTATCACTGAAAATATAGAAACGTGATTTAATTTTGTATGAAATTGACGTTTTTGTGTGAGATCAGTGTTGCCTATGCTTATGATGTTGCCCCATACGTCCATTATCGTGTATGGTTTTCATTCTTTCCGTGTTTTTTTTTTGTTAATTGTATGTTTGAGTTTTTTGTAAAAAAATAATTATTCATTATTAATATCATTAATTATCTTTATAATGTACTTCATTTGTTATATTTGTTACCGAATGCTCTTGAAATATGCAGTGGCATGCAGGTGGCTTAATTCTTGTATCATGAGACATGAACATGATGAATGATGATAATCACTGATCACAATTTTTTATCCCAATTAGGACTAGTAGTAGTAGGAGATTGAGAAAAATAAAATAAATGATATATTAAAGGATTAAATCCAGTAAAGTCAGAATTATTTGCTAGAATCGGAAAGTACTAAAGAGGGAAAAAAAGAGAAATCATGGAAAAGGTATGATATTAAACTATTTAAAAAGAAGGAGAGGAAGAAAAAGAAGAAAAATTCAAATACGGAGGTGCAGAGCAGCTCCCCCCAGCTGTGTCGACACCGCCGGAGTCCTATCAGTCAACCAGATCTGGACATAGAGGCATTGATGCCTACCTGCGTCCAGAACTCAACCTTAAGTACTACTAGTAACCTTAAGTAAGTGAAGAAGAAGAAGAAGAAGAAAAAGAAGAAGAAGGAGGAGGAGGAGGAGAAGAGGAAGAAGAAGAAAGAGGAGGAGGAGGAGAAGGAGGAGGGAGAGAGAGAGACAGAGAGGGGGAGGAGGAGGAAACAAAGAAGGAAAAAAGAAGGAGAGAGAGAGGGGGAGGAGGAGGAGGAGAAGGAGAAGAAGAAGAAGAAGAAGAAGAAGAAAAATAAAATAAAATAAGAATGCAAGGGGAAATGGACAATTCAGACAAATAACAGAATCTGAGATAGAATGATAAAATTACAAAAAAATATTAAAAATTTACTTTGCCATATCTATTTTATTAACTTAGAATGGAGTCCCCTGGAGTTATGGGAGTTCTTTGTGCTGACAAACAGGGACTATGCTACAGTGGTAAGTGTGAGAGAGTTCATGAAGTTGTATGGTTGACGGTGAGGGATACAAATAGAGAGAGAGAGAGGGGGGGTGGGGATAGAAGAAATTTAATACAAAGAAGGAAAAAAAAAAGACTAATGACATTTATCATTCAGGACATCTTTAAGACATAGAAAATATTATGCTTTCAAATGGACAACTGTAGATAAGTAGTGTTTTCTGTAATTTTGGTGATTACATTTGTCTTCATGTGTAAAATCTATTCCAGAAAATCAAAATTTTCAGTTTAAATGAAAAATCAATAAAGATCAGTCGTGTATATTGGCTACGGTATATGTTTATGCCAGTAATTGGAGTATGCTTGTCATTAACCTTTGCATTTTACTTTGCCAATTTATTGTCCTTGAACAGCCAAAGGAACAGCCTCGGTAGGATCTGCAGGTATCATAGCTTCTCTCTCTCAGCAAGCATCTCTTCTAGTACCAGAAAGCAGTAGTGCCCCTGTCATTTGTCTAGAGTCGGATAAAGGGTAAGTTCTTGCATGTCAAATAATAAAAAGGAAACAGGTGGTAGAGTTTATGAGGATTTTTTTTTTTTCATTCTCTCAGTTCAAATTTGGATGTACTGTTGTCAAAGGGCTTCAGGGTCCTCAAAATGAAAAGGCCGACCCTAGAAGTGCAATATGACGTGATCATGCCAGATCATACTCAGTATTTTATTGTTGTATCCTGTATCAACCATTCATATTGATTTGCTATTGGGATTTGTAAAAATCTTGATAGAATATTCTACAAACATTGATGCAGTAAAATATATCTGTCACTGTTACTGGCCCGTATTCTGAACTCCGGTTTAACTTAAACCATGGTTTAAATCTGTGGTTTAACTATGGGTAGCCAAAACTGTCAAAACTCTGTTTACACTGTATGTTCCTTATGTTTACTGGATTCTGGTTTCATGCGTTAATGGTCAAGAAAACTATTGTACTTATCATTCCCAGACAGTTTTTAAAAGTTTGAGTACCAAAAATGCTGATAAATTGAATATCTACTGTTATATATTTGTGTCACATTTGGCTGCCCATAGTTAAACCACACATTTAGACCATGGTTTAAGTTAAACTGGAGTTCAGAATACGGGCCAATGGGTTTCCTGTAGAATTTATAATATAGAATGGAAATGGATGCTCAAATCAGTGTGGAAACAATCAGTTCAACAATTAGTTTCATCATTCTTTCTTTTTTTCTTTCTTTTTTTAATTCTGCTCGTTTCAGAAATGTTTTAATCAAGTCGCACCAGGATGTTACAATAGCAATCCACAAGATGCCAACGTACTGAGAGACTACTTGGAACAAATTTGTTTTAAAGACACTAAATGAAACTTGGTGTAAAAATACAAGGAGATGGTTTATGCACCACTCAGAAATGCATTCAAGTATACATCTGGCACAAAAGTGGAAGTCATTCCTGCCTTTCAAGCCCGTGCTAAGATGGCTACATTGATTTTCCATCATCATATGAACTTGGTAACATGATCTCTTAGGTTGAGCTTGCTCGCCTTGTATCCAAAAGAGAAATATGAGGTGTAATACCCTCCTGCTTTCCAATGAGTGGTTACTTATATTTGTAATCTGAAATAAGTTTGAGACAGATCCATAACTTTACTTTTTTTTCTTTGAGGTAAGGTGTTTTTGTCTCTATCTTTTAAATGAAAATTGTAATCAAATTTCATGGGATTGAAGATTACAGTTAAAAGGGAAAGTCCACCATGACACCAAGTTGGTTTTAAAAGAAGGAGAAAAATTAAAGAAACATCAATGAAAGTTTGAGCAAAATCCAATAACAAATAAGAAAGTTATGAATATATTCCTTCATCAACAACTAAGAAAATGAAAATTTATGAAATTTTTTGTACAGACTAAATGGTAGAGGAGCTCGCAAGATACGTTACAAGTTGCCACTTTGTGTTTGATTGATCACAACTTCAAAAATTTCATAACTTTCTTGTTTCTCGTCAGATTTTGCTCAAACTTTCACTAATCTGTTGCTCTCATTTTTCTTCTTTTATTTAAATCAACTTAATACCATTGTGGACTTCCCCTTTAGTATGTATTGTGAGTAGAATTTTCTTAGAAATATCACCTAGTTGTTCTTGCTGAATCCTTTGTTAATAAAACTATATCTACAAAGAAACCCATCCTTTTTTGTGTTATGCCCCTATTTAGATTCAGTGGAATGTAGGCCTAATCCTTTATTACATATATATGTATTAAATTTGTCAAACGTCTTTGCTGAATAGATTTATTGCAAAAATATATTGGTTTACTCATGTACACTATGTAGATAACGAGTATTGAAATCATTCCTTTGCACAGGTCTAATATACCTTGGTAATAAATTTTCCCCATCAATTTATAGCTCTCTGAATCCCAACACTTGCGGTGCTCTATTTTTTGGCATGCAAATAGAGCACCACAAAGGGAAGGGTACTTCTGGTTTAATTGCACATTCACACTTTTGATATTAATCATCGTTGAGAATATGTTGATAGAACTGTTCATCCTAGCAAAAGTCTTTCTTCCTAATCAAGCAAATAATTTCTTTGAAACTGGTAATGAGGACATACCATGTTTAAATCTGAAGAAGAATGATCAAAATCATTGAAAATTTGATATCAAAACTCAGCAAAGCAATCACGCATGAAGGCAATTCAAGCGATGCAGACCCAAATAGGCCAGAAGTTGGTGTCCAAGCACAGTACCTTTGCCCCAGATATCAGGAGAGGTAATATGGGTTAATATCGGCTGTAAGGGATAGGAAGAATTAGACCTGACTATTATGAATACATCGGAAGGATACTATACTGTGTTTTAAATTTTTCTGTTGATCTTTGTTTTCATCAAGATCTTTGTTTTCATCAAGTTGGGTAGTAATACACCGAGAGTTGATTTAATGATGTGCATCAAATTTCGAACGGCAGTTTGTTTCTAAAATTCTAAAAATTCTAAAAATCTGTCCATCTATTGAAGATTGAACCTCCATCTTCAGGAAGAAATTATCACCTAAAACCCGTACCATAAGTTTGAGAAAAATACATGTTTTTGTAGGGGTTTCAATGAATCTTGCTCCATGGCAATTCATGTATTTGTTTTGTTGATAGTAAGTATCAGGTGAAGCCATCGTATTTTCAAATTGAAATTAATATCTTACAACTTATACGATTTAGTATTGTGTCACATCATTTATCCATGTATCAATTTAATTGGAAGATAATAAAGATTTTTCAAGATGAGTTTCAAGTATTGTGCAACCTCTGTGATATTCGAAACACTATTCTGGGTCATGTAACAAAAAGCTTATCAATTGATCATATGACCAATCATTCCTATGATTTATATTTTGTGATCAATCGCATCAATCGCAAAATACCAATCAACTGCAAACTTATATGTTGTGTTACAAGGCCTAGAATTCAATTTTTAGAATAATTCTAAGAAGTTTACAGATAGTGTTGTTACTATGCTAGTATTATATCAAGGGCGGATCTAGGATTGAGTAAAAGAGGGGGCACAAAAATGAAAGTTTGTCAAAAGGTAGACCCATATTTTTTTGGTCTCACCAGCTTCTTGAAAAGTAGCTCGGGGGGTGGGGGGGGGGGGTGGTGACGACGCCAATGATTATATTATCAACATATTAATGCACTGGAGTTCATTGCATTAGTACATTGTACATGTACATGTACATGCATTATTTTCTTATGTAATAAAAAGATTTGGAAAGATTTGATATTTGAGTCATGCCATATGCACCTGCAGCAAAGGAGTTTGTGAAGGAGGGTGATAAAATTATGATTAAGACAATGCAGCAGGGGTGTGGGAAAGGATATGTGGTTTGTAGTGAAATATAGTTCCACATTCCTCTCTACAAAATTGTCAGATTACAGATGATTTATATATTTTGTTTCAGTTTGAAACATTATTTAACTATTTGGTACAATTCTTATTTTAGTTGCTAGGTAAACACAATATCTTCAGTTTCATAATTAATTATAATTGATCTTATTTGAGTTTTTTCTGATGATGAATTTATGATAACCCCCCCCCCCCCCCAAAAAAAAAAGAAGTCCTTGATAATGGATACATATCAAGTATGAATTTGACTGTGTTTATGAGAGAGAGAGAGAGAGGGGGGAATATACAGAACAAAGAGAAAGAAAGTACTCAGAGTGGAAAAGATAAGGAATAGAGAGAAGATATAGGAAGGCAGAGATTGAGAGGAAGGTAGTAAGAAAGAGTGAGAAAGAAAGGGAGAGAAAGACAGACAGAGAGAGAGAGAAGAGAAGAAAGAGAGAGAGAGAATGAGACAAAAGAGAAGAGAAAATAAACGTATTTATGTGACGCCCTCTAGAGCTATGACAATGAATAGTGAGTACGTCATATTTGATGGAGCATTTGATGGTGCAATATTTCACTGATAAATAGTGAAATTATCTTGAGTTCTGTCGGGGTGAGCCTTGGTGTATCATTTGAGCCTGAAGTAACCGGACTTTAAACCATGAAGCTACTCATGTTCAAACCCAACATCATGACAGATGGTGGGTGGGTTGTATGCTACACTGAATTCGACACTCGTCCTTTTTGCTTTAAATTATTTTTTTTTGCATATAACTAGTGAAATTGAAAATTAGTCAGTGGCAGTGGGAGGGGCACATCCAGCCCGTGCCCCTCCCCGAACGAGTTTTCGAGAGCTGGCGACACCAAATAAATACGGATCTCCCTTTTCCAAAAGTTGACAAACCTGCATTTGTGTGCCCCAAAATAAATACTGGATCCGCCCCTACATAGTCATTGGAAAGAGTCTAAGTAGTGATGTCAAAGAGGAGGGAGACAGTGAGATATAGAGAGAGAGAGAGATATATGTATATATATATATATATATATATAAACATGATAAAGAGAGAGGTTAGTGATAGATGGGACTGAGTCAAATAAATTGACACTATTAAAGGCTTAAACAAACGGCTTTAAAGACTATAGCCCTTTCCCTTCCCCGTATATACTGGAGAGATATAGTTCTTTGTTATACAAAAAATATACGTAGCTTTGATTTGATTAGGAGTTAGGACAACAGCACCTTTCATTTTTATTGTTTGTGTTGATTTTAGAATATTGTTTATAAATATTGAAGCGAGACAATTCATACTAGGTGCATTGACATATCCCCTTCCCACGACATGTTTCCTTTTAATCATCTAAACGAGACAATCATGAAAAGAATCGGGTAATTCTGTTTTCCTTTCTCTTATTATTTCTTCTTCCAACTAAACTTGTATTGATGTGTCGCCCTCTCTGACAATGAATTGAATAGTGATTACATCATATTTGATGGTGCAATATTTCACTGTTGGCGATAAATAGTGAAATTATCTGCAGTTCTGTCAGGGTGAGCCTTGGTGTATCATACGAGCCTAAAGTAACCGGACTTACCATGAAGCTACTCATGTTTAATAATAATAATAATAATAATATGCCCATTTATATAGCGCAGCCACTATATGGATATACTCTACTGCGCTTAATACAAAGTATCACATTTTAAACCCAACATCATACAGGTGGTGGGTGGGTTGTATGCTACGCTGAATTCGACACTCATCCTTTTTGCTTTAAATTATCTTTTTTTGCATATAACCATTGAAATTGAAAAAAAGATTTTTTGTTTAATCAAAGATTTTGTGATCAAGATTGAAAGCGAGGGACATAGTCAGTGGCAGATCTGGGAGGGGCACATCCAGCCCGTGCCCCCTCCCTTTTGGAAGAAAAGTATGCATTTTGACCATAAATGATCCGCCATTTTTGCGATTGTGCCCCCGCCCCCTTTAGAATGAAAACCTTTTCCTTTTTGATTTCTTTTGCTTGTCAGAGAATTATGGAGGGAAACTGGACCCCCCCCCTGAACGAGTTTTCGAGGGCTGGCGACACCAAATAAACACGGGTCTCCCTTTTCCAAAAGCTGACAAATCCTGCATTTGTGTGCCCCACTTATGCAAAATACTGGATCCGCCCCTACATAATCATTGGAAAGAGTCTAAGAAGTGATGTCAAAGAGAGAGAGGGAGAAAGAGAGAGAAAGAGAGAGAGAGAGAAAGAGAGAGAGAGAGAGAGAGAGAGAGATAAACATGATAAACATGGTTTACTTTATTATGATGTTTCTGATCATTTACCAATATTTTCTATTTCTCAATCTCAGTTTATTCAAAATAAGAATAAAAATAGATATCAAAAGCACAGAAAAGAAACAAAACGAAATATAGAAATATTAAATGTTCATTTAGCACAAGAAAAATGGGATGATGTATTAAATGAATCCGACATTAATATAGCATATGATAATTTTATGAAAACTTTGTTATTTTATTATAATAAAAATGTACCGTTAGTGAATTCAAAAAGGTCTCATAAGGTTAAGCAACCATGGATTACTAAGGGTATTAAACGGTCCATAGCCACTCGTAATAAATTATATAGGGAAGCCCTTAAAAGTCAGTGTATGGAAAAACATAATAAATATAAAACTTATAGAAATATTCTTACATCTTCCATACGATTATCTAAAAAGTTATTCTAATAATATAAATACAAATAAAAGTAACACTAATTTATTATGGAAAACTGTAAAGGATCTTTTAGGACAGAAAACGAAACAAAATAATGATTGTTTTATAATTGATGAACAACAAATTACTGATCCAATCAGAATTTCAAATGCTTTTAATGAGTATTACATAAATGTTGGTCCTAATTTAGCAGCAAATATAAATGCTGGTGAAGCAAATTACACGAAATTCTTACCACCCCCTTGTGATAATTCTTTATATTTTATTCCAACCAATGAAAATGAAATTATAAATATAGTTCGACAACTTAATTCTACAAATTCTAGTGGCCATCATGGTATAAGTGTTTGCTTATTAAAACAATTTATTTTTTATATTGTAACCCCCTTAACGTATATCTTTAACCAGTCATTGTTAACGGGCAAATGCCCGAACTCCCTCAAAATCGCTAAAGTAGTTCCCATTTATAAAAAAGATGACATTTCCTTAATTTCTAACTACAGGCCCATATCATTATTACCAAGTATTTCTAAAATTCTTGAAAAGATTATTTATAAACGACTTCATACATTTCTGCAAAAAAATGATTTATTAATTCCAAACCAATTTGGTTTTAGACATGGTCACTCTACTGATTATGCTATTTTACACATGTATGATAAAATAATTGAAGCCTTTTCAAACAATGAACATGTTATAGGAGTATTTATGGACCTGTCAAAAGCCTTCGACACAATAGATCACAAGATATTAATTCACAAATTACAAAATTACGGAGTCAGGGGTCAAGTTCTTTCATGGTTTAATAATTATTTGGAAGACCGGCAACAATATGTATCTTTCGAAAGTCATGAATCAAACAAACTTTATTATATTTGCAGATGATACCAGGATTTGTTGCTCCCATAAGAACATTGGTACTCTGATAACGAAGTTAAACAGTGAACTATCTTTGTTACACAAAAAATATACGTAGCTTTGATTTGATTAGGAGTTAGGACAACAGCACGTTTCATTTTTATCGTTTGTGTTGATTTTAGAATATTGTTTATAAATATTGAAGCGAGACAATTCATACTAGGTGTATTGACATATCCCCTTCCCACGACATGTTTCCTTTTAATCATCTAAACGAGACAATCATGAAAAGAATCGGGTAATTCTGTTTTCCTTTCTCTTATTATTTCTTCTTCCAACTAAACTTGTATTGATGTGTCGCCCTCTCTGACAATGAATTGAATAGTGATTACATCATATTTGATGGTGCAATATTTCACTGTTGGTGGTAAATAGTGAAATTATCTGCAGTTCTGTCGGGGTGAGCAATATGTATCTTTCGAAAGTCATGAATCAAACAAACTAAATATTAAATGTGGGATACCTCAAGGATCGATATTAGGTCCTTTATTATTTATTATTTATATAAATGACATTATTAGATCTTCTCCACTTTTAAACTTTATTATATTTGCAGATGATACCAGCATTTGTTGCTCCCATAAGAACATTGATACTCTGATAACGAAGTTAAACAGTGAACTATCGAAGATTTCTCAGTGGTTTAAATACAATAAATTGTCATTAAATATAGAGAAAACAAACTTTATTTATTTTACAAATAGTAATGCGCATGGACATATAAATTGTAATGTTGAGATTGACGGTTTGCCGCTCATTGAGAAACAATCTACAAAATTTTTAGGGGTCACAATTGATTCTCATTTAACTTTTAATGATCATATACTTAATATACATATATCAATGTCTAGGAATATTGGAATTCTATATAAGTTAAAAGATTTTCTTACAGAGAGGTCCATGGTTATACTGTATAATTCGTTGGTTTTATCACATGTGTTATATTGTAATATTGTATGGGGCAATTGTAGTAATATAAGAATTATATGTTTTTACTTCAGAAGAGAGCTATTCGCATTATTACAAACTCAAGTTATTTGGCACACACGGAACCTGTATTTCATCGTTTAAAAACTTTGAAAATACAAGATATTCATACTTTGCAGACAGGCATTTTTATGTATAAATATTCCTATAATCATCTTCCTTCTTTATTTCACAATATATTTCAGTTAAACTCTAACATTCATACAAATCCCACCCGTCGATCTATAGATTATCATTTAGAAAATCCCAAAATAATAAAAGCTCAAAAATCAATAAGACATCACGGACCAGACGTTTGGAATACCTTACCAAATCAAATAAGACAATGTGTGTCTCTCTTTTCTTTTAAGGCATCCCTAAAAAAAATGTTGTATTCAAAATATCAACAGACTTGATATTTCTCAACTCTTGGTCACTCTGTTAAGTTGTGTCAGAAAGACTATTTTGCATTGTATCTTGTCATTCTTAATTCAATATTCCATAACATCAATAGATAATAGCTTATGTTCTCCCATAACACACCATTTTCATTACGCTAAATACAATATGCACACACACACACACACACACACTCAAACTCCTGCGCAGTAATTCGCATATTTATTTTCTCTTCTCTTGTTTTTTTTGTTTGTTTTTATAGTAAGATGCTACCTCCATGTTATTTCTTTGAGGCTGTCATCCTCGTCAAGCTTTGCTTATGATGGCAGTCTCCTACATTTTTTCAACTTGCTGTATTGCATAATACTTACAAATTACTAGTATACATTACTTATATTTCTATTTTTATATAATACGTTAAACTCCATATGTATATTATGTAATTCATTTGCTTATATGTTTATATGTATGTATTATTTTGTATTATGCAGTATCTGTTTATACGTTATCTCTTGCCTTTGTTATATACATGGAAAAATGTAGAAATAAAATCAAATCAAAATCAAATCAAATCATAAAGAGAGAGGTTAGTGATAGATGGGACTGAGGCAAATAAATTGACACTATTAAAGGCTTAATAACAAACGGCTTTAAAGACTATAGCCCTTTCCCTTCCCCGTATACTGGAGAGATATAGTTCTTTGTTATACAAAAAATATACGTAGCTTTGATTTGATTAGGAGTTAGGACAACAGCACCTTTCATTTTTATTGTTTGTGTTGATTTTAGAATATTGTTTATAAATATTGAAGCGAGACAATTCATACTAGGTGTATTGACATATCCCCTTCCCACGACATGTTTCCTTTTAATCATCTAAACGAGACAATCATGAAAAGAATCGGGTAATTCTGTTTTCCTTTCTCTTATTATTTCTTCTTCCAACTAAACTTGTATTGATGTGTCGCCCTCTCTGACAATGAATTGAATAGTGATTACATCATATTTGATGGTGCAATATTTCACTGTTGGTGATAAATAGTGAAATTATCTGCAGTTCTGTCGGGGTGAGCCGTGGTGTAGTGGATATCGTTTGAGCCTGAAGCAACCGGACTGAAACCCGATACCATGAATAATGGTGGGTCTTCTGCTACGCTGAATTCGACACTCATCCTTTTTGTTTTTTAGAATAAAACTGTCCATTACGAATGAGGATCCGATATGTACATGTACTTCAAAAATGAAAGTGAAACATATTTCTTCATAACATCTATCCGCATAAGTTTGTGATCGAGATAGTAAGAGAGGGACATAGGGACATGGGGACATGCATGGTCAATGGAAAAAGTCGATCATTTCAACATATTTTGAGGAAAAGATAGCTTTGAGACAGAAAGGGTTTTAAAGGGAAAAGTCCACCCTGATAATTATTATCAAATTGCTTTTAAAAGAATCAGAAATATAAAGGGAACAGATCAATGAAAGTTTGAGCAAATCCGATAAGAAATTGAAAAAATATGAATTTTTGAAGTTTTAATCAATCAAACACAAATTGGCATCTCCGTGGCGTATCTTGCGAGCTCCTCTCCCATTTGCTCCGTACACACTAATTAATAATCAAATTTTCATTTTCTTTGTTTTTGATGAGGGAATAGATTTGTTATCATACAAGTTTTGTTTAAAAGAAAAAGTTAAATGCTTATAATGTAGGGTACATGTATGATAAAATATTTTCTTTAGATAAAAAGGAAATTGATGATTTTTTTTCAGTTCAGGGCAAATGAGAGAGGAGCTCGCAAAATAGGTCACGAAGCTGCCAATTTGTGTTTGATTGATTTGAACCTCAAAAATTCATAACTTTCTTATTTCTGATCGGATTTTGCATTAAGCCTGCATTGATCTATGTCTTTAATTTTTCTGCTTCGTGGTGGACATGAAAATCATATACACAAATCATTAATGACTTTCAGTTTCTTGAACTTGAATGTTTTTACTGTGACTGACCTGTGATAGCTAGCTAGCTTTCGTCAATGTTGTACGTTTCCCAAGACGTCGAGACTGTATATTGATTCTCAGTTAGTCTATATCTTCCTTCGCCTTTAGATTTTTTCCCCCCTCAACACTTTGTCTTCTGTTTTCCACGACATGCATAATATTTTCTGTTTTGTTACAGCGCTATCCTCTATACTACTAGTTACCATTAAAAATATATATATATATCGCTTTAAATTTGGCTATAAAATCAATATTGTCTACATAAACAAGACCACAAAACAGCGTAAGTGTAACTATAGGGTTTTCATTTATATATTCTTCTTCAAATATCTTTATTCTTGTAAACCCCCGGTACAATCAACGAGTTACGAGAGCCATCAGATTTTTATGTAAATGTATAGCCTTGATGCAATCAATAAATCTTCTATCGATATTTTATTTTAGATACCCCCGCTATGTTTCTTTCCGATATACCCCGTAAAAGAGCAGGATTCATCAACTACTGACACTAGCTTTTTAGATCTAGTGACAATAATGAGTTGAATGAAACCTATTTTGGCTTAGTTGCTCAACGGCAAGAGGTTTAAGACTGGAAAGTATACTACTATTCATTTCCTGTCGTTATGTCTCGTGGCTGGTACTCAATTGTACGGAAGTTAGAGCTTTGTCAATGTCATTTCCTTTCCAGGGTACTATATTGTATACCTTCATAATTTTCTGAAGTTTATGAAACTTCAGACTATTTCAGCGAATGGTACTGGCCTAGACTGAGTGGCAGCTCCGGAGATGGGGAATTAGGCTACGATGGTGGTGGTGGTGGTGGTGGTGTAGGGGGGGGGGGGGTCCGGCAAAAGATATGCTTACCTGAAGTATATAGGCCTGTCGCCTACGCTGCCTGCCATACCGTGCACAAAACTAAAAACAAAAATAAAAATAATAAATAAATAAATAAATAAATATAAAAAATAAATAAAATAAAAACAAAAAATAAGTAAATTTTGCTTGACTGTTTGTTTGCTTGAAAGTTTTGATGTGACAACCCGACAAAATAATATTTGCCCCTCTCCGCAAGAGAATTCTTGATCTGCCATGGAAATAGGCCTACAAGAGACCTGTTTACAAAGTTATTCAAATTTATGGATGTTTCTTTCCTGGGGATCTAGTAACGAGGTATTCCATAAACCTGTTATTAATAAATGAACTACAATAGGCCTACTTGGAATTCAGTTTGCATACATTACTTGTCGCTATGTCTGACAAGCCTCTGACAAACTTTCAGATTGTCAAGAACAACCATTGTTTTAAAAGTACCGTATGCATAAAATGTGAATATATTACCTTTATAGGGATGGGGGGGGGGGGGGGGTGGGTTGGCAGGTATCCTGACCCTCTAGGCTCTAAAGCCCGGCGCACACTATACGATCCGACTGCGACCCGATTTTCGAACAAATTGCAGTTTGCATTAAATGTGAAAATTTAAAAAAGTGAAATTATCTTATTTAAATAATGATACGAATACTAATATCGAAATTTTGGTTAACTGGCGTGCAATTCTTCTGGTTACAGTAAATAAAAGGCCAAATCGGCTTCAAATCTTAGTCGATCGCAAGATTGGTATGACGTCACTACGATTTGGAATTGAATTCGCTTTTATTCCTACACGGGGGCTTGCAGTAGTCTGGAATTTCGATTTTAGTATTTATACTACTATTTGGAACTTTGATAACGAAGATTTTACATGTTTGAGGTTTATATTAAGTGTTATAACAACTTTTCCCAAAATCGCATCGTAGTCAGATCGTGCAGTGTGCGCCGGGCTAGTTAAGTCTTGAGTGGTATCCACAGAACTCCTAAAGACGGTATCTCATGTCCTCTCGACTCCTCGAGGAATTATGCAGCTAGCTCCGCCCATATATCTCACCCCGCCTCCATATACCGGAAATCCCCTCATTAAACATTACATTGTATTATTTTTCCTACTACTATACTATACTAGCTGCGAATTACTACTAGCTGGGTCGAGATCGAGGTGTGTGCTGTTCAATGTGCATGCTACCGTTTCCAGGCCAAATATGACTTTTCTTAATCTTAGTTTACACAGATTATAGCTTTCAGCATTAATTGCTACAATGGATCGGAATGGAGCAATCAAATTATTTATTGATTATTTTATATTCATAGTACTATTCTTTCCCGTTATTCAGCAAGCTTCGTTTTCATCAGGAACCACACTTTCAGTGCGTCGTCAGCGGAAAGTCGAAACTAACCCCGCCGTACTCCAGCGCGACACGCGTTCACCAACAAGTGGGTCAGTATCAACAGCGGCAAGTTTGAACGTCTGCTCATCAAAGCTCACGGACAGTGACAGTTCAGAATTCAACTCATTTAATTCATCGTGCTTAATGTGTGCTGTAAGTAAAGATGTTAGGGGAAAAACATGTCCTCTTCATAGTCGACCAGTCGGTGATGCAGTTCGAGGATGTATCTTTGAAAGTGCTGTGTTTACTTTTGAGGGATGCTACTTTGAGTGTGTCAAGACAGAAAGGACTTTGAGAGAATGCTGCCCGGGTTATTGGGGACCTCTCTGCTCAGGTACTCTAAATATCTTTATTCACTATTGATTTGTGCACTTTGAATTATTATGTAAGTGATGATAATTGTTTCATACTATAGATTTCCAAAATGATTACAAATACAATCATTTATTTTAACTTGTATTGTAATCGATCTATAAAAATACATCTAGGTCTAGTTGATAGTTATTTTCTGGCTCATTTTATTTTTTGTCCATATACTGGTATGGATGTTTATGTACTGTGATCATTGTGAGTGAAATAAATGAATCTTGTAATCATAATCAATGTGAATCTCATGGACAAAAATTAGAACAGGTATTGAGTACCATAACAGATGTTTTTTAAAAGTTGTTTTCCTTTTTAGTACATATTGCTTTGATCTTAAATAACACATTAACAATTCCTAGTTTGTTCTCTCCTGGCAAATAATAATAAAGGGAAATCCAACCTTTGTAATTATTTGATTTGTGTGAAAGCAGAAAACTCAGAGAAGCAGAAAGATTGGTGAAAGTTTGAATGAAATTGGACAAGCAATGAGATAGTTATGACTTTTAAAAAGTTTTAATCACTATACATAAGGGAATTTCAAATTGGCCGAATGGGTGCGATCACTGTGATGTAGTGGCGTTCATCTTTCCCATTTGCTGCAACACACAGAATGACTACAATGTCATTTTTTCCAAATGTATAACTCTGTAGGATTTTTTTCTTTTTGGAGGACCTATTATATCCTATAACAAAATGCTACATTACAACATACTTTGAGTACTTCCCGGAGGAAAAAGGCGCTCAGGAGAAAACCGGAACTTAATGATATTTTGGTATACGACAAATTGGAGAGTTGACCATGGATACGTCAAAAATCGATTCACTTAATTGCCAATTTGAGTTTTGCATATTGTGATCTCATTTTTTAAACATTCATTACTTTCTTATTATTTGTCTGATTTCTTTCAAACTTTCACCATCCTCTTTCTCTAATTTTTCTTCTTTCACACAAATCAGCTTTTGACAAAGGTTTGATTGCCCAATAATAATACATCATGTAATAATACATCATTAAAAAAAACACCAAATGTTAATTACGAGGATACCATGTACTTTGTGTATTTGTATTTATGTATGTTCTTTTTTATTTTTTATTTATTTTCATGATTTTGTGGGCTATTATTGTTAATTACTATTGCTATCAGGTCCCCATGGAAGACCGCCAATATTGGTGATAATGAGTCACCCTGTCTGAATATTAGAAATAAATATATACAGGTAAATAAATAAATAAATGTTTTAGCATGTTGGAGTTGGACATCCCATTTCAAGCAATGGTCCTAAGACTTGAGAATGATTTATGCATAAAGAGATGATCATGACATTTCCCAAATTAATCTCATCATTACATGATGAGGCCGACATATGTGAACTGTGACATTTTGGCAAGTTTGTGTATGCAAAATCTATGGAGTTGAAAAGAAGTCGCCAAACGATTGTGCTCACAACGATTGTGTGGTTGACTATTTTCATATCATGAATGCCAAAACTTGCTATCCAAACAAAATAATAGGTTTATTTTCGTGATTTTAGAAAAAAATTGAATTTTTTATGTGAATGATTGTATTCATAGAATGTCCTGGTGGTTCAGCAAACCCTTGCTCATCCCAAGGACGCTGTGATGATGGAAGGAACGGAACAGGAAGCTGCTCCTGCCTTGATGGGTATACTGGCACAGCTTGCAAAATCTGTAGTGGTGACTCTTGTCCAGGTGGGTTTTATGATAATGATGATAATGATGATGATGATAATAATGATAGAAATATAATACTACTAATAATAACAATGATGATAATCATAATATTGATATTGATATCAATATTGATAATAATAATGGTATTATAATGATGATAATAATGTTGATAATAATAATAATAATAATATTTAATAATAATAATATTATTATTAATAATGTTAATAACAACAATAATGATAATAATAATAATAATAATGATAATAATAATCCTTGCTATAATTTGGCTAATGTGTGTCTGTCTGTCCGTCTGTCTGGCCGTCCGTTTGTTTGAAAGCGCTTTTCTCTGTGATTTTCACCTCAATCGAGCAGGGTTTTTTTTAAAAATGTGGTTAAATTGTTCCCAGATTGTCATGAGGGGGGGTTGTTTGTGGTATTTTGGTTGTATTATTTAAAGGTTTTTACAATTCGTAACATTCTTTGGCAGGCCCCGATTAAAGCTGCAAAGTATTTTTCAGGTCAGCGAAATTACATAGGCATAAGTTTCCTGTACGGTACGCTTGCACCGTGCACCGTCTATTTGAAGCTGCCTAATACACGTAAGGCTATATGCTGATGAATGAACCGTTGCACCGCATGTACATAGATCCAGCCCTACAAATCTTATCACTTTTCATCACAGCAGCTAAACCCTCTCTCTCTCTCTCACTTCTTTCAACATTCCACTATACTCAGTCGCGCTTCTTTCAACATTCCACTGTACATGTACATGTATATGATTGAGCAACCTTTAATTGGAGAACTGCAAACAAATGCAATCTATTGTACATTGTAGGGTACATATACTTACACATTTATTTTCGACTTACTGTAATGATAACATTTTTATATTACAATAATTGCCTCTTGACTGCTTACTAAATACACCATGTTACAATACATTTTTTTCCATTCTATAGTTAGATTTTGATTTCACTCCGGAATGATATTAGTTCTTCCTCTAATGCTAATTAAATTAAACTTCCTATCCAGATTTAAAGAGAAGTCTGCTATGAATCAATTGTTCAAATATGTTTCATCAATAAACTAATTGCCTTTCATTGTGAATGGGTACTTGGGCTGTACATAGGAGAAGACCACCCCCCCCCCATGGTGCCACAGGTAATTTTTGCTAGTAATAATAACAGTCAAAATGACTATAACAATTATTATAATCATAATGATAATGATGTTTATCATAATAATAATAATAAATTTATACAGAGTTGTTGATTTTTCAAAAAATCAATTAAAAAAGGATGGTATATTGTTGTCACTTTCCTTGTAAATACATGTACATTGCAATTTACAATTGTACATTTGACATATATTGTAGGTGCACAATACATATATATATATATCAGACATTTGTGAGAACGGTATGTCATCGTTATTGCATTCTAAGATATAGTATCCGGATTTGTTTTTCTCATTAGAAAAACGAATGTGCAGTATTAACTTTGACTGCCATGTTGGTGCTACATGTGAGTCACTTTCATGGGGAGTGGATCAAAACTTTTGCCAATGTCTTGATGGATACCTTGGAGATGGTGTTGAATGCTATCCCATCAACCCTTGCCTGGGAAACTCTCAACGCTGTCCTGCCAATACTTCTCTCTGTATACATGATGGTCCAAACCAGGTGATGTATAAGTGGCAGCGAGGCATCAAGAAACAAAATTTGGTCTAGGAATAAAAAAGAAAAAAATGCAGTAAATCTTTCTTTACTAAAAAATCAGAAACTTTTGTGAATTGTTAAAGGGGAAGTCCACTCTAGTAATTTGTTCATTTGAATAAAAGCAGAAAATGGGAGAAACAGATTAGTCAAAGTTTGAGCAAAGTCCCATGTCAAATAATAAAGCTATTATTTTGTGAAATTGTAATCAATCAGATACATAATTATTTGCTACTCCGTGGCGTTTCTTGCAAGGTCCTCCCCCATTTGCTAAGTGTAGAAAATATCATAAATGTTAACTTTTTTTTAGTTGATGAGGAAAAAATATATTTGTTTCATACATTTTTTCTGTAAATCATATGCGCAATGATTATATCCAGGGTGCGTGTATGATTGAATATTATCTCGAGAGGAAATAGAAATTTATGAATTTTGTATTGCAGGGCAAATGGGAAAGGACCTTGCAAGATATGTCATGGAGTTGCCAATTTGTGTCTGAATGATTACACCTTCAAAAATTCATAACTTTCTTATTTCTTATTGGAATTTGCTTGAAGTTTCATTGATCTGTTTCTTTAACGGTTTATGCTTCTTTTAAAACCATTTTAATATCAGGTTGCATTTCCCCTTTAACCTTTTAGTCACTAAACCGCCCGGACCACCCTTCTTATTACTCACTGAACTGCCCGGGACCGCCCTTGGACTTTGACCTTTGTAACACTACATCAAATGTATTGTAGGGGATAATGGGCGCTGAAATTTTGTGTGTGCTATCTTTACACCTAAGCCATTTATAATCCGCATTGAAGCGATGCGTTACTGTGGAAAGATTTTGCGTGCGGCAGGGAGTCCATGCCTCAAGATGGTTTACTGAAACTGAGTTCCGTGAGTAAATGACTACAATACGTGTAATCCTTAGGTTCTAAAGGTTTAATAACAACCATTTTCATGTCCAGAAAATTTCATGAAGTGCAAAATTCAGTATTGTGATTTAATTATTTTCGGGCATGACCAAAAGCAAATCATTTTTTTTTCAGTATTAATTTGTGTACAATCATATGATTGATCTTTATTTGATAGAACTGAAAATCTTTTTAGAAATCAAAGTATAAAGAATCAAGAACTTTAAATTAAATCAAAGCAGTATTCTGACTTCCAGTATTTCTCTTTGTGTATGTGTTCTAGTACCATTGTGAATGCAGGCCTGGATACACAGACTTCCAAGGAAGATGTCTTCGTGACGAGTGTCACGAAAATACTTCCTGTCCAACTGGTGTGGAGTGCACTACTGTTAGCCCTGGGCAAGGGGTTTGCCAGTGTAGCTCAGGCTATGTTGGCAATGGTGTGGTGTGTTACGGGAATGTTATGGAGGTAAGATGTAGGTCTATACTGCAGTAAGCTATGGTAGCTAAGCGCAACGTAATGGCATGCAAAATGTCTGAAATGCACAAAGCATAATTGTTGATAATCATAATTTTATGAAACAGAGGTAGAACCACATAATTTGGATGTGGAACTGGTAAGAACCTCTACTACTTTGAGTAAGTTTGATATTAATATGAACAACATTGTCATTCAGATATGTCAAATAACAACTTTTTGATTCATTGACATCACCAACTATTGCCTTTTTCATTCTGCCTGCATCTTTTTGTGCCACTAGATTTCGCTAAGCTGCGTAAGGCTATCTCTTCTCTTTGTTTTCATTATATTATGTTATGCTGTTTTAAATGGCTGAAATGGCCACAAAATGGAGAATGAATGCTGACGACATGGCTAAAGACTACAGTTTGCTATCCCTAAAATTAAAAAAAGAAAGTGAAAGTTAAACCTAGTTATAGTTTTAAACTGGGGTGCAATTTGATTCCATACTCTCTGCACAGCTTGTAATAATAATAATAATACCTGGCATTTATAAAGCGCCTTTCCCAAACTGGCTCAAAGCGCTGATATATATTATTACCCCGGTCACTGGATTCTGACACACCCGCCCACAGTGTATGCACATTTTCCATTCCCTGGGGAGCATTCCAGCCAGTCGCCTGTTAAGCGCACACATGCTAAGCAAAGGACATTAACTTTCGCCATCCTACCGGGTACCCATTTAACACCTGGGTGGAGAGTGGCAAATGTAGATTAACGTCTTGCCAAAGGACGCTATTACTGCGGTGGGATTCGAACCCCGGACCTCGTGGTTCACAGTCCGGGGACTTATCCACTGATCCACAACACCTCTACATTTATGTCTTCATGATGTGGCTTTTTGTTTTTGTTTTTAAATGTGATAACTATATTGTAAATGTAATGTTCCTAATCCCAATCGAACTTACAGATTTATTTAATAAAATCAAGTTGTATGATGGTAAACCGACAACAGGCTGAAGAACTGATTCTATATTTGTTTTCGATATTCACAACTTTTGCCAGAAGTTGATATGCCCCTTTAAAGAATTCATTGAAACTGAAACAATGAAGTTTCAGTGCAAGCTTTTCTTTGAAGAATCTTTCCTGAGCTTGAGATTAGTCTTGATTTTTAAACAATTTGAGAAGTGTATTTCTATCCACGAATAATGGTCTTGTTCTTGAAACCAATGTTTTGTAATAGGGACCAAGGCTTTGGTCTCAAAGCAGAGACCAAGTCAGTGCTTCGACACATGCTCTGTTGAATGTATTGCCCTGCGGTCATATCCTGCAGTCATATCCTGCAGTCATATCCTGCTCTAAGAGAATTCCTAATGTCAACTTTGGTCCAACACTATACCTGACCCTAACACTGAACTTAACCTTAAAGCCAAATGCAGCCCTAACCCTTATCTTTCATGAAATAAAATTTGGAGCAATTCGAGGGATCGACAATAGCTATAAGACATTCGCGGATGGCGGCGCTGTATTACTTTGTTGTAATGCCTACTTCCGGTACTGGCATGCGTAATATCGGCAAAACTTTGTGTAGCTGAAGTAAGTTGTTGATCGTGCATAGATAGAAATGTACTGTAAGCGAAAAGACCGGAAGTGGACACCACAACTGAATGGAAGACCCACTGCTCCCGCAGAATGCATCAACCAATCAAAAGCAAGCATTGGATAAATATCTGTTGACGCCCTCTAGTGGCTAAATAGTTTTATTCATTGTCCATCCCTCAAATTGTTGCTGGAGCAAATGCTGTGTCATCATCAAATCTTCAACTCTGCTTTTCATGTTCCAATCGATTGCTTTCAGAGACTGGAACACCTGAATGGAGAAGGAGGAGACCTAGAAGCAAGGCTCACACAGGCCCTGCTGCTCCTAGAAACATCATTAATGCACCGATGGCTGAAAGACAGAGATGTCTTCTATACTGTCTTTATACCTGTCAATGAAGCTCCTCAATTTGTTAACTCAGAGGTATGATACAGACCCTTCATGTTTTTAGAACACAGTGACACCCATATCCTACATAACTAGAGCCTGCAAGAGCATATTGATTCACTAGGTTATGTCAAAAGGCATGTTTGTAGCTATAGCAATGAGTATTAAAATCAAGTTTTGTTCAGCATTTATGAAGCCTCAAGGCATGGCAGGATCTAGGAGCTTCCAAACCAGATTCATGTATGCGGACTGAGGATCATGTAAACTTGACTCGAGTTGTTGATTTTTATGAAACTGCTTATTAAAGGTCCAACAATTTTTGAGATAAATTGTTTAAATTGTACAAAATACATTCTTGCACGTAGTCTTGTGGAACACAAAAAAATAAAGAAAAAACAGAGGCAAAGTAAGATATTGTAAAAGAAGTTTATTACATCCCCCCCCATATATTGGTCAATATTTGTAGTTGGACTATTTACAGTGCCATCATTTTTATGAATTGGTTATTTTTGTAACATAATACACACACAGTTTGCTGCACGACTCGAGGCTGGCCTTTTAGCAGGAAGTGATGACAGAGCAGATGTTTTCCTGGAAACTGTGGCCAAACTGCACATTGTACCTGGCTATGTGGACAGCTATGCACTCAAGAGAATTCAAGGCATTTATACCCTAGCTGGGCAGGAAATAACTGTTGGTCAGGTGAGATGTGTTTTTATTATGGAAGGAGTGGATTGGGAATTCCCAGCTAGGAATATTGACATTTTATAATTCAAAGCAAATGTGTATGGTGCTGAGTAAGTGTAAGTGCAAAAATGAAATAAATGTGCCTTTATTGAAAGGAGATGAATGAACCCTTAAAGGGTCACTAAAATAAAAAAATAATTGCCCATTTTTCGTAGGAAGGTGTCATCAGGAGCCAAAAAATATCCATCACACAATTTTTTATGCTTTCAGTCATATTTTATAATCATTTGAAAAGTATATTTTTTGCTGATTTACACAGTCATAAGCCCTGCCCCTAAAAAAACCCATCGAAGCGACATCGTGATCACGTGATCTGTGACGCATGAAAAGTAAGGGAAAATATTCCACTAACCTATACCGTGCGCGCCCGGAGGCCCCCGGCAGGCCCAGCCCGGTGCCGAGCACGATATTCACCGCATCGACCATTTGCATTGCGTATTTTCGCGGTTTAATTCCTCACAATAACTTTGATTTTGGGACACAGTTTCATCAATAATGCCTAATCGGTGTATAGTTGCGGGCTGTAGCAAGACCACTAAAGATGGTGTAAGCCTACATCATTTTCCTAAAGATGAAAATCTACGGAAATTGTGGGTTGCAAATGTAAAGCTCACGCGGGCAGAGTGGCAAGGGCCGGCCAAGTGAGTGGAGTACAATCTACAGCGATCACTTTGCCGAAGATGATTTTGAGCATCCTGGCCTGTATTCCGAATTTGGCATGAAGAGAAGGATAATCTAGGTAAAAGATTCAGCTATTCCAATGATCAGACTTGAAGTCTTCTAATCTGTTTTTCAACGACAACAGCTGCAGCAGCTTCACCCGTAGACCGAAAATTCTGTCTTTTGCTCGTTAGCTAAGACGACCTAACGAACGAGAGACAGCATTTTCGGTCTACTTCACCCGTAACTCCAGGGAGCTCCAACGCGTTGGAGCTCCCTGGAGTTACTTCACCCACGGCCCTTCACCGTATTCTGCGAGGGGTTCAAACATATAATATGGTCGAATTTCCCCTTGCCACTCGAGCTTCTTTGCCTTTGGGGTCTGATAAATCATCTGCCAGTAAATCAGAGTTTGTATCTGCATGGCTCAGAAAAGTCCTCCAACTCTGAATCGCGGCACTTTTCCTCTCTCTATATATAAGTTACTCGAATTCAGCCAAAATCTAAGTCAGTACTAATGTACTATGTAAAGCGAAGTAAAAAAAAAAACAACATAAGTGAAATAAACAAAACAAAAGCGTTCCCCAGTCACTATGTACGAGGGGAACATAGTCACTGCCGTACTAAAGTGGTGTAGGAGATTGTACAGTCATACAGACGCGTAAAACGGCTGTGACGCGTAAAACGGCTGTGCACGCGTTTATGACCAATGCAAAACTTTTGTTCGGTAAGCTCAGATGGATGAGAACATTGTTCAAAAGAAAAGCTAAAAAACAAAACAAGAGCTGTATATTTGGGCAAAAGCCTTTTCTGATCTTGTAGAAAATATATTGCTAATGATTATTCACTCCTAAGATTATATTGATTAATTTCCTATTTTCATAAATTGTCCGTTGAACAGAGGGGTCAAATACCGCATTCTGTGTACAATATTATATGCTGCAGCCTGCAGATCTTGTGCCTCTTACTTTTCATACGTCACTTGGGGGTTAGCCAATCAGCTCACAAGTTTTAAGGAACGATCCCAAAACCTCTACTTTTTCCCCTTTTTCGCCAAAACGAGACATAATTTGGACAATCGATTGACAGATTCGTGATTAGAAGGCAAAACTACATGGAAAGAGCACCCATTTTCTCTCTAATTTAGTCAACCTTTAACCCTTTCAGGACAGGAATTATTTAAGTGCTAAATTGATCACATTTTGTTCTTCAAATATTGGCAACAATATTTTTCTTTTAGTATACAAATAATGAATGTTTATGAGTGCAATGGACAGAATATTTCATGAGGTGAAAGATGAAATGATCCATTCTACGAGGCGGAGCCGAGTGGAATGGATCATTTCATCTTTCGCCGAATGAAATATTCTGTCCATTGCACGAATGAAAAAACATTCATTATTTGTTTTATATGACACCTATAAATACTATCCTTCTCATGAATTAAGAAACAAGAGTGAAGGGACCATAGAGTCTATAGATACTGCAAGGGACTTACATTTTGTTGCTGAGCGCGCGGCCGCGGCGGTCCGTCAATGTACTTGATAGTCGCATGCGTATGCGCGCTGCAAAGGCAAGTCTTTTTTGCGTATGTATATTTATAGACGCGTTGGTGGTCGTGAGTGCTATGGACAATTTTGTATGGATCCAAAATTGCACGGTGAAAAGGATCAAATTTGCACGATTGATGACGTAACTGTTAAATGGGACGAATGACCAACATCAAACAACCAATCAAATGGCAAGGATCTAATTAGGTGTCAATGCTACATAGTTCTAATAAGGTGTAATATATTTGAAAACAATATACGTGGTTAGGTGTTTTGTCGAAAATTGCCAATTTTGAGAAAAAGCAATGATTTTGAACCTCTCAATGTGTTGCTAATTTAAAGATTTAAAACAATTTTCTAGTTTTTAAAATTCCTGGCATCTAACGCAATATGGTCATGCAATAAAAATGGGCATAGTGTGTATATTTTTTAGAGCTCTGAATCAAAAGTTGTTGAGCCAAACCACAAAATGTGGTCAATTGCCTCGAAACGGTTAAGGTGCCACCAAATTTACAAAAAACATTTGTCCAATAGTACCATTTTGTGAGACAAGATTTCAGTCACTTTGATTTTATTCTTGATCTTGATATTATCCCATGATTCAAAATTCTTTAAAACCAATTTTGAAGTTCAAGAAGAAACACGTTGATTTTCTGTGAAAAAAAACATATACTTTGTACTCTATCAAAGTTTGGGCAGCTTGCATCCCCTATAGCTGTAAGGCTTAAAGATACCTTTGTGTTAGTTTCAACATAACTGTTTTTAAAATAAAAGATGCAAATTTCCCATGAAAGTTATATACAGGAGATTTACATTATGCCCTTTCTACCCTCCAAAATATATTAATTTTCAGATACAATGCTACATGCAAAGTAATGAAATTCCATAGTTCATTGACAATTGTATCATTGGAGTATTAAAGTGAAGTCCGTGGAACTAAACTTACAACTTCTGATAAAAAGGTTGATTGGAATCTCCAAAATAAGTTTTGTCAATGCATTACCTCCTGACTAAGATTAACTATTGATTGTTTAGTCAATCATTTTAGGTGTTACCGGTACCGGTATTCCTTACTATTGGAAGTTAAAAAAAACTGTTTGAATGGGCCTAAATATATATATATTTTTATGCCTCCGCCCACCGAAGGTGGGTGCCGGAGGCATTATGTTTTCGGGTTGACCGTCCGTGCGTCCGTGCGTCCGTGCGTGTGTCCGTCCGTCCGTCCCACTTCTCGTTACCGCGATATCTGAAGAATAATTTGAGGTAGGAACCTCAAACTTGGTACTAGTATGTACCCCCGTACGAAGATGAACTGATTAGATTTTGGGGTAAGTAGGTCAAAGGTCAGAGGTCACAGAGGTCAATTTACATGAAATTACATAAAAATTCTTGGTTTTTAGCACCGTTACCACGATATCTGAAGAATCATTTGAGGTAAGAACTTCAAACTTGGTACTAGTATGTTTCCCTATACGAAGATGAACTGATTAGATTTTGGGGTAAGTAGGTCAAAGGTCAGAGGTCACAGAGGTCAATTTACATGAAATTACATAAAGATTCTTGGTTTTTAGCACCGTTACCATGATATCTCAAGAACTATCTGAGGTGAGAACTTCAAACTTGGTACCAGTATGTATCCCCATAGAAAGATGAACTGATTAGATTTTGGGGTAAGGAGGTCAAAGGTCAGAGGTCAATTTACATGAAATTACATAAAGATTCTTGGTTTTTAGCACCGTTACCATGATATCTCAAGAACTATCTGATGTGAGAACTTCAAACTTGGTACCAGTATGCATACCCATAGAAAGATGAACTGATTAGATTTTGGGGTAAGGAGGTCAAAGGTCAGAGGTCAATTTACATGAAATTACATGAAATTCTTGGTTTTTAGCACCGTTACCGCGATATCTCAAGAACTGTTTGAGGTGAGAACTTCAAACTTGGTACCAGTATGTATCCCCATAGAAAGATGAACTGATTAGATTTTGGGGTAGGTAGGTCAAAGTTCAGAGGTCACAGAGGTCAATTTACATGAAATTACATGGAATTACTGGTTTTTAGCACCGTTACCGCGATATCTCAAGAACTATCTGATGTGAGAACTTCAAACTTGGTACCAGTATGTATCCCCATAGAAAAATGAACTGATTAGATTTTGGGGTAAGTAGGTCAAAGGTCACAGAGGTCAATTTACATGAAATTACATGAAATTCTTGGTTTTTAGCACCGTTACCGCGATATCTCAAGAACTATCTGATGTGAGAACTTCAAACTTGGTACCAGTATGCATACCCATAGAAAGATGAACTGATTAGATTTTGGGGTAAGTAGGTCAAAGGTCAGAGGTCACAGAGGTCAATTTACATAAAATTACATGAAATTACTGGTTTTTAGCCTCGTTATCAAATATTTCTAGAAGAGTTTGAGCCATCAACTGAATTTAGGCGGAGGCATATAGGAGACGCAGTCGCATTCATCTTGTTAAAAAATGTAACCGTTGAATTTTGAAGCTGTCCAAGTCATCTCTTCAGTTTGCTTGTATGTCTTGCTACATGACAGGGTACCACCAACCTTACCATAGGTCTAGAGGGCAGTGGAGAGGCGGCAAGGGTGATACACAGTGATTTACCAGCATCTAATGGAGTCATCCACATCATTGACAGAGTCTTTCTTCCTCCTACTGGTCTCAATACAATGGTTCAGGTCAGCTATTATCAATTTATCATTGGGCGATTCTGTGCAAAAAATATCTGCTGTACAACATTTGGTTGGTTAATGGTTTATTTTACCTCACTGCTAAGAAAGCATGTGTGTGCTTGTAAGTAAGCAACCAGGGGACTGACGGCTGTAAGTCCTCCTCCGAGGGATTTGGTAGTATAATGATAATAATAAAGTAATTTTTATATAGCGCATATATTCCCAATTTTCCCAACAGTTTTTGTAACACTGAATGATACAATTAATAATATTACAATATTAATCTAATGATTAAGATATAATAGTATGCAGTACATAATTCAAGTAGAAAACAGAAAGGCATGATATTGTACAGTGATGAAAAAATTGATACAGTGAAACCTGTCTATAAAGACCACTCAAGGGAGACAAGAAAAGCGGTCTTTATGAGCATGTGGTCTTTATATGCAGGTTCCTTTAATTTCAATGAGAAACACTTTTCAAAGGAAACAAAAATTGTGGTCTTTATAGTAAGGTGGTCTTTCTATACAGGTGGTCGCTAAAGCAGGTTTGACTGTATATGATAAATCGTATGAACATAAATTGCGAATTAGTGCCTTACAAATGGGCACTGGCACATCCCACATCCCAGTAACGAGACCACTGCTGTACCACCAAGCCATCACGCCTTCTTCATTTCTTTAATCCAAATAAAAGATACATGTATGCCCTAAGCTACACTTTGTGCAGAATAATGATATTTGATATCCATTTGATTTTGAGTTAATTTGATTATATGCTTATTATTATGCTTAATACAAAGCAATGTACAGTTGTATTATAACTAACTTAAGTTGAGCTCCTATGATAAGGTGCTCAGCTTTCAAGAAATTTCTTTCTACAGATGACCCATTTACTTCACCTGGATGGAGAGTGGCAAATATAGGTTAATGTCTTGCCAGGCAACGGTGTCATGACAGGATTTGAACCACGTACCATGTGATCCACGGTCAGCAGATTTATCCACTAAACCATGACACCTCGTGGTATAGTGGTTCATTCACTTGACTCTCAATCCAAGGGTTGAGGGTTCGAATCTCAGCCCGGCACTAGCGTCTTTTGGCAAGACATTAATCCACATTTGCCACTCTCCACCCAGGTGTTAAATGGGTACCTGGCAGGATTTATTCCTTGAAAATGCACTGTGCGCTGATTACGGCTGCCGGAGCTAAAGCCAGGGTAATAATATCCAAAACCCTTTGGAAGCGCATAGGGACGTTATATCATAATGTGATATGCGCTTTACAAGTGGTATTATTGTATCCCCCGAACTAGTGTTCAGGGATACTATGGATTTGGCATCGTCGCGCCGCGTCCGCCGCAGAGATTTTCTTGTGAGCGCTCTACTGGCTGCAGTTTTTGTCGGATCACCTTCAAATTTCACATGGAGGTGCATTATGGTAAGATGAAGACGCCTATTGTTTTTGGTGTGGGCGGAGTCATGGTTGCCATGGTAACCATATTTTTAAAGAAATAGTAAAGATTTTCTTGTGAGCGCTCTACCAGCTGCAGTTCTTGTCGGATCACCTTCAAATTTCGCATGGAGGTGCATTATGGTAAGATGAAGACGCCTATTGTTTTTGGTGTGGGCAGAGTCGACATGGTTGCCATGGTAACCATATTTTTAAAGAAATAGTAAAGATTTTCTTGTGAGCACTTTACCGGCTGCAGTTCTTGTCGGATCACCTTCAAATTTCGCATGGAGGTGCATTATGGTAAGATGAAGACACCTATTGTTTTTGGTGTGGGCGGAGTCAACATTGTTGCCATGGTAACCATATTTTTTAAAGAAATGGTAAAGATTTTCTTGTGAGCGCTCTACCGGCTGCAGTTCTTGTCGGATCACCTTCAAATTTCGCATGGAGGTGCATTATGGTAAGATGAAGACGCCTAATGATTTTGGTGTGGGCGGAGTCGACATTGTTGCCATGGTAACCATATTTTGTAAAGAAATGGTGAAGATTTTCTTGTGAATGCTCTACTGGCTGCAGTTCTTGTAAGATCCCCTTCAAATTTCGCGTGGAGGTGCATTATGGTAAGATGAAGACGCCTATTTTTGGTGTGGGTGGAGTCATCATTGCCATGGTAACCATATTTTTAAAAGAAATAGTAAAGAATTTCTTGTGAGCGCTCTACCGGCTGCAGTTTTTGTCGGATCACCTTCAATTTCAAAACAAGTAAAAAATGACAAAAGTACAAAAAGGTCAAATTTGTCAGCAGTGATACCCAAGGTCCCAAATTGCCACTTTATCCATTTCAGTCACATTGATTCAAATGGGGGATGGGTGACGGGTTCGGGGGATACATGTACTCGGACAGGTCCCCCCCCCCCCCTCCGAGTGCTCTAGTTATATTATCATTATATATTATATCAATAACTACATACCAAATGTCATTGTTTATAGTATTAAAACTCTGTGTGTACTGTGGTCTTGTATCTTTATACAGGGTTCCCTACTGGATGTGCTTTCTACCTATAGTAACCTTAGGATATTCACAGAAATTATTAAAGTAAGAATTGAATATTATTTTACTTTAATTCATGAGGGCATTATTCTCTTGTTCCATGGTCTGCTGACAATTTCCTACATGTTCCTATACTAATTGAATTACTAACCCTGGACAAAGATTATATCTAATCCTAACCCTTAAACCTAACCTAAAGTCCAGTTGCAACCCTTAGTCTAACACTATGTCTTTGACAAAATAAAGCCTAGAGGAATTGTAGCTGAAGCAATTGTTTGGTCACCTATATTTCCTCATTGTCACACATTCCAGTTGAAGTATATTCTTGCTTTCAATGACTTAAGCTTTGAGAAGAGGTGATTTTATTACAGGTTCAAGATAAATCTTCCTTAGGAAGACTAGAAGAGATCTTCAGCACAGTAGATAAATCCTGGCCAATAGACACACGTCCAAAACAAAATAATAGACTATTATCGCTGGACTTGATCGCAAGCAGACAAATGCAGATAAATAAACTACTGTTACAGTTAAATAGTATGTGCAATTGTTATAGACAAATGCTTTGTCACAGTCATGTATTGTTTGTTCTCTGATGAAGTTTGAATCCCCCTCACAGTTGTAGAGAAATAGCAACAATTATCAATTTCTTCTGTGTCTTTTATCAACAGAGGTCAGATGACGTACAGTCAGTCCTGGAATCTGAGGAAGTTTCTACGACCCTCTTTGTTGTCACAGATGATGCTTTGCTACGTTTGAGTCCTGAAATTAATTCTTTGCTTGTCTACTCGACACGTGGGTTGGAAAATGTATGTAATAGTTACTTACAGAGAAAAGAGGAGAGGAAAGTAGAGATGGAGGTGGTGTTGTACAGAGAGTCAGAGGGAGAGGGAGATAGAGAGGGAGAGAGAGGGGGAGAGAGCGAGAGAAGAAGAGAAATAGGGAGGAATGGAATGAGCAGAAAAGTGTGATGAAAAAGCATTTACTAGTGCATAGTAAAATCTGATCTTAAGTGTTTGAAATGCTTTGACATTGGAGGAATTGGAAACTCTAATGCACATTTTATTTCACAAGCAATCGTAATTCTTGTATTTTTCTTATACTCCAGTTCTTGAGGGATTTCACCTATCATCATATGGTTCCCATTCAGGTAAATATGATTTAGTTTGAAAAAATGCCCAGATGTGGCTTCTTAACCGAAATTTTGTGTCTCTTTCATGACTTACATACTTCCGGTGTGCGTGCAGCGCTGTGCAGTAGTCCATGCGACCATATGTACATGTATGGATAGTGTGCAGTGTATGTTTCGTTTCCTTTATCTCGTGACGTCAGTGACGAAAAACAAGAAAAAGATTGAAATCATATCGACTACCTGGATATCACAGTGGAAGGCCCTTCTTGAAACTTCAGGAAAATAGCAGTTCTCCAGTTGAAAGCTTTCTTATCAGAAAGAGGGATTCCCTGCAACAGGAAACGCAAGCATGAACTTGAATCACTGCCTGTAACAGCAGTTGAAACCTACATGTCCAGTGTTATGGAGCATATTCGTAGTATTGCCCCATATTCCAACTGACCACAATCCAGTTAACATTTAGAAAATTGCTTCTTCTTCTTCCATTGAGTACAGTCCTCTTTGCAGAGTATAGTTGTACTTGATTACGATATACTAACAATTAAATAAAGGGAAAGGTAGCAACATCCACGGCTAGCTGATCCACCCAATACAGCTTGGTTACCATGCAAAATTGCACACTATTCAACATTTCCCAACTTAGCTTAACCGCACACAAAATAGACCGGAAACGACTTGGCCACCATGCTATCCCACATGAAACGGAGCTTGATATTTTTTGCATATTGGCAATAGTAAGAATTTTGGAAAACACTGTGGTATTATGATTTGTTATCACATAAAAATCTAGTTTAGAATGAGTTTGTTCACTTTCTGTGTGGTATATGTTCATATCAGAAAGAAAATGTTGCAAGAAATTTCTTTTTATATTACTATTCATTTGTTGGGTATGATCTGATGAATACAAAACTAGATATAAACAAAATAATGATAATATTAATTATAGAACGGTTCTTAGTATAGCACATCATACCTTTGAAAAAGTCTCAATGCGCTTTAATAGCAAAAGAGGGGAAAAAATGGACAGAAACAAGTAAAGGGAAATATCTGTGCATAAGGATAAATTAAATAGATAAACACCAACAAAAAGGTAACCCAGGTTCATATCTGAACAATTGTCTTTTAGAATTATTAACCCCTACTTCAACAAATTTTCACTCCAAGTATTGCTGATTTTCATTATTTCATACTACATGTTGAGAAGAATACTGAAAGTCATGCATGATACTACGTCTTTATTGTCCAACTGCTTTTTAGTTTGTATTAAATTGAGAAAAACTCTTTTTTCTTAACAAAATACTGATTTTCCAATAGATAGCTGAACTGTTTTTGGTGAAAGTTAGAAGCACTGAATGATCTCATATGATTAATACAGTCATGCATTGAATTTTCTTTCAGTTGTCTACCCGTGACTTGATGAAAGCTGGCCATATTCAAAGCTATCGGGATGATCGTTATGAAATAAGAGTATCTGAGAATGTAAGTAGAAACTCACAATACATGTATATACATGTTGCTAGACTAGTATCATAGATCATTGTTAGCTTAATGCATTTTATGACGTAGCTAGTTCTGTTTGTAGCATGTGGACATCAGTACATACATGTATCCTCATAGACAATGTATAAAATGTTCAATCTTGTCAGGATTAGAAGCAGATAAGAAAATTAAAGGGTTTATTATCAATATCTGTAGATCACTTTATGACCACCCTATACAGCTCTGCTGAGGGCACAAACTCTTCATTGCTTTATTAGCTTGCTTATGTTGATATGAAAATGTAGTTCAATCAAAAGAAAATTTTATACATGAACAAGAGGCTGAAGGATGAGCTCATCATCACTGTTGCCCTGTGGGAGCAACTCTGGGCTAGCATTTAGAGTGAAAAAACTGAAAAATATAGAGCGCCTTGTCAGTGTGCAGCCCTTCATTGTATTTAGTTCATTAAAGAGACGGTTGACTTCGGGGAAAGGTGAAAGTGAGTTTTCTCATTCCTTTTATGTCAGTTTGGGAGAACATCACAGTAGAAAAGTCCCCTGGAAAGGATTGCTCATCAACTACCCTCGTATTCAAAATATGACGAGAAATAGCTGTAATGTTTGGGCCGAACATTCATGCCACATCCTATGTGCAGTCCCATATACCAATTCTGTGTGCAGTGTATACGTGCATGAGATTGGGGCAATATCTTTTCATTTTGATGATGTTGAAACCTTACAGTATACACCAATTCTTATGTAGACATTATGTAAACATTTTACTACTAAAAAAATCTTTTCTGTGTCTACTAGATCTTTAGAATATCCTTCCTCCTTCAAGTATTTATTCTCGCTATTTCTATTTAGGGTCGTATAACTGTGGCAGGGTTTGCCAACATCACGACCCCTGACATAGCAGCATCCAATGGAGTGGTTCATATCATCGATGTCATGTTGCTCCCCATACCAAGGACATGCTTCAAGAACCTAACTGAAGGACAGGTAGATGTAGATATTATTAGATTAGTTTCAGTGTATGAACCATGACTTACTTAACTTAGGATTAAACCCAATTTATAAAATAAATGCATCTTCTTCATTTTCCAACCAATATAGTAGAGAAATGAAAATCGTGACAGATGCTTTAGCCGGATGCAGGATGAGTGCTACGTCATTGACATTCTGGAATATTCTTGTTATCGCGATATTTCAATAACAGTTTGAGCCAAAACTAAATTTAGGCGGAGGCATATTGGAGACACAGTCGCGTTCATTTTGTTTTTGTTTTTTTGTTTGTTTTTTTGCATGCTGACAAATAGTTTTCTGAAATGATGCTTTTATACTACCGATGCCATTCAAGATAGAATAAACACCAAAAATAGCACAATACTTATTTTTGGACCATGCATGTCAATAAAAATTTAATTTTATAAGCTTTGATCAGGCCAAAGAGTCTCTTTCTGTGAACATCAAAGTTTAGAAAATTCTCTATTTTTAGGACAGATGTTAACTACAATGTATAGCTTCAGATAAATGTATGTGTATATTTTTTGGGATAATATCAAAGAGAGAGAGAGAGAGAAAGATTGTGACTGAACTGCCTGTTTCTCATGCATGTCAATTATTGCTCTTTTTTATAATCCAGAACCAAGAATGTTGTGAAGGTTTTTACGCTCCGTCATGCATGCAGTGCCGTAGTATGTGTTGGGGTAATGGCCAAGTGAGTAGTATACAAATTTTTATTTAAAAAAAATTATTTACCATAATCCTTATTGCACACAAGTACATGTATGAATAACCAGTAAAGCCATATGTTATTATAAGATTCCAATCATGCGTGCTATTCCATCATATAATAAATTAAACATAAGCAGTAAAAATGGTAAGATGGGTGGAGAAATGAATATTTTGAGATGTATTTTAAGTTATTCATATATATTTTTTTCCTGATTAGATGTATGCTACATCAATTGAATAAATACAAATAGTTATATCATTTGCAGTTTATGGATGAAGGACGTGATATCTTATTCATGGATTAATTATCTAAACATCTCTAGAGTTCATTATTATTGTTCTATCCTGATTATATACTTTGCTTCTATTTTCTTTCCGTATGAAGTGTGATGATGGAATGGACGGGTCTGGAGCTTGTATCTGTGATGCAGGTTTTAACGGTATAGAATGCCATGCTTGTAAAGACAGCACAATGTATGGCCCATATTGTAATCAATGTGAGTAAGAAACTGCTTCTCTCCTGGAGTATGACCTCTATGAATGTATAGTTGGACAATAAAATGCTCCTGTTGTGTATCCTGATGAGATTCTGGTAATATAAATTTTTAACAGTGAATAATTTCAATGAAATGGCTGAAAAAGTGTAATATTTGATAACAATTACTATTCAGTTGGTGCATTTTGTACAAGTAATTCTTAAAAGCTTTGTTTTCTAGAGGTTGGCATTTAAGACTTTTGCCAAAATAATATCTTGATTCCTGCGTGTAGCTACAAAATGAGGACAAACTATTTTCATGACACAATATTTATTTTACTTGAATTATTTACAAATAAAGGCTATTTATCACTGTAGAATGTACATGGTTATATATCTGTTCCCATTTGTCTACATTGCTCTGTCTGTCTGTCGGACTCTCTGTCTGTTTGTCTCATTCTCTCTCTGTTCTGTGTAATCTCTTTGTAACAGCATGTTCATGCATTCATGGGGCGTGCAGCAATGGCCCGTGGGGTACAGGCCATTGCCAATTACGCAGCTGTTTACCCGGTTTTATTGGGGAGGACTGTCACCTCCAAACCACCCCTTGTGGGCCCCAGGAGGACCATTGCCATGCCCATTCCATGTGTGTCATTGAGGAAGGTGTGCCAAGGTAAAGGAATTTTACTCTACCCCATTTTTGTGAGTGTACAGAGGCAAATGTTCTTCTGTGATCACAAAAAAAATCCCTCCCATTGGTCCTTAGACTGTATGTTGTATTGTACAAAGGCAAATGAAATAAATTTATGTGAATATTTTCTAACAAAGGTAGTTGATCTTTCATACCGAGCAATTCTCTCCAGACCGTGAATTGTATGGTACAAGAGTGAGTGGTCTTAATGGCATGAATATGTAGAAGAGTGCCCTCCTAATTATGATAATGATACTCAATTCTTGTATAGTGCATATCACATATTTATCAATGTCTCTATGTGCTTTATACAAAGAGCTACTGAAGGTGCTGAAGCTTCAAGGAAGTAATTTCTAATGGTAACCATTTACTTCACCTAGGTGTGGGCATGTCTCACAGACTTTAGGCGAAATAGAATAATTTGTTTTACAAGGAAAAAGTGCACTTGGGTATGTGAAACTGTATTGATTGTGCATTGATGAAGCTATTAGTAGAAGTGTTCTACTATTCTTTATTGTCTATTTCTTTTTCTTTCCTTTTTTTCCCTCTGTCTTTCTTTTCAGATGTGTGTGCAATACACACTATACAGGTTCCGGAACAGACTGCCTTTCAATCAACCCTTGCCAGGGTCCCGACCAGGGTGGATGTGACCCTGCTGTGGTGAGTTAAATCAATATTGCAGACCCCATGCATGGCTGTATTGATACCCAAATCTGCTGTGCAGGCAGGCCTTGTAACAAAGTCTCTTTTATTATATAAATAGTGCATGGTCTATCATGCACTATACTGGATTATGTGCACGACAAATACTAAATTATCACGAGTGCACTTTTGTGAAATTGACCTGCACGAGGGATAATTTAGTATTTGGAGTTCATATAGTCCAGTAATGGTGCATAAATAGAACTTGCACTAATTGTTATAGTAAATAGACCCCTAGATCTATATCTGTTATTATGTATTAGGCCCGGGCCCTAGGTCTTTAAATTTATAGTCTAGATCTACTGCTGATTTCCTAACTCTACAAAAGTTGCTTACATCACAAAATGAATCATGCAACTTTTTTTTTCTGTGATTGGGAATCTGAAACATTGTTTTCTTCTCAGAAAAAAGTATCGACTCCCAAACGATAGCAATCGTAAACAAATGACTCATCCCCTTTTCATTTAACAAGGATTTCTCGACATGCAAAAAGCAAAGTTAAAATTTGTGCATGTCCATGCACTATAACAAAATTTTTGCATGTCCCTGTAATGCGAATCTAACCAATCACAGCGCGTATTATACATACAATAATGAAATAGTGCATAGAGCAAAGATGTCCCTTGCAAACCTGTTGTACTGAAATATAACCTATTCTTTACTTGCGACAGAAGCCTCATGGTATCAGACATTTTCATGCCAAGTCAGTATTTAGCAAAGAGGGGAAATTGAACAGAGATAATGTAAAGACAGGAGAGGGGAAAAAGTAATGAAAATGAAATACTGTAGATGGGATAGGAGGATGTACTTGTTACACTGGGAAAGTGATGGGGATTGAACCAAGCTGCATGAATCGAGAACAATGTAAGGTTGTTCTATGACACATGCTACTACAACAATTGCTTTTCGGTCCATTTCCTACATTGACCCAATTCCTAACTTCAGCCCTGGCAAAAATCACTATATCTAACACTAAACCTAGCCTTAGAACTCACCTACATGTAAAAACCCAATTGTAGCCCTGACCCTGTATATTTGTTGAAATAAAGGCAGGAAAAAATGTTACTAGAGCAAATGACGCCAGAGCAAGCGTCAGGTCTCCCAAGAAACACTGTAGTAGAAATAGGTGAAATATTTATTGGTAATACTGTATCATCTTATACAACAATAATACTTTACAATGTATTTACATATATGTATAGACCAAAAAAAATACAGTTAACTTAATAGCTTGACTAAAACATGTACTAAAAGTGTATTAAAAGTGATGATACAGAAGAGCTACAGCCTAAGCATACATGTAGCTTGATTTGCTTGCAGACCCAAAACATTTAGTTCATAACAGTGTAGTAAAAGGGGGTTGACTCACAGGAGGGAAGAGGGGGGGGGGGGGGGGGGGGGAGGTAAATAATAGGGATAAGAAGGGGTGAGTTCAGTTGGGATAAGCCTCTTACCCATGTCAGTTTCATTCCATCATGCAGGCAGAGTGTATTTACATTGGACCAGGCATGCATAGATGCGGGTGTAAAGACGGGTATACAGGACAAGGAGACTGTACACCAAGAGACCGATGCCTCACAGACAATGGAGGATGTCATCGGGATGCATTATGTCTGCACCAGTTTGCCCTGGATTTGGTATGTACATGTAAAGAACCTATTAAAGAGCATCATTGATATAATTTACCTTGTATGGTTGGTCCTACTATTAGTTGTGTAAAACAATGGGAGAAGAATTATTGAAGTTAAATTCAAATATAACATTTATTTTCTTCCATCGATTTTGTGGACATTAAACATCTGTTCACATGGTATAATTTATGCAAAGTAACATAAATAGAATAAAAGAACTTTCAGTACATGGAAGAAGGCACCAATCTCAGTAAGCATACACTTGTAACAGGTATGCCTGAATACACAATTTTTTTTAGGAGAGCGTATGATGCTGTACAGAGATTTTGATAAAAATCTACTTTTAGTCATTGCTGGTAGTACAATGAGGCAAAAGGTATTATAGGTTTATAAATATTCTTTTTCAAAAAATTTACTAAAAAGTTTTGTAGAAAACTGTAACTTTTGTTACATATGCCATTATCTGCACTGTCAATGACACAATCTACATAATAATAGGTGAGTGTAGGGCTGGTCAATATATGTGAAATTCAAATTGTGCCATTATATCCTATGATTCAAAATAAATCATCTTCAGACTAATAGATGAATATATTAGGAAAAGACTGGACATTGAAAATATTATTTAATGAGCACTGTTAATGGTGAGTCTACATGTATGTTATAAATACGTTGCATTGGAAAAATTCAATGCTAACTTCATTGGAGAATTTTTTTTTTCTTAGTCTGTAGAGTCTTTTGATAGAACAATAACACCCAGGTTTCCGTTAACACTCTGTATCCCAGATATTGAAAAAAATACGGCCTTTACAGAAGTTGATTATTCTAAATGATCCAATTTCTTTTCTTTTTAAAGATCGAGTGCGTCTGCAATTTTGGCTTTGAGGGTAATGGCTACGTATGTGAACCTATCAATGCTTGCTTGAGACCGCATGACTGTGATGCTGAGGTAAGAATGACATAAACTAATCAAGGGAAATGTGTGTATAGACACAAGGTTGATAGGTCATAGTCTGTGAGACAACTGCAGATGTTCTCAATTCTTTGTCAGTATTATGGACTGTTGCCATAGAATATGGCTACACATGCATGTACATATTCAGATGTAGTAAAATTCATATATGTCTATCTGATAAAGGAGAGGTTGGAAATATACTTATACATTTTGATTTAGTGTTATATTAAATGCAGCTGTCATTTCTTAGTGTTGTTTGAGAGCTGTGTAAGTACGACACAATTGAAATGTCCATATACATGTCCAAGTTACTTTTATATGTTTATGTATGCCTGTGTATTATTGATTATTCTATGATATATACAAAAGTACATTTTCAAAAGAGAAAGATCAAATAAAATCCCCTGACACAATACATGTATCATTTTTCTGAATGACCCCTACCACTTACAAAATTTTGTTAATATTTTGTGTCATTCTAGGCTCAGTGTAAAACTACAGGACCTGGTACATACGAATGTGTATGTCCACCCGGATTGGAACATCACAACAGAAATTGTTTCTCAAACATAGCAGTGGTAAGATAAATATTTCATTGGTGATGAATAAGATTTATTTACTACATGCGTTCATTTACATTGATCTATAAAGTGGCCTGATTGACCACTTATTTTCTATTTTGACTGGGGAAATGTTTGAGAGTGCTGTGTGTAGTCTGCAAGCACAGAGTCTGTTTTGAAAATATACAGAATCCATTGCAACATAGCGGTGGTAAGATATATATTTCATGGGTGATGAATAAGATTTATTTACTACATGCGTTCATTTACATTGATCTATAAAGTGGCCTGATTGACCACTTATTTTCTATTTTGACTGGGGAAATGTTTGAGAGTGCTGTGTGTAGTCTGCAAGCACAGAGTCTGTTTTGAAAATATACAGAATCCATTGCAACTTTACTCAAAGAAAAGTCCGCTTGACAACGGCAGGTCTACACTACTAGTCTCATGTTATTGTTATTGTAATTGTAATTAATGGGTTTCATTCAAGATACTGTGTTTGGTCTTCTTTTTGTTTATAGGAAGATAATTTTTGATGATCATCTTGAAGGAAAAATGTCTGTCTTTTGAGAGATGTAATTACAAATTGCTGTTGATTACATCTTGTGATGCATTCCATGATGTGATAAATGTCCCTTTTCACCATTTGAAATCACAAATTATTCTCTACATGTATATTATGACATAATCTCCATATCTTTCTCTCTTTTTCAGGAGCTGTCATCACTCTCTGATGCAGAATCCTTCTGGCAATTGATTCAGGTTTGTCCCACTTTTCTGGTTCCTATTATCTTTGCACTCTTGTGTAACGAGATATCACTGTGAACATGTACAATGATGATTATTGCATTGGATAATAAATTCACTCATTCATTCATTCATTCACTTTTAGGAGTATGAAATTAATGTTTATTCATTCCAATAGTTCTTTTTTAATGTCCCGGTTAACATTAAAATGGCTGTTTTGGGTACAATGTATGAGTCAGACTTTTGATTTGGGTAAAAAAAATAAAATTGTCTACATGAAAGCATTCAGTGTGTTTTGGTATTATGCAGACTACATCCAAATGATTTGTTAATGACAACAGCAATAATACACATTGGATAGGACCTCACAAAATATGTCACGGAGTTGCCAATTTGTGTTTGAATGATTACAACTTCAAAAATTCATAACTTTTTTATTTCTTATTGGAATTAATTTTTTTATTTTTGGATTTTGCTCAAACTTTTATTGATCAGTTTCTTCAATTTTTCTGCTTTTTTCAAAAGCCAACTGGATATCAGGGTGTCCCTACCCTTAGATAATAGTCTTTTGGTTCTCAGGCAGTCTTTATAATTTGATTCTGTTAAACAATGGGACCTACTTGTACATATATGTGTTTGCTATTAAAATGAAATTATGTCGGTAATATATTTCATGATTTTTAGAATCTTTGTAATATGTTTTTCTTTGTGCTTGTAGGCTGTTTCCTTGGATGGTTTTATTAGCCATACTAACTACTCCGTTGGAATCGTTGTCCCATCACCTCACATGATACAACTCATCAACTCTACCACTGGGGGCGCTCTGGGAGTAGAGCGCATCATTGCTTACTTTGTCAGGTATTCCTTCTTTGTTTACTGTAGAAAGCTTATTACAGCAAATTTCTTATGAATTTTCTATAAATCTTATTCAGGATAACTATTAGTGGATGACAACATGCTCATGAATATCTTTGATATGTTTGGTAATTCAAAACATGAAAGGAATTCAAATCATGTGAAAGATTGGTCTTCCTTTTGTAAAATATAGATAAAGAATAAGAAAAATATTATTGTAAATATACATGAAATTCCTACTCGTAATTTTTATTACAGAGTGTACATGTTTTACCTCGTTAAATAAATTCTGATTTTTTTAAATTTCAGATACGGATCAATGGAAACATAATGCATGGTACTCTTAAATGAATAATATTGAATAGTATTGTCTAACCTGTTCTCTGTATATCCTTTCTTTTTATCTTACCGTATTTATACAGGTCTAATATGTTAGTGATGGATCGATCACAGAGATATCTAAATCAGACGTTACCTAGCCTGCAGCCTGGAGAGAATGTGGTGATAAATGTAAGAATATTTATTGCGTGTATCAATGGAGTATTTAATCCTTTGGTTAAAAAGATGAGAGAGTGAGAGAGTACTGATATCATCTACTTATCAAATACACTAGATCTATTGTGTTGTGGTCTAGTGGATAAGTCACCCGACTGCGGATTGCAGCAAGATATGCAGTTCGAATACCTGCCACAGCACTAACGTCCTTTGGCAAAACATTACACTACATTTGCCACTCTCGACCCAAGTGAAGTAAATGGTACCGGTAGGAATGAATTACTTGAAGCTTCAGCACGTTCATTAGGACAGCTAGGCTGGGCTGGGGTAATAATCCAAAATGCTTTTTGGAAGCCCATAGAGACATTGATAAAAATGTGATATGCGCTTTACAAGAACTGAGTATTACTATTGATATTATTATTATTGTATTATACACTATTTTCATGTCAATAATGCTGTATCAGCAAGAGCTCCCCTTTATCCCCCTAGACTACTATCCCCTGGATATGTGAATATTTGTGAGTGATTCATATTTGCAACAGTTTCCATCTGACTCCGCACTAGATTTTAACAATTCATTTTTAGTAACTCTCTGTAAAATTTTTTAAAAGTTTCATGTCACAAAATTGTCTGGTTTTACATTTATGCATAATTATTCATGGTTGGTGGTATGTTGTATTCGCAAAGTAAACTCAACATACTGTATCGCTCTTTTTTTTTTACTCCTAAGGGACCTTATGGAAACCTGTCCACCATTAATGGTCATCTTGCAGAAGTTGTGAATACAACAAACGGATTGATCTTTCGTCCCATTGTAAGTACCAAGACTGAGTTTATCGAATTGATGGTCCTTTCTCAAGATACATGTAGTCATCATTTGCCTTTATTCACATCCCGGAATTGTTTGCAATTGCACATTCATAACCATCAAACAGGCAGAAGTGTGTAGCTGAGCTTTCGGATAATTCTCTGGTAAAGGAGATGCATAGATTTTGAAGATTTATACACCGAATATGCCTTAGGTTGGCATTGTAATTGAAGTGAGAATGGAGAGATCATATATTATGCAGTAAACATATGCTCCAATTGATACAGATAGTTGATCTTGAATTTCATTTCCCAAAGAAGCCAACTTCAGACTTTAATTGTTTACTGCATGTATGCAGAGCTACCCTGAGGCCTATTGGATCAACAGACTTCTGGAGGTGCAAGGAAAGAGTGATCTTCTTACACCATCCTCTGGTGATGTTCAAGACTACTCCCGGGCCTGGAAACTGATGCAGGTTGGTTGCCTATACTGTGTGCTACATTTTCAAAACCGGGCTTTAGGTGCAGATTAGGCCAAATAAAATTAATTCCTAGTTTCTCATCCCCTCCTCCTCCCTATTTTTCTGCCCTCCATTTATTTTTGTTGTTATTTGATAAATTTGTTCTGAAATCAAATAAATAAGAATCAGAGGACATCTATACAATGAGGAAATTAAAATCATTCATTTAATACAATTTTACCTTGTTTTGAACCTTGGAAGTGCATGTACAATTAAAACTGAATTAAGAAAATTTGTGTGGCACTTGACCCCTATCGTGTTTTCATATACATATACAAGAAAAAAAAATCAGATATCAAATAGATTTCAAAACAATCAGATGAGCAACTAAGAATTAATTTTACTTGGCCTTATACAGATCTGTTACTATTTTATATTGTTGGTAAATGGAGCAGATTGAAGTTATTAGAATAATCTTTGTATAGGGATATATTGTACAGTTTTGTGCCTCTGATCACTTGTAGCGAGATCTTGAAACTGGAATTTCTTGTTATTGGCTGCAAGCTTTTATCACAAGCCATACTGCAATGTTCTGGAGACTTATTTTCAAGATCGTTGTCAAATGTCTTTTTATGTAGATAGACCCCCAATCTATTAAAGAGTGTAAAGTAAACAGATTCGATAATCAAACTGAAAATGTTTTAGGTGGTATTTCTTTCATTCTGACGGACCTGTTACTCTGCTATTAAGAAATCTTAAGTTACTTTTCATCTTAGTATTAACTATAAGGCATTAAATGTAAGGTTAAACAATAAGGCCAAATGCTAAGATCACTAAAACGAATCCCTTAAGCTTGAAATGTGAAACATTTGTCATAAACTTAATTCAGTACTGAAGAGAAGTAGTACTATCTTGATTTATAAAGTGAATTGGAAATTGTTCTGTGAATGGATATGTTTCATTTCTGTTTCAACCAGGCATCAGGATTGCTGCCTTTGGGTTCTTCTGCTCCATACACGCTCTTTCTACCAGACAATTTAGCCATGTCAACCTACAATTGGTCTGCTGTGGTAAGACATCTGTACAGCTCACATCATCTGTTGAGAGCCGTAATGTTTTTTAAGCTCACTGCACACTATATGGTTGACTGTGATCCGATTTTGGAAATAAATCGCAATAGCATTAAATATGGGCATTTTAACAAATAAAATCTTCCTGATTCAGTTTTTGAGTAATCATTTGAATACTAAACATTGAGTTTTGATGTGCTGTCAGCCTTATACCCGGAGTACAGACTAAATCAGTTTCAAATCATAGACATTTGTAAGACTGCTCCGAGGTCACTATGACTCGGAGCCGATTTAGCCTTTCCTCCATCTTGAAAGCTCGCAATAGGCCATGTTTTTGATTTTACCATCTACATGTATATGACTATTTAGAACCTAAATCAAAAATATTGTATGTCTTTAAATGTTTATATCAAATTCTCTGACATTTTTTTCTGAAATCGGATCGCAGACCGTTTGGCTTAACTCTGTGATATTTGATGTGAGTTAATACCCTTTAGGCTCTCGGCAGATAACATGATCTAAAAGATGGGTATCTAAAAACTCCATAAAGGGTGCCTGTGGGGCAATTTTCTTTTCTTTACCTTACCAGTCCATTATTCAGGTGCTATTAACATATAGACCCCAGGATGAGTTAACATGAGCTTAGTATTCAATAGGTCAATTAATCAAATATGAGTTTTCTGTACCCCATGTTTCATGCGATAATGTAGTTGATATTTGTTTTAGGAAGCGTATTACTATCTTTGTTTTGTCAGTGAAATTTGTATTACTTTATTTTCATTTTTCTGAATCCATGGTATTCTTTCAAGGAAACCATCCTTTAGATTTCATCAAAATTTTTATCAAGATTTAAAGAATATAACACTCGATAAACTCCTTTGAGCTGACTTGATTTTATGAACAATTTTATCACATCATCGTATATTTTTTAATTCATCAGAATGAAGATGACTTTTTGCAGCATCATTTGGTGATAGGGAAGGCACTGTATTACCGGAACTTCTCGGAGGAACTAAACGTTACAACCGTTTCTGGACAACGTCTCGCTTGTAAAGTGGTGAGTGTGTCTATATGTTTGTTAAAGAAATATGAACGCACAGAAAATGGTGGAGGAGTGAGGGAAAGAAGAGTAAGATCATGATAAAGTAGAGGTGAGCAAGAATGGGTAGGAGAGGAAGAAGAGAATGGAGGGGAAAGAGATAGAAGTAACATAGAGTAGAAGAGTTGGGAGGTGAGTAAGAATGGGTAGGAGAGGAAGAAGAGAATGGAGGGGAAAGAGATAGAAGAGTTGGGAGATGAGCAAGAATGGGTAGGAGAGGAAGAAGAGAATGGAGGAGAAAGAGATAGAAGTAACATAGAGTAGAAGAGTTGGGAGGTGAGCAAGAATGGGTAGGAGAGGAAGAAGAGAATGGAGGAGAAAGAGATAGAAGTAACATAGAGAAGAAGAGTTGGGAGATGGAGAGAGAATCTGATAAGAAGAGTGATTAATAAAATGAGAGAAAAAGATGGGAGAGAGAGAGAGAGAGTATGAATTAAAGCTTTAAACCCTCTTTAAATTGATCTTCTTGCTTTGTGATTGCTCTACATTCCTTCCTGTTTTGTACGATTTTTGAAATGAATTGTAATTCTATCTACATGATGCATTGCCGTGAATGTATTGTGACAGTGTCATTTTGAATAATTTTTAAACTTTAATTTGCAATTATTGCTGGGGTGACATAATGCCAATCCCAACTTTACAAGATATAAACTGCTTTCCATGCTTTCAACACTTTCCTTCTGAAGGTATCTGTTGATATGATTCCCATCGATGCTCCAGATATTCTCATCCTTCCCAATGGCATCGCTCATGGTATTCCTGGAATCCTGTCCTCTTTGAAAGAGGGAACGTGTGATGATGGAATGAACGGAGGATGTCATCAGAGGGCTCGATGCATACAGAAGACTTCAACATTGGTAAATCTTGAGCTTCTCTATTCATTTCTTGATTTTGCAATGGTTATGTTGCCACCACTTGTTTTGTGAATATAGGTGTTGTTCTTGGTATACATGTAGACATTGATTTCTGTATTTATTCCATTTTAATGTATCTCTACATACATGTATATCATTATCTTTCATATTGGTCTTAGAGAACTTCAAACTGATATTTACTTTGAGTGCGAATTGCTAATCTAATTGTTATTTGTTTGTAGACTTTACCTTACATTTTAATGTGTTATAGAAAGAATTCAAGACAATTCTATTTTTGAGAAATATTTTATCTTTGTCAAGATTGCCTGTGTTTTCATGTGTATCACGCTTCATGTGACCTTTTGGATCGATGTTGTGAATTAACATTTTTTTTCCATCTTAGCTACAATGCTGGTGCTTGGATGGTTACCATGGTAATGGAATTGAGTGTGTGGCTTATGATCCCTGTTTCCATGACAACGGTGGGTGCCACTTCAGGGCTGCTTGCATCGCAGTAGGTCAGAGTGAGAGGAGATGCAGCTGTAACTCTGGCTATGAAGGAGATGGATTCATCTGTCTTGGAAGCATATTCGAGGTAGGATGGGGAGCTGTGTGTCTGGACACTTAAACCCGTTGGCTACTGAATTATCAAATTCCCATAGGGTTAACCCTTTCAGGATAGGAATTATTTAAGGGCTAATTTGATCACAGTTTGTTCTTCAAATTGGCAACAATAATATTTTTCTTTTAATGCTTCATGGTTCTAATCAAATGTAATGTCTTTGAAAACAACACACATGGTTAGGAACAGTGTCGAAAAAGTGGAATAAAATTGCCAATTTAGATAAAAAACAATGATTTTGAACCCCTCAATGTGTTGCCAATTTAAGGATTTTAAAGCTTATTCTCCTTTTTAAAATTCCTAGCATCAAACGCAATATGGTCATTCAACAAATATGGACATAGTGTGTGCAGATATTTTTTGCCTTTTCTACTCATGCATCTGGTATATTTTTTAGAGCTCTGAATCAAAAGTTATTGATCCAAACCACAAAATGTGGTGAATTGTCTTGAAAGGGACCACCTGGTTCCCGTAGGCAATGGGTTAACAGAAATTAAGCTGTTGCATTTGCCATTGCATTTTACAAAAATATGCATCAAATAATACAACATTCAGTGAAATTTCATTGATAATACAATTTCTAATATAGCTTTTGAAAGTTTCTAACAAAATCATTGGTTAATTTGCCGTTTGAAAAACTCTTGAGTATGCAGTGTTCATGTACATACCATCATTGGGTATTTGTTTTGTGTGTTTTATGCCCCAAAATGATTTATTCATTTTGGTGCATAAAACGTGTGACCGCCATTATTCAGCATATGTTTGAATAAAGTGATTATAGAGAACTAGATGTTTGAATATGTATAAAGCCATGATGAATTCTCTGTTAAATTGAATCTTATGGTATAGGATTACAACTTTAAAAACAAAAACAAAGCAGTGATGAATTTTAAAAGAGAAAGATGGAGAAATTTTAATTCACTGCTTTACTTCTGTTTGATACATGTATATCATTGTCCACACAACTTTGAAGAACTCAAATTTTGTTTGAGAGCTCTTTTTAGAAGCCTGTTCTTTTTTCAATTCAATTCATTTATTTCATTCTCCATAAAAATACACAAATATGATACATGATACACAAGATAAAAATTGTGACATAAAACAAACTAAAGGTACGTGATTAACATGATAACATAATGTACATAAAAGACAAAACATTTACACGAGAGACATTTCTGGGAATGGGGGTCAACAAAAAGAGCATTTAGCCTTATAAAACATTGACCCCTAGGATAAATCATAAAGAAAGTAAATCTGAAACACAAAGAGACAGACGGAAAGAAAGAAGCATATAGAAAGCGAGAAAACAAATCAATCGATCTCGTACATACACTGTACTCACAAGATGGGATTTAAAATATTTTTTAAAACTCTTTAAAGAAGGAATATTTCTTAAAGTGTTTGGGATATTGTTCCATACTACGAGACCTTTAAAACAGATTTAAATTTTTAAAACATTACTTCTGATTTTGGGTATAAAATGAAAATTCTTGAGTGGACATGATAAAATATGTAGAAGAGTACTGAAATAAGTTGTACGCCTTTAGATTTAAACTCATAGTTAGAATTTTTTATGTGATTATGTGATTTTAGACAGTTCTGTATAGCAGTACATAGATAAACAATGTAAAGTGTATTCTTTTCTCTTTATTTGGTAGGAACTCAGGAGCATGCCTGAAGCCAGCCTCTTTGTTGAGTTCTTAGAAAATGTGAGTATTGTATATTGGAAAGAAAGGAAACCAGGTTGTATCTTCCTCATTTGCACAATTAATGATGCCGACATAGATCAATATAATGAATCATATTTCATTCAAATAAATGAATGAAATGTCTACAGATGTTAAGGTAGCTCGATAGCAAAACTGAGTGGCATGAAAAGAGTTCAAAAGACTCGTCTGGAGCACAAACTGCCAAATTGTTGGCAATAGTGGGGAATAAAAAGGTGAATGTTGACATTTTGTAATGACAGTTTTCATAATATCAAGCCTAATCAAGGCAGTAGAGATATTTTACCAACTCTACGGCTTAGTAAAATGTTTCTACCTTAACCCCTTCCATGCCACCAGACTTTTGAGCCAATGTCAAAAATGAATTTTCAAGTGTTTTAACTTTCAAAGAATATTTTCTCGAGCAAACTGGGCAAAGTTATATTGCATAAGAATAAACATTATACTGATGGCACAGGTTTCTGTATGAGGAAGAATTTTCAAGCCATTCGGAGGCTAAACAAAATGTTCAAGACTCAAAATTTTGGGCGGGATTTGCCGCCCACGGCATGCTAGGGGTTAATGCAATAAAATTGTGATTTATAACAATAGGCATTTTGCGTTCCGGATGCCGCTACATTTTGCCAGACTACCTATTAGTTCAGAAAAAGGGTTTGCGGTACAACCATGTGAGTTGGAATAACTCCACATTCCGGTCAGAATGCTCTGGCCGTCGTCAGATCGGTTAATTGGTTTCTTAGTCCTATTATTCACTTGTTTTGAATGTTTCTTTTCAACGCAGGACTCGTTTGATGATTACTTATCCTTTCAATGCAGGTACCTTGATGTTATTTATCCTTTCAATGTTACTGTTACTATTTCTTTCTATACTAATTCCGTGATGTTATTGTTTGCCTCCATTTTAATAAGTGAATTGCTACTTCATATATAAATTCTGCTGATTTATTCGCTCTTCTCATTCTCCTGACGACGGCCAGAGCATTCTGACCGGAACGTGGAGTTATTCCAACTCACATGGTTGTACCGCAAACCTTTTTTCTGAATTACAACTTCACCATGCAAACCTTCAATTCCTAAATTACCTATTAGTTGGTGTAATATATGAACAAACTTTTTCCATGTTGATAATGAAATATTATGATAGTAAAACATTCATTTCCTTGAAGCTTACAGTTTAATCGGAACATATCATACAGTGTGTGTTGTAGCATATAAACCAACGATTAAAGACATTAGGAATGTTTAATTTCCAGATGGATTCTCGTTCATTTCTCATGGGAGGCGAAGGAAGATTTACCGTTTTTGTGCCGTCCAATGGAGCTATAACAGCATTTCTACAACATCAGGTATGTGACTATGACTGGTACACCTTTCCATATTGTGATCATACATGTATGTATTTATTCCTCGTTCTATCAGTCCATGGTGCAGCTAGATGTTGCTTGCTTCCAAATGTTTTTTTTATAAGGAAGTCTCATTGTTTTATTCGACTAAAGAAACTACTTCAGGTACACTGTATGTGCTAGTATCCTGTGCTTTTCTTTTTCACGAAAGTTCAATTGAAAATCAAATCAAAGCTGTAAATTGTAATGTTCCCCTGGCTTAGTTTTACATCTGTCATTTATCATGGCACACAGACCTTAAAAACATTTCAGTAGACATTGTTGCCGATGTTGCGTTTAATTGTTCAGCCAAGCAAGAAGAGGTGAGAAGGAAAAAACATACTACAGTGAAACCAAAAAGAAAGTGTGCAGTTTGTTGAGGTACCATTTTTCTTTGTTGGTTTTATTGAATTTTGGTAATCCAGACAAATGTTGAATCTCATCAGCAAATGTCATCACATACAGTCAAACCTGTCTATAGCGGCCACCGAAGGGAAACGGAAAAAGTGGCCGCTATAGACAGGTGGCCGCTATAGACAGGTCGGCGGCCATTTTTATTTTTTTGCACATAGGCCTACACTGTTACACGCAACAAAGTAAGTGTACATGCATCCATATATATCACTTAGGAAAACAAGCTATAGATCAACAAATTTGACGTATGACATGTCATATGATATATAAATGTTAAAATAATATGCTTTGTTGTCAATAAATGAGAAAAACAATAGATATACGAGCAATCTGTCATGTCTGTGTAAAATGAATTTTCCCTCAAATTACCACGTACGTACCACCCGCGGTAGACTGCTTTTCTTGATTTTTATAGTCTAAAAACGATGTCTAATCATGCTTTTGCTTCCAGTCAAAAAATTACAATAATAAGTTTATCTTTTGAATAAAATCGTGCAATCAATTTTCATTCAATAAATATTTGCCTTTTGAATGGTTTAAAAGAAGTTTTAACTGTTTTTGAGAACAGGCGATAGAACTAGAAGGTGCTCGCTTGCATTCGTCGAAAGTGCGAACGTCGACAATGGCCTGGATCGCCGGTGGACGATCCGAGTCGAGTTTTCACGCCGTTTTTCAGCAGGACAATCTCTCCTACATGAAATCGTTATTATTGATCTTTAAAAAAAATAATACTTGGGTAGTATTTTATTATTTTCACTTTCTAAAAAAAATCACTCCTTTATTATTTTTTTCAAAAGTTTTAATGCTTTAAATTTTTTTTTTATAAATCTTTTAAAAATAAAAAATTATATTGCAGTGTACGAGCCTGCGCTATTGCGCAATAGCGATCAATATCAATGCAATGCCGACCGCTATAGCTTAGGAGAACAATACAACTAAAGTGCAGGGGATTACAGCTGGATGGTGCGAACATTACGTAAACGAACAATACTAGTGCTTAATTCTTACTAAAAAGACTTTTAATCTCTAATTAGTCGGCAATGTGGTGAAACTATTAGATCTTCATGGCCATTGTAGAATCTATTCACGACGTTTGTGTGAGAGTGTGACTGAGCTAAGACTCGGTAAACACATCGCGCCTATGGCAAAAACTACTTTTTTGTGCATGAAGCTACGGCTCGACTCGATAATAGTGGCCGCTATACGCGGTCAGATATTGTCCGAGGGATACATAATGGGTGGCCGCTGGCCGCGTTAGGCAGGTGACCGCTATATGCAGGGTCTACAACACAGTAATTTCCTGCGGGGGATTTTTTGTGGCCGCTATAAGCAGGTGGCCGCTATAGACAGGTGGCCGCTAAGACAGGTTTGACTGTACTTTAATACATATGCCTATGAGGGCCCTGTTTCATCAAACTTTTTATCGATAACAACTTTCACATTTCTATGGCAAATTTGCTCTCAGCCAATCAGATGCAAGTATTTTAGTAGCTTATAACAATTATCGTAACTTGTTATTGATAGGTTTTATGAAACAGGGCCCAGATAAAACATATTTGATGATATCTGTAGATAAGATTAAAAATTCCAATATGACATTTGTATTACAGGGCCTTCCACAGGAGTGGCGTGAGGAACGGTACACCTACCTCCTGATGCAGCACGTTCTGTATCATGTGATCGCAGGCAGTCACATGACCATGGCAGATCTTCGCAATCATTCGACCGTAGGAACGATGAATGGTCAAGACCTTGACATCTCTGTTAATCAGGTTAGAAACATTTAACAGTCAGTGTCCAGAACAATGAGGAGGAGAAAGGTTAAGTGTCAGGGAACTTACTTCTTCATGTAATGTAATTTTTATCTCTCTCTCTCTCTCTCTCTAAGAAGAAGGAGAAGAAGAAGAAGGAGGAGGAGGAGGAGGAAGAGAGAGAGAGAGAGAGAGAGAGAGGGGGGGGGGGAGGAAGAAGGAGGAGGAGGAGGAGGAGGAGGAAGAAGAAAATATTAGTATTTTGAATATTATCAATAGTGACATTAAATATTTCTGATGTGTTTCTAACTTTCATTATTGAGTAATGTGGTGTGTCTGTAGTCAAGTGGTAGATATATAGATTTACCTTAATACCTTATAATAAACCTTGTTAGAACTGTAGAATTAAAAAAAAAATCAAAGTTCTGTCAGTCTCGTGTATTAACGACTTCATCCCTGTGGAATGTTGATTTTGAAAAGTGGTCATATTTTATTTTTCACTGTATTTCAATTTCACATTTTTTGCCCAATTCATAGGATGGCAACACTATACTTGGAGGTAGTGGAAGTTTCATCTCTGCAGATCTCAATGTATCTAATGGCATCATACATATTATAGACACCATGCTAACTCCTCCCAGGATATATGAGTGGCCCAGTGAACAGGTATGCAGTAGGAAAGGTTTGCTGGCTTATTTTACCTGACTGCTAAGAATATGTTTGCTTGTAAGTAAGCAACCAGGGCACTGGCAGCTTAAGTCCTCCCTGAGGGACTTGGTAATGAAGATTAATGCCTTACCAATGGGCACTAGTGCATCCACTTTGTTTCGAACCCGGGTCCTCCCAGTTAAGAGACCACTGCTCTACCATTGAACCATCACGACTCCTCAAAGTTGGATGGTGACCTTATCAGTATACACAGGAAGACCTAGGATTCACTGCATATAAGCTTTATAAACTTTACTCTTTTAAATATTTTTTTAAAGAGAGTATTCTTCGGACAGTTTCATTATGTGGTCAAATGTACAAGGTCTGCAGCATGGGTTTTACTAATAGTTACCTGTTTTTATTCAGATCATCAGTATTTTGTTATCAAGCTGCTATTTGTAGTTCACTTAAGCACGTAGTAACCTTATCACTGTGAGTTGTAGCATTACGTTTCGTTTCAGGTGAATTGGAGCAATAAATAACTGTGTCCTCCTGTCATGCCACATGTATTTTGAAAGCAGTTTACTTTCTCCTTTAAACAGGATATGGGTTTTGGTTCTGATGAAGCAGATCGCCGTCCCCATCCAAACTTTGGTCGAGACATGGGAGTCCTTGGCACCAGTCACAACATCACCACCTTTCTGCATCTCCTGCAGCTGACACCGATGTTCCGAGAATTCTTCATTAATGCACACCCACGTCCTGGACATGGTGGTCCCCCTCCGCGTGGTCCTCCTTTCCATGGTCCACCGCCCCGTGGTTCACCTTTCCGTCATCCACCTCCTCATCGTCCACCCCAGAGGATGACTGGACGGCAAGATGATGGTGGTAGGGAGGATGAGCGTGGTCAGTGGGGGTACAGAGGTGGTGCAGGTGGTGGTATGTCTGGAGAAGCACCAAGATCTCTCGACCGGCCTCTTGGACGTCCACCTTCTGGTAGGCGCCCACCTCATGGAATGCGCCCACCTCATGGTATGCGCCCACCTCATGGAATGAGGCATGGCCAACGATCTGAAACAGACAGTACCATCTTTGCCCCCACGGATGAAGCATTCAGGAGACTGCCTCCAGGAAAGCTGGAAGAGTTGGTTGCCCCTGGTAACAGTCTGCTGCTGCAGGAATTTATTGCCCATCATGTACTTCCTGATGAGGTATCTTTACTCTTTTATATGTTAAATGGATAGGCTGCATTGTAATATACGATATTAATATTTGCCCACTTATTTTTCTTTATAAAAAGAATTCCAGTGTAGATTATGAGGATTTACATCATCTTTCTATCAATAGAGAATTTTCCATTGTTGGAAGGACAGTAATGATTTTGCAGGGCATGCAGGAGTCGGTACTAGATATTTCTTTTTTTATTGAAAAATAAATTATTTTGGATGTTGATGCCTTTTTCTAACTAACTGCTAAGAAAGCTAGCATATACTGAAATGTAATCATCATGTAGACTTACATGTAAATATAGAATAAAAAGTCCCATCTCAGTGATTTGAGTGTCTCCTACTTCGAAGACCATTGCGCTGTCTGTTTTGTGATTGGCCTCCTTCAAAATATAACAAATGATATTGAATGATATATTTATATTTTATTGTCTTTCTCATAGCGATACTTTGATGATCTGTGGCCTAACACTGAACCTTATGCTGTACAATGTCTCCAAGGCTCAGATCTAAGGATAAGCATCTTGGAGCAGGTACGTCCATATGCTTCTCTAAACGCTTGCTGTATAGGTGGGGTAGTTAATATATGAGTTGAATATCAGTTGGTCTCATATTCTCTCTCCAAATCATTTACTTTTTATTTATACATATAGCTTTGATACTGTAGGCTAATTTTGACAGAGTGGTGCTTGATTGATATTCTTTTTAAATCAAGTGCTAAGAAAGTAAGTATATGCTTGTCGATATTAAAGTAACCAGAAATTATACAATGTATAACTTCAAGTCTTATCAGAGGGTATAGGTTATTAAAGATACTGTAGTTCGAGTGCCGGTGTACTATGGTTTCAAACATAGGACTGTATGTATCAAGACCACTGCCATTATATCTCTGATTGCTTGACTGATTGATTGATTGATTGGTTTGTTTGTTTATTTGTGTATGTAAGTATGTATGTATATATTTATTTATTTATATATTTTTTATTATTTATAAATTTGTCTTTTTATTTTTTAAAATTTATTTATATATCTTTCTATATATATATATATTTATTCATTTATTTATTAAATATTATTTATTTATTTGTCTTATTTTTACCCAGGGTAGCATAGTCAGTCATTAAAGCACTGTTATTCTTTAGGGCCCTGCACACAAAAATTCTTTGAAATATTTCCATAATGCATGAATAAGAAATGATACAATGTAAATGTTGAGACAATACAGCAAATGAACATGCTGTACATGAAAAGAATACTATAAGTAGAAAATTAATTCAGGTACCAAAAGCCAAGATTATTCATTATATCAGTTAAATAATTCAATATTCAAATCAAGTAAGAGAGGTGTATTTCATGTACTAATATTATCATACTAGTCTGTATTACCCTACTTTCATTTCATTCTGGTTTTTCAGGGGCAGCTGTTTGTGAATGAGAGGAGCCGGGTGATTGGTGTTGGACTGGAGTTTGAGGGCGGTGTGCTCTTCCCGGTGTCAGAGGTCATCTCCTTGCCCATGATGGATGGCAGATGTGACATCGTCCAAACCCACAACAGAATGGTGATTAGCATTTTATTCTCTAGTTTGGAGGATGGCATTATGATTGTATGTTCAGAATTCTTGAAGGAGGTTTATCATAACCCGTAGTTAAAGGGATAATCCACCCTGATTACAGGTTGGCTTTAAAAGAAGCAGAAATATTAAAGAAAAAGATCGGTGAAAGTTTGAGCAAAATCCGATAAGAAATAAGAAAGTTATGAATTTTTGAAGTTGTAATCAACCTGACACAAATTGGCAACTCCGTGACGTATCTTGCGAGCTCCTCTTCCATTTGCTCAATGCAGAAAATTTCATAAATTTTCATTTTCTTAGTTTTTGATGAAGAAATATATTTGTTTCATACAGGTTTTGTGTAAAAACATATGAGCAATGAATATATCTAAAGGTGGATGTATGATTAAATATTTCCTTTTAATAGAGAAAATGGAAATTAATGATTTTGGGGGTACAGGGCAAATGGGAGAGGAGCTCGGAAGATACGTCACGGAGTTGCCAATTTGTGTCTGATTGATTACCACTTCAAAAATTCATGTTTCTTATTTCTTATCGGATTTTGCTCAAACCTTCACTGATCTGTTTTAAAAATTTTTCTGCTTCTTATAAAATCAACTTGAAATCAAAGGTGAACTATCCCTTTATACTTCAAAAACGTAGTATAAGTTTGTCCAGTGAATGTGCAATATACACATATGCTAGTCCTTGGTCAGGCGCGTAGCCAGGGGGGGCGATGGGGGCGGTCGCCCCCCCCAAAACGCAAAAAAAAATAAGCGTGAGCGAAAAAAAGCGGGGGCAAGTAAGAGAAAAGAAGCTTAAAAAGTTGCTACGAGTCGTTATCCTTCTATCCAAACGTCATAGTTTTCGCGCTTCGCGCGGGAAGGGGGAAACTCCTCCCCCCCTCCCTGCGCGCCCACCACTGTTAAATACAGTGCTCTATTGTGTCCAAATAATTGAAAAGCAGTCAGGGCATCGAACTAACTTTTCGCCTGAAAAAGGTGCAACACGAGCCGTCATCTTTCTTTCATATTTGCCAGAACGTCAAAGCTTTCGCGCTTCGCACGGGAAGGGGGAAACTCCCCGTCCCTGCATTAATAATTTAATTTATATTAATACAGAATGATGCTAATTACAGATCACTGATATTTAGAGCCCAATTCAGTGTTAGAGAATTTAATTTTAAATCCCTGTGCCCCCCCCCCCCCCCCCCCCCCCCCGTTGTTACATGTTAAATATAGTGCAGTATTGCACCCAAATAATTGAAAAGGAGTCAGAGCGTCGAAGTAACTTTCCGCCTAAAATAAAGGTGCTACGAGCCGTTATCTTTCTCTCGATTTTTGCTCAAATGTCAAAGCTTTCGCGCTTCGCACGGGAAGGGGGAAACTCCCCGTCTCTGCATGTGATGCTAATTACAGATCACTGATATTTAGAGCCCAATTCAGTGTTAAAGAATTTAATTTTACAGGTGTTAGAACAGACAAAAACCTGACATGTGATGGAATTCCAATATTTCACAAATACATTTTTTTTAAATTATCAACATCCATTTTTTTGTTCTACTGTATATTTCAAAACCAAAATTCATGTATGCTGGTGTGGTAAATTAAATGTTATATTCTCATCTCATTGGGTCCTTCACCCCTGGTGACTGGATGTTATTTAAACTTCGGACATAAATTGTGCAAGCATGCAGGCAAGTAAAGTCAATTTTCAATATTATGTGATGCACTTTGAAGTAGTACAGAAAGAAAGAAATTTGGTTTTGAAGAGGAAGTGACATGTATGTACACTTAGGCGACGATTTGATTTTTTTGTTTGTTTTTTATTTCTATTTCAAGGCAAAATACCAAATTTAGGCCAATCACGTATACCGTGTGGCTAAAAAAAAAACGTTACACTTTTGAAACGGTTGCCAAATTATATTATATATTATATTTTTATGGGAAAATGTAGATATGTATGAAAAGGTAAAGGACCCACCTTTCATATGACATGAAAATTCATTATGAATATCTCATATCACCCTTATTTTGTAAGCTACAAATAACTAACCTGTCCAAAATTGTAAGGAAAAATCCTGCGCAGGCCAATTTTCATACCTCTAACTTAAGTGAGCACTGCTCATCGATGCATTAAATTTTTTTCAATTTTTTCATATCATATGAAAGGTGGGTCCTTTAGCTTTCCATACACATCAACATTTTCCCATAAAAATATATATGCCTAATTTGGCAACCATTTCAAAAGTGTAATGTTTTTTTTGAGCCACACGGTATATTTTATAGGCCGATAGTCAATTTTGATGGCAAAATTACGCTTTTTCTGTTATTGTTTCGCAAAAATTTTCAGCTCGTTCGCTTCGCTCACTCGCATAACATGGATTATTCCGCTTTGACCATTCAAACAGATTTAGGGTGGTAAACTTTGGTGCACCATTCCCCCCACTCATAACCTAAAATCGCCGCACCTATATGTACATGTACTTGGAAAAGTGGGCTGCAAGACACTATCTTTTCAACATCAACCTACTAACTGCAATACAATTGTTCACTTGTGCAGTATAAAAGTGATATATGGGGATTTGATTTTCTCATAAACTTTCTACATAAAGAATGTAACTGATAAAGTCTTCCGTGGGCGGATGCATAACAAAATTTCTAACCGTGCAGTGTTGTGGATTGCTCAGAGAAGAATACACATAGTTTGACAGTCAGTATATCCCACTTGGAACTGTATAAGAAAACAGTAGTCTTTTCTATTCAATCTAAAGAGAACAAATTGAACGGATCATAAATACATGTAGAGGTCAATTTTACTCGTTCATATCGGTATTAATAACAGAAATATGCTTTGTTGTACATGTACCAAGAGCAAGAATGAAAACAATTTGTTGCATATAAATCTACTAATTCTTTCACAGAAATCATGTTATTACAAAGTCGGATTGCCCTTTAATAATTAAGCACTCAGTATATCATAATATCATAATAAATCTGTTACATCAATAACCAGACCCAAACAACAACTTTAATAGTCTGATACCCACTTCTAAGCTGCTTTATGAAACTCTTTGAGTCTCCACTTATTTTTTCCTTATTCTATCATCATTTCGAGAGATCTATAATCTAATATAAATCATAAAGAGAGCAGGGTCTGGTGAGGTAAGATTATTGAGGCAAGATAGTGTTTAAAACCAGACACAATGTCATATATAATAATAAAAAGAGAGCGGTGTCTGGTGAGGCAAGATAGTCTTTAAAACCGGTATACACATTCTAATATATATTAAATAGAGGGCAGTGTTGGGTGAGGCAAGATAGTCTTTAAAAAGAGACACACTCTAATATATTAAAAAAAGAGAGCAGTGTGTCTGGTGAGGCAAGAGAGTCTTTAAAAACAGACATATTATAATATATATTAAATAGAGGGCAGTGTTGGGTGAGGTAAGATAGTGTTTAAAAACAGACACATTCTCATATAATAATAAAAAGACAGCAGTGTCTGGTGAAGTTAATCTTTAAAGGAGAATTACGCTCAAAAATAAAGACGATAGTGTTCAAAGGTGTTATTTATTCCGACTTGTTAGACTATATGGCTTCGCGTCAAAATATACGAGATCGATACGAATCAAGATTTTCTGAGCAAAATTTACCATCTGCTAGCAATATGTATCGTCTGCTAGCAGCACATGGGGGCTGCCATTTTGTTTATGTGTACAAGAAGATTTTCTTAATCCAAATGCTCAATTGCCTTTTTCAAAATTAAAAACCCATTTGAGATTAAAAATATAGAATAGATATGTCAATTTATTTTTAAACTGAAGATTTCCTTATATATTTCTGTTGAAAATCGATATTCGCTTAATAGAAATATATTTTCTCGATACTGGACGTATATGGGACGGAGCAAATTAATTCAAATTTTATGGATGCTTCTTCCCTGAGCATCTATAGCGGCAAACTATGCATTCACCTGCTTTCGGATAATGGACTTGAAAAGTCAGAATGCATGCTGCATATATTATGTTCTGCTCTGTTTGGCAAACCCAAGAAAATAGATTTTTGTTAAGCAAAACCAGACAATTTAAAAGTATTATTATAAAGATTTAATTTTTATAATACATGTAAACACCCACTTTATATTTTCCGTCACATATGGGATTGTAGGTAATGAAGAAAATCAATTTAGGATTTGGATTCAAAATATCTTCCTGACTGGAACATTTCTCAATGGTTCATGTACAACTCCAAATCAGCAAGAAAATGGCAGCCCCCATGTAAATGAGTAGGAGACGATACCGGGTGTTGGAATATCTTTATTTATACCCTTTTCTGATATCTTATTAGAAAATGATTTAGGCCAATAAGTAGGAATATATTACACCTTCCAATATAAGTAAATTTGTAATCAGGGGTTAATTCTCCTTTAATGGGGAAGTTCACCCGGATGTAAAGTTGGTTTTAATAAATGCAGAGAAACACAAGAAACATATTAGTGAAGGTTTGACGAAAATCAGTTAAAGAATAACGGAGTTATGGATTTTTAAAGTTTTGATTTTGTGACGTCACATGCGAACAGCTCCCCCATATGTCATGTGATATAAATTCCATAAAATGCCATTTTATTAAATGGAAATGGTTTTACTTGTGCATTCCAATACAATGACCTCTGTAACCTTTGACCTCGATACCTCCAAAACTAATCAGATCGCCGTCACTCCTGTATGCATTCATGATCCAAGTTTGAAGTTGATCCATCAAACTGTTCTTCAGTTATCGCTGAAACGAAAACGGGACAGACCAAAAACATAATGCATCCGGCAACCACCTACGGGTGGCGGAGGCATTAAAAGTTATGCCTTAACGCATATATAACAAATAATTTCTTGGTACTGCAAAATTTCAATATGGCACGAAAAAGAGACATGATAACGAAGCTTTTCGACCTGCACTCATCAGGTTATCACGCAGGTATATAACAAATTACTTGAAATCAACTATATTATAATCGGTGAACCCGGACGCAACCTAGACGCCGTAATTTCAGAACAATCGCAAAGCTTGGACGAACTGCTTTTGTCTGCACAGAAGAGGTTCATGCGATTGAATGTAAGCAGCTTCCAGAAAGCGTAAATGCGCTGAGCTTCTGGCCCGGGACATAATTGAGAATTGATCGTCGGCATAGCTTTGTGCGCAAGCTGGATTGTTCAGCAAGTGGAGACCAATCGCTGAATCGCATTTGGCTATCTTTGGTCTGTTAGCGTGCATTTCAGATTTGCAGGCACGGACGGGCTGCGTGCGCTGATTGGTTGTACGGTTCCGAATAGTCGAGGGAATGTGTTGTTTAATGCGATCAGCCAACCGCTGAGAAGTACGGCCCACGTACCTGGCATCGCACCGGCACTGAAATTGGTAAATAACATTACTCAAGTGGGGGGTGGGTAGTACATCCTTGCTAGTTGACGGTAGCATCCTGTGTGTAGAAAACACAATGCGTGTCGAAACCGCGTAATAGCAACGTGACACTGCGTGTTTGATCTGACTGGCGTATTTGTCAGATACCTTACCCCTCATAGGTGCACATGTTCCATTGCTATGTAGTCTTAATATATTTCCTTTTCTTTCATTTTGAAATTGAACTGTCAACTGCATTTCTGAATACCTACCGCCAAAAGTTGTTTATCAGGATATGGTTGTTGTACACAATATCCACACACAGACAGAAAGTTGTCCTCCATAGCATCCTCCATAATCATGGCATGGCATGGGCCTGGCATTGGCAAGCCTACATGATTAAGGCAAGAGACCAGACTCAAATCATACTAGATCTAGACTCTAGTAGTAATAATAGGGATATAACATTTAGCACAAGAAAGAGTACCAGTCGTGCGTAATGGTACATTTTCTTGTGCTAAATGTGATATCCCTATTCAGTTGACTCAGAACGTGAGAACATGTTCCAGTATTCACACTGCCGCTCTCTTTTGTATACGGTCTATCATTTAACTACATCATCGCAAAACAGCATGTGATTTGAACAAGATGTAATATATTGATACATATTGTTTTGTTGTTTGCACTTTGCATGACACCATATACACAACCATGATACGAACCTCAGAGTCATCACCACAAAAAACTTCCATATTACATCGCAAGTTTATTTTGTTGACGTCTCAACTACATGTATATTTCAGAAGAGATCAAGTCTGGTAAACCCAAAAGTAACAATCGCAGGGGCAAAAGGTGTTCGATCGTTAGTTTAACAATCGAACCCCTCTAGATTTTGGAGAAAATGCGTTCAATTCCCCAAAATTGGGCAATACCGGTAATGTTTTGATGACATGGAGAGTTGTCTAATACTACTAGATAAAGTGTTATAGCTCTGTGATGACCATATCAAAATTCAATATCATCACGGAGCTCTTAGGCTTAGCCTTTCCTTAACGTTACTCGTTAGGCTGTAGCCCCCGTCCAAAAAAATTTGAGTGCCCCCCCCACCCGTGGGAAAAAAAAATTCGCTCCCTGCACCCACCCGGAGCACGCTCATCAGCAATTTCGCGTGCTCAACCACACCCCCTAAAATGAAATCCTGGCTACGCGGCTGTCCTTGGTGAAGGTTTAAATCCATGGTCTAGAATTCAGGCCTATGACGTCTAAAGGAGGCCATAATGAATTAGTCATACCAGCTCTTTTTAAAGCCATAAATAACTTTTATGTTTTAAAAATGTGTCTGTCAGATTCTTTTGATTTTTACAAAAATAACAAAATACCATTTGTGCTAAAAAAAAATCCACTTTGGTAACTTAGTGAAAATGAATTGATATTGTGATTTGTTAATAGGAAAAGAATATAATAAAAGAGCAAAAGTAATCAAAAATACAAATGAAATTGTGATTAGAGAAGTTAGTTGTGTATAAAGTGAGCTTTAATTATGAATAATTTCTACTTATATTTCCAAATACCTTGTTTCTTTTTAGAGTCGATGCAAGGAATGTGGTTCTAAAAGTATGTGTCCACCTACTGCAGCACCAGTGGTGAGTATAAAAAAAAAAATATGTAATGCTGAATTTCAAAACGATATTTTCTGGAAATAAATATGATAACACTAATACTGTAAGATACGCTCTCACTCTCAATATTATTCTATTCAGGGAGCTGAACAGCGTGGTTGCCACTATGATCATGGTTGGTATTCCAGTAAGACTGGCTGTCAGGCAGACTGTCAATTCACTGAAGTTATCAGAGCCTGTTGCCTAGGTTACCATGGTCCCAGCTGTCAAGGTACTGAACAATATTCTTGTGAAAATGAAATGTAGTTGAATAATACTTGATGTATATTTGTATTTGTATATTTTGTGCGATTGCATTATATATTCTTTTGCAAATTCATATACAGGTACATGTAGTACAATAGTTCAAGGCTCAAAATTGCAGTATTTGCTTCCAAAGTTATCAGATATCTTGGATATCATTTAAAAAAAACAGACTTCACAATGTGATATTTGCTTGAATGATTGTCATGCAAAATAAATTGCCAAAACAAGGCAAGCTTGCAGTATTTGTTTCCATGTATATGAAAAATGCGTCATAATGTTTGTCTTTAATTTGAGTCTAGATAATTATGTCCAACAGTGCTAGTGGGCATATTGAGTTTACTAGCACAATATGGTACACCAACCAAATTCATGCTTGGGATTTTCTGATTCAATATGTCATTCGTTCTTTTCTTGCAATCTTTGTCATGATCTGTAGAATGTCCAGGAGGATCGACCTTCCCTTGTAACAACCATGGTCACTGCTATGACGGGTATCATAATGATGGAGTGTGCTCATGTAATGAAGGCTTTACAGGCACAGCATGTGAGAGGTGTCAACCAGGGTTCTATGGGCCTTCATGTAGAAGTAAGCAAGCAGGTTTTCTCTCTCTCTTTCTCCCTCCCTCCTCCCTCCCTCTCTCGGTCTCTCTCTCTTTATTTTGATACTTTCAGTCAAATCCTGTCACTGCTGTAATTCCAGGTTCCTTTCCTGTCAGTCTATTCCTCTTTTTCTCTGTTTGTCTCTCTCCTGTCTTTTCCTTTTTTTTCCTTTTTTTTTTTGGGGGGGGGGGGGGGTTGTATTTCATACTTTTGTTAACTGTTTATTTGTTTTAAATACAGAATACACAGGGATCAATAGTGTCACAATGCAGTATTTTTGTGAATAAAATTGTTCAAATGTGAAATACTGAACAGAACTGGCCTTTTTAAAGTTAATACATTTAAAAAAATTTCTTGTGCAGAGTGCAGATGTTCTAACTCGTCCATCTGTTATGGTGAGTCTGGAGAGTGTTTCTGTTCTGCTGACAGGGATGGTCCTCTGTGTGAGCATATTCTGACCTCCGTACCAGCGTGCGACCCTCCATGTCACCAGAATGCTGTATGTCGCTATGGCAACAGGTGCCAATGTTCTCCGCAATACCATGGAGATGGCTACACTTGCAATTGTAAGTTTTTAATAAACTCGTCTTGACATGATCTAGTTTCATGAAATATAGGCTGAATACCCTAGGATCTGATTTTATGTCCATATGGACAAAAAGTTCTACCATAGAACTTAAGTCCACACTGGTATTAAGTTAACTTTAATAATAGAAGAATATGGAGAGAAACAGATTAGTGAAAGTTTGAGCAAAATCCGATAAGAAATAAGAAAGTTATGAATTTTCGAACTTGCAATCAATCAAACACAAATTGGCAACTCCATGACATATCTTGCGAGCTCCTCTCCCATTTGCTCAGCACAGAAATCTCATAAATTTTCATTTTCTTAGTTTTTGATGTACGGTAGACATAGATGTTTCATACAGGTTTTGCGTAAAAATATATGAGCAATGATTGTATCTAAGGTGCATGTATGTTTGAATATTTTCTTAAGAGAAAATGGAAATTAAATATTTAGGGGCACATGGCAAATGGGAGAGGAGCTCGCAAGATACCTCACAGAGTTGCCAATTTGTGATTGATTGATTACAACTACAAAATTTCATAACTTTCTTATTTCTTATGGCACATGTATTTTGCTCAATCTTTCACTGATCTGTTTCTTCAATTTTTCTGCTTCTTTTAATATCAACTTGTAATCACGGTGGATTTTCCCTTGAAGTGTTTTCTTTTCTATTTCTAATGAGTTTCTTTTAGATTTATCGGTGTGAATATAACTGTCCATGCATCAACATTATGTGCCTAGAAACATTTTTCTTGTATCTATTTACAAAGAATCCTTAGTCAATAATCTCACATATATTTTATGATGGACTGTACGATGAATCCATTTTCCCTAACATTATCTGTATCTGTTACAACATAGATGGATCTTCTGATAACAAAACCTTGCAGCTAATCAAATGGAATATATGATTCGTATTTGTCATACCTGTCTCTTTGCTTACAATCTTTCCATGTTCCAACTCTTAAATCAAGGTTATCTTTTAAGCAGTTCTGTTTATTTGTTTGTTTTTTATTTTCTTCTTAATATACAGTATAAATACCTGTGGAAAAATAGGAATGCCATCGATATGATGCCTTTGTCATATTAGATGTTTCCCCTTTTTTCTCAAAGTTATTTATTATCTTTACCAAATGCAACACTGCAATAGTAAGGGTAAAATTCCGCTTGAACTTTGATATTATATATAAATGGATAATGTAATGTGTCATCTTTTTGTATTTCTTACCTGTAGCCATCAACAAGTGTTTCACAGAAAATGGCGGCTGCAGTGTCCATGCCACCTGCATCCACAATGCATCAGCAATAAGTGTGAATTGTACCTGTCATGATGGTTTCCATGGTGATGGTGTAGTGTGTCTTCCTGTCAACCTTTGTGAGAAAGAGGATAATGGAGGTTGCCATGCTAATGCCACATGCAGATTCCGAGGGCCGGTCAGTTTGTGGAAGAGCTAAAAAATGAAAATTTAAACATCTGGGCCCTTATCTTATAAAAAGTTGCAGGTGATTTGGATTGATTGAAAGCCCTCCAATCAATTATAAACTTAACCAACTCCACTCTCTTTAGTACAGAGTTGTGATTGATATGAAGTTTTGATCGATTGTATCAATCACATATCAATCACACCTGTTGTTAAGACAGGGCCCAGATTTACATAATTCTTATTATACCCACTGAAGATGGATTTATTTTCATATAAGTTGCACTCCATGTGTGTTTACCCTCCAAGAAGTGTGAATGTAATTACGATTCATGTATCACAATCATGTGATAATCAAGTAAATCTATATAATCTGACATTTCTGAAGATATTTTAATGTTATCATCAATTTCTTTTATTCTGAATATGTTTTGTTGATTTTAGATTTTGTCTGTATAACTGTTTCACCCAATAGAAAATAGGAAGACCACAACTATTGATGAAAATGTGCTAACCTAAACGCATAGAGACATGCTCCGCAAATATAAGAATTGTTAATTATTATTATTTATTATTAACCTGTATAAATATAAAAAAGGAATAAATGAATAGCTTTAATTTGTCAAACCTGCAAAAAGTATAGTTCTTTTAGTGCAAATTGTAATGAATTTCATTTCAAATCAGAGGCAAAACTTTGAATTAATGGCAATACTTATATAAGAAAGGGAAGGAAAGGATAACAAATTATTTACCAATATTTCAAATCTTCTTCTTATTTTTCAGAATGCGAGAAGCTGTGTATGCAGACCGCCTTACTGGGGTGATGGTCTAGAATGTCATCCTCCTGTGACATCATGTCTATCAAACAATGGTGGATGCTCACCCAATGCCAAGTGTCAAGAAGGAGAAGATGGAGGTTTGTAGTGTACTCGAGATCATTTGATTATTATCAGTTCTAAAAAAATCTGCAATTTAATAGTCATTCAACTTATCCAAGTTTGAAATTAGTTAAACTGTATAAAATTACATCTATTATGTTACAGTATATAAGAGACCTGTATGATATATTTCCACATGCATTGTGAATCTCATACGAGCATGCCGACCTTAACAACCACCCCTCAGACAACTGCCCATGAGGACAATTACCCCATGGACAACTGCCCACAAAGACAATTGCCCCATGGACAACTGTCCTCAAGGACAATTACCTCAAGGACAACTGCCCACAAGGACAATTTCTTGAAGGACAAATGCCTACAAAGACAATTACCCCCAGGACAACTGCCCACAAGGACACTCCCCAAGGATAACTGCCCACAAGGACAACTGCCAACAAAGACAATTACCTCAAGGACAAATGCCCACAAAGACAATTACCCCAAGGACAACTGCCCACAAGGACAATTACCCCAAGGACAACTGCCCACAAGGACAATTACCCCCAGGACAACTGCCCACAAGGACACTCCCCAAGGACATCTGCCCACAAGGACACTCCCCAAGGACATCTGCCCACAAGGACACTTACCCCAAGGACAACTGCCAACAAAGACAATTGCCTCAAGGACAACTGCCCACAAGGGCAATTACCCCAAGGACAACTGCCCACAAAGACAATTACCTCAAGGACAACAGCCCACAAGGACAATTACCCCCAGGACAACTGCCCACAAGGACACTCCCCAATGACATCTGCCCACAAGGACACTTACCCCAAGGACAACTGCCAACAAAGACAATTGCCCACAAGGGCAATTACCCCAAGGACAACTGCTCACAAAGACAATTACCTCAAGGACAACAGCCTACAAGGACACTTACCCCAAGGACAATTACCCCAAGGACAACTGCCCACAAAGATAATTACCGTAAGGACAACTGCCTACAAGGATACTCAAGGACAGATGCCTACAATGACAATTACCTCAAGGACAACTGCCCACAAGGCCAATTACCCCTTAAGATCTTGAGATATTGCTCCAATTACACTCAGACACCTTCCTTTCCTAGGGGGCATAATTCTTATGGGTAGTTGTCCATGATGTGCAGGGGAGGGCAGGAGGAGTGATAATCCCAAAAGCTGTTCTAGAATCATGGCTGTAAATTCTTGTTAATAAACTTGATGATTAAAAAAAACAAAAAACAAACTGCATGCTCAGTAGGCCCTCATGCATTGCTAACCAGTAACCTCTCTTCATTTATCCAGGCCCTATTAATTGTACTTGCTTCTCTGGCTATGTTGGTGATGGTATTGTGTGTAACGGCAACCTCTATGATACTCTAGTAAGCCAGCCTGAATTCTACCATTTCTTCAAGGTAAGTGACTTGTCTTCCCCAGTGAATAGAATGCAGGAATCAATTCAAGAATGTACATGTTTATGAATATGGAAGCAATATATTGCTTGAATAATGTGTTTTGTTATATTTTGAATGAAAACTTCTGCATTTCATTTTCTTCATTTCAACCTTGACAAAAACTTTGTAACAGCTTTCGAATGATATGCGCTCTGTCATCATCAGCACAAATATAATGTGATTTTAAATTTTACTTCTGCACCATTGGTACATGTAATTTATTTACTTGACTGAATATTTAGATGGTGATGCAGTTGGCTAATACGTCTCATGATGGAGAGCGTTTAGTGAAGGACTTACTGAAACCCAATGACCCACTCACCATCTTTATTCCTCTTAACCCGGAATTATCAGGATTGGTAAGCATTATATTTCATATTTATCCTGTCTGATCCAAAGAGCTTGTAAAACATAGAAATGTTCTATAAATCACTAAACCTTAGAAGAGTCAAAGTTTTAGTTTTCCATAATTTTTAATTAGGCATGGAATTCATTTGATTAGATCAAATTTTCCATTGCATGCCTCCAAGTCCTAACCTGTGTAGACAATTCTGGATATCGCATATATCCGATATCCAGCAAAATCAGCTATCGATAGCAAAGATTTCTTTCCAAGTACCCCGGTGTGCTGGGATGGGTACTTCCGGTACTGGCACTGTACTGTAATGGTACTGTTTGGCATGGCGTTCGTAACTTGTTTATATCGGCTTTATGCGTGCAATACGGATACAAATTGCAGTGTGTAAGGTGATATTTCATATTTTGGGATATTGTTAACGATTTAATAATAACTTTACGTCGATTTGACTTTATTTCGGTGGATTTTAAAGAGTTTGAAATCACTGCAAAAGCAGCAAATCCCCCATTTCTATCGAGATATGGATTGGCCGTACACCGCCTGCATTGGGGTAGCAAAAGTCCGACTTCACGTAGCGAGCGTTGCGTTTCATGCAGGATTTTGGGTCATGGACAATAAAGATGCATCAACATTGGATATAAATTTATATTAAAATTCCATGTAAATGAGTTACATCACGATTCCTCCATATTCAGTTTCTACAAAATGTAATGATTGGATTTTTGAAATGTTTTCGATCTGAAACTCTTAAAATTATGAGAAATAATGAAATTTGGAGCACCCTCGGTTGATTTGACTGTGTTTTTGTCAGAGCAGTGCATTATGTATGTGGCAGTGGTACGTAGCATTTCTTTGGATACAAATAGCTTGAAATTTCCTTTTTTCTCAAAATTAAGGCAATATATCACCTGAAACATATACAAAATCGAATGATGGCACTTTAAAGAAACTGAATATGGAGGAATCATGATGTAATTCATTTAAATTGAATTTTAGTATAAATTTATATCCAATGTTGATGCATCTTTATTGTCCATGACTCAGAATCCCGCATGAAACGCAACGCTCGCTACGGGAAGTCGGACTTCTGCTACCCCAATCCAATGCAGGCGGCGTACGGCTAATCCATATCTCGACAGAAATGGGGAATTGCTGCTTTTGCTGTAATTTCAAACTCTTCAAAATCCACCGAAATAAAGTCAAATCGACGTAACATTGTTATTAAATCGTTAACAATATCCTAAAACATGAAATATCACCTCACACACTGCAATTTGTGAGCGCACTGAACATACAAAAATACGTACACATGTGTAGCATCTGCATTTCTGATAAGCTGTTACCGGAAGTGAGCGTCCCAGCAAAAATACCCCGGGTGTTGATATCGATAGCCGATATCGCTGCATATCGGCTATATGCGATAAGGAGAATTGTATCTTTCTGCTGGAATTTGCCACCTATGGCATAGGAAATGTTTAATGATTAATAATTTTTACTTACATAACACTTTTCCAGTTTTATAAGGGATCAAAGCACTTCACAATATATGTCTTTATGCGTGTTATATATGGATGTATGCATACATGCAATGAACTGCCAGATTGATGTGTTAAAGCCACAGTATTGATTAACACTATGTACGGTAAGCACTTAATCATTGGTACTATGCTCAATACATGAACAGATCCAATTGTTATATTTATTGAAATTATTTTCTTCTCTGATCAGACGTTCTATCCATCCCAAGTCCTGCTCCATGTGGTCCATGACCGGTGGAGCAGAGAAGATCTCCTGGAAGAAGGGGAGGAAGATGAGGACCTGGAGACATGGTCTGGGCACGAGCTCAATGTCGACGTCACTCACGATGACCAACACCAGGTTTGTAGCATGAGAAATCTAAATGGAAGTTTGTATTTGTCATATTAATTCTGTTCTCTGTTTTTTGCTGGAGAAATATTAGTAATTTGAGTTCTCTCAAATTTGTAAACGGTCTCCAAAGTAGAAGTAAAGAATCATAAATGAACTAGAATAGATGTTGGATAAAAAGAATTACTTAAAAAATATAAAGAAATGTATCAACAGCAGAGATGAAAGACAGAATTAGTGTTAGGAAAGAGAAGAGCGGGGATTTGAAGATTATGAGAATAAGAATAATAAAGGATGGACAAATAAGTTATATAATAATAATAATAATAATAATAGTGGGATCTTGTATAGCACACATGTCTGTCAGACTTGACACTATATTTCATCAAGATTTTTTCAGTTCACCTATTTTGAATTATTTCAAGTTGTATAATGTTGTATGAAATAGAGAATACCTTATTTTAAAATATATTTTTTGTGCAATCTTTACTAAATGCTACTGTAAACGCTGTTATTTTCGGTGATTAAATTTTCGCGCTGAGCGACCCAAAAACATATTCGCGGGTTCTTGAAAATTCTAAAATGAATTGGATGCAAACATGTATCAATCAGATGAAACATGCAATGCAGCGTCCATTGAAAAAAAGCATAAGAAATCGTGCTAATATTTTCGCGTGTTCTAGAATTCGCGCCCGCCGAAAATAGCGCAAAATCCGCCAAAATTAATGTACCGCAAATATTTCTGCATTTACAGTACTTGATTGAATTATTTTCTTCTTCCCATGCTGCTTAAAATTTAGCACATAACAAGGCTATTAAAGACAGATTATATTACATCAAAGTGTTTGTTTTTATGTATCTTTATATGCCAGACTATTGTCACTATTGAAGATGTTCCAGTAGTGAAGTTTGGCATGGAAGCAACAAATGGTGTGATTCACATGATCGAGGCTCCTTTGCCGATATGGATGATGCTTGATTATGATAAAGATGATGACGATGAGGACCAAGAGGTAACTTTAGCTCGTCGAGGAAATTTTCTTTTGAGAGGCCAATTTGAATTGGCATTTCCTTCTCCAGTTGGCAACATTTATTCAAATTATCGATATTGATCCTCATTGGTTCCCTTTTGATTTTTATTCTCACGCAATGAAACAAAACTTCTACTGAATGTTCACGACTATTAATATCTGCTTTAACAATTTTGATTCTAGAAAGTATAATAGCTGAGTAATAAGAAAATAAAGATAAGCAAATTGAGCTAGTAGTCCTCACCTACATATTTGACATGCTGTCTCTCCGTAGAGGTGACATAATTGAGTGCTTAAAGCGCTTGACTAGAGATGTAAAGGTTGTGGGCTTGATCCTTGGCATAGCAGTTATGTCCTTAAGCAAGGCATTTTATCTACATTACTTCTCTCCACCCAGGTGTTAAATGGGTACCTTGTAGGATGCAAACGTCATTGTAGTTTGATCCCATTTTATTTATGTACAGAATTCGTCTCAAACGAGAGCAGGATGGAACTCATCCAGTCGGATATTTGCTGCTGTGGCTGTCCCACTGGGTCTTCTGGCCTTTATTATAGTGGTTGTCCTGTACTGGTTTAGAGGCAGGAAACTACAAGAATTAACTCACTACAATCAAGGACAGGCCACGGCCGCTACCATCACCACCACCACCACCACCACCGTCAGTGGCAGTGTGCAGGTAAGTGATGTAATCCATGAGGAGGACAAAGGAGGATGAGAAGAAAGATAGAAGGTGGAAATGAATGGAAGATGAGAAGGAAGATGCCCTGTAGAAGAAGAAGAGGAATTTGAAAGAGGCTAGTGAGAAGTGGAAAGAGAAGAGGGGAAGGAAGGGAAAGAGGAGAGAGGAAGGGATGGAGAAGTGAGGGAGGGAGAGAGGAGAGAGGAAGGGATGGAGAAGGGAGGAAGGGAAAGATGAGAGAGGAAGGGATAGAGAAGTGAGGGAGGGAGAGAGGAGAGATGAAGGAGGGAGAGAGGAGAGATGAAGGGATGGAGAAGGGAGGAAGGGAAAGAGGAGAGAGGAAGGGATGGAGAAGTGAGGGAGGGAGAGAGGAAAGAGGAAGGGATCGAGAAGGAAGGGAGGGAGAGAGGAGAGAGGAAGTGATGGAGAAGGGCGGGAAGGAGAGGGGCAAGAGGAAAGGAGGAAGAGAGGAAGGGAATGATAGAAAAGCTTGAAAAGAATGAAGAGAAATATAGGAGTAGGTATTAAATAGAGCTTATGTCAATATCTTCTCCCACCCCCTAACATTTTTCTCTTCAGTGTTTTCCAGAGTCACCATAATTTCTGTTATATTTTCACACTATGAACACGATGACAAAGAGAGGGGACAAAATATACAGCTCCTCATTGTATCCTCCACAATTGCTCTGGTAGACAAAAGAACATCACTTCATTGCTATTATGTAAAATAATTAGAACAGGTGAATATGCATGTGACACCTGTTCTACATACTTTTACATAATAGCAATGAAGGGATGTTCTATTGTCTACCAGATCAATTGTGGAAGGTACAATGAGGAGCTGTATATTTTGTCCGCTTCATTGTTTGCCATGTTCATTGTGTCTTTGTCCATTTTCTGTCCATTACCTTTATCCCTATCTAATTCTTCATTTCTATACCCCTTTCTGTGTATTCCTTGACATCATGTCTTCCTCATTTTATATGCACTTTATTTATGCATCTCTCTCTTTAATCCATTTCCCTCTCTCTCTCTTTCTCTTTCCTTTACAGATGATAGCAGCAGGTTGACTCAGCATTTTTCTGATATATAACAAACCCTATTGGCCTGACCCATTGCCAGTGTAGATCAGAGGGATGTACAGTTCATCTGATCTTATCCTAACTCGCTCATGCTCATTTATCTCATTTCTTCTCTCTCTTTCTCAACAGGGTGCTGAAGCAGATAGATCAAGCGTGGTCCTGGCAGCTACTCAAACCCCTCCTCCAGTTTCCCCTGTATCGAGTGTAGATCAGGGAGATATACAATACAGTGAGGTAAGTTTGCTTCCAAACCAGGCCCCTGTTTCATAAGACGTTATCAAGAACAACTGCCCACCTTTTTTATGACAAATTCGCTCTCAGCCAATCGGATTCAAAGTATTTCAGCAGCATTTAAAAATTATGGTAACTTGTTATTGATAACAAGTTTTTTCAAACGGGGGCCCTGTAAATGATTTCTACATTAGTCCCTGCCTCTTCTTAGGTAGAAATCATTTACATTTACTTGCCAATGCATAACACCCTTGGTGATAATATTAAGCATTGGAGAGTTCAGAATTAATTCCAAGGGTAAATTTCCCTGTCAATCATCAAAATCAGAATTACTACTTACTCTGCAGCACAATGGGTGATTTTAAGTATGGTGTTAAAGGCTGGTGTTAGTGTTAACAGTCAAAAGTTAGCACTAACTTCAACCCTCACTTATTATCAATTTCAGTAGTCCAAAGGCTGAAGTTAGCGCTAACTTTTGACAGCTAACACTAACACCAGATTTCAACACCATACTTAAAATCACCCAATGTAAAGGTTGCTTCAAGTGCGTCTATGTGTGTGGGAAGTTTAGTCACTGACAGGTTTATATCTTTTACTGTCAGGGGAGCGTTTCATCAAGTGTCTTGTCAGTGATTTTTACTGACAAATTTGCTCTCAGCCAATCAGATCCAAGGATTTCAGTAGCTTATAACAGTTGTCGGTAAAAATCACTGACAATACGCTTGATGAAACGCTCCCCTGATGTGCTTATGAGAAACAAATAAACTGTATTATTTCTTTTGATTGAGAGCCTTACAGCTTATTTACTAAAGTGGTAGATAACGTACGCTCTTATCTAATTATTTTACATGTATTTTTTTCTTTACATAATATCTGTACATGGCCGTGATCAATCGGTATTGCATTTTCAATTTTTAAAAATTATTCTGCCTGTTCCATATTGATAGTTTGACCAACTGATGGCTGAAGAAACTGGAGAAAAACTGGAGACTCATTTGGAGACGAGGTTGTGAAAAGGAACTTGTGTTTCATTCTTGAATTTCAAGACTTAGAATTTTATGTTAAATTGTTTGTTATAGAAACCTGGATCTGCTGCTTCAAAGACTCTGTTCCAACCACGGTTACTCTATACTTGCCTTGAGCAAATTGCCAAGCACACTATTTGTGCATTATGAAAGTGCCTTACCTATTAATAAAGACCATGGTGCTTTATCCAAGCAGTTTTTATATTGTTCAAGATTTAATTCTTTGTAATTTTTCTACTGAACTATGCTGATACACCATAGTTTGGAATGAAGTATGTCTGCACCTGTGCTATTCGTCTGTTCTGAATATTACAAAATTGTCAAAATCATATTTCCACCGTCAAACACCATTTTTGCCATTTTTACCAATATTGCAAACTGAATTGTGATGACATCTCACAAATGTGTCTACTTTATGATTACATTTGTGGTCTACTTTTATTTTTTAGAAATCTGCTTTTCTGCGAATAAGCTAGTTTATGCTTTGTACATGGACTGATTGATACATGTTTATTTTCCTTCTTGAAGAATTAATATTGCAAAATTAGAAATGGAGGATGAATAGGATAATTATGTTATATGGCAAGTACATGTATTTCAACCTGTTAAGTAATATTATGCCCAAAATAACACAGGTTGAATCTATTGAAAATGTGCTTTTTACCAGAATTAAATTAACATTTAAGTTAACAAAGGAGTTAACATCTATTGCTGCAGTAATGATCACCAGTACATGATACATGGTGTCTCATGGTTCCATTCAATGGATAAAATACATCCTTAGTGCATTTTATTGAAAGAGACCAGTTTACTAATACCTTGAAATTGTGTACATGCTTCCTAAATATGTACTCTTAATGACCCGAAAGCTTGCCTGACATACCAACTACGATGAAACCTGTATACAAAGACTGTTCAAAGGAGACAAGGAAAGTGGCCTTTATGAGCAGGTAGTCTACAGGTTTCTTTAAGACATGTTTCAATGAGAAACACTTTCCAAGGCAAACCAAAATTGTGGTCATTATGGACAGGTGGTCGCTAAAGCAGGTTTGACTGTACTAAAGTGGATTTTATCGATAGAAATGCTTTTGTCCCTTGGCCATAGACCCAATAAAAGAAACATATATTTGAATACATGTACATTAGTAAACTGGCCTGTTGTGTTTATTAGAAGTTTCAAATGAATCTTCATTTCTCTCTTTCGCAGAAACTTGTGAAAAGCTGACCCATCTCCAATTGTATCAGTTTTAATGCATATCTGAATAGGAAAATGTACAACTATTTATGTTTTGCTCGGATATTTTATTTCACAAAAGGGTCATTGGCAAAATGTTATGTTCACAGTGCAATAGAAACTTCTGAATGATGCAGTGTATTTTATCAAGGAGGGTTTTATGGTGCTTTGTTTTTTTCTTGCCAATTTCATTGCAATGTATATACACATGTATCTTGCTCAAGAATGATAGCCTATTATCTATTTATTGTATACATGTGTGTATTAGATCGTTATGTTTCTACATTAAAGTTAATGTTGAGTTCTGGAGAAACTGTCTGAAAAGTAATATAAAATTGTACCAACAGACCTTAAACATGTTGGAAATATAAATTAATTGAATCAACTCACATTTGCACTGAAGGGACTGTACGTTATGCTTTATTTCCTCATTAATAAAAACCATGTTTTTGCTCATTACTGAGCTCATATACATTTTCTACAAAAATTGTGTGATGTAGATAATTTATCTGTAGTATTGAATATTCAGTGTAAATTTGGTTTGATTCCATGAAAATGTATTTTCCTGTCATTACAGGAAATGAAGGTTACCTTTACTATACGATCAAATTAGTGTTTGTACTGTGGTTTTCATTGTTATACCCGTGTGCTAATTATCAACATCCACCTCCAAACAACACATTCCTATAAAACAGTACTTATTGTTTGTAGTTAAAAGTACTTATATATGCTTAAAATGTACTTCGGCTTTTTTTCTTCCAAATTTTTCTATTTTTCTACAGGTGTGTATATGTTTGTTATGCTTATAATCTGAATTCATAATTGAATTTGTTGTATCACTGATTTCATTTTCAATAAACTCTTTTTTTCAAGTTACCCTAGCACTTCATGGTCTGGCATTTATTTTATTGAAACCCAGTTATATTTCACTTTTTGAAAGTTAAGATGCAACGTTCTCACGTATTCTTCAAATTTCATTGATATTCTGGAGCATGAGAAGAATCCCATTATATACAGATCTTGTAATAAACCAGTTTGTAATTACAATTTGTGCACATGCAGATAAAGGTCATTCATACCTGGTACAATTGAGCTTTATACGCTTTCACTTTCAGCACCATGATGCGCGCAGCAGTATGCTTTTAGTTGTTAACTCTTTCAGTGCCGATGTCACGTATATGTGACAGATGGACTTGTCCTTTTCATTCACCAATTGCTTGACCACAGGAAAGGTATATAGTGGTCAATGTATATCAAAATTTTGAGCATAAATCAAGCATTCTAAATATATGATTATAATTATATGCTACCATAGAAATTTTCAGAGAAAATTGCAGATTTTTAAAAAGATATAACCTTATTTCAACATCAAACAATAGTAAACAAGTGAGAAAACAAAAAATAATGGACAAAAAAGAAACTCAAATGTAATTCTCAATTCTTAAGCATACAGTTGGGTAAAGTAATGATGTTTGTTATCATAAGAAATGGTACTACATTTCCTAAAATTTTTGTACACAATATTTTCTGAAATACTAGATGGTTAATGAAGTGCAGACACTTGAAAAGGAAGCATTGATCACATTTTGGTAAAATGTTGAAGATAGCTAAACCCAACGGCACAGTAGGAGTTAAACAAATTGCACGTCAACCAAAACAGATGTGTGTGCGTGTACAAATTGGGGTCATATCAGGGTCATCTGTACCATGTACTAATTATGAGCTGGCTTTAATATTGTAATCAAACATTGGCTCCGGCGATAGTTGCTCTGGGCTTTATTTTGTCAGATACATGTAGTGTTTAGGACATAGGATTAGGGTCGCCATTGGATTTTAGGTCAAGTTTAGGGTTTATGGGAGACTCGTGTATTGTGTTTGGACGGGAGGTACTTGTTTTTCCGAAGGTTCGTTTTTCTGAAGATTCGTAATTCCAAAATGCAAATTTCCCTTAGCAGGGGGTTCATAATTGCAAACATTTGATGCATTACTCCGAAGGTTCTAATTCCGAAAATGAAATGGGGTTCGTAATTCCGAAAATGAATTGAGCCCTACATAACTTTTCGGAAATACGAACCCCATTTCATTTTCGGAGTTACAAACCGTCAGAGTAATGAAACTTCGAAAAAACGAACCTTCGGAATTATGAACCTGCGAAAAATGACATGTAACAGTTTGGACCAGGGTTGAAGTTGGGAATTTATCCAGTTTAAGAAATTTACCATGGAGCATTTGCCACCGGAGCATGTGTGTCGTACAACTGCCTGATATGTAGAGTGCTCATATTATGTCAAATAATATTTAAAACATTGATATGTAACAGAGAAAGTGGCTGATGGGGGCTAAAAATTCAAAGTACTTACAGGAAAATTCATGAATCCATACTATCAAGTTTAAAAAAAAAAAAATCGTCAATCGGGTCAAAAATTCAAATTTGATCTCATTTCCAATTTGCAATTTATTCAATCATAGAGACCTTTATGTAAACAAGAAATTGCAATAACTAATGACGGTACATGTCTTCTTATCAACAAAATTCTTTTTTTATTTGAATGACTTTGAACACTCAGCAAAACTAACCATGTACCAAAAAAAAAAACAATTACCAATTCACAATGACACAAAGACATTAAAATAAACAACCACATCATTATCATACAGTAAATGAATTATGAGATGGGAAAAAAAGAGTCACATTTTGCTGATCAAATATATGCCCTTCTTTACATATATGTACCAGTTCATACAATGTAAAATGTCTAGATATTTCAGCAAAACCTAGCCAAAATTTCTTCTTTTTTAACTAAGCACAACATTACTGTTAACTTGTACATTGCACCTGTAAAAACATGTGTTTAGTTGAAAATTTCTGTAGAGCAATAGGTTGAAAACAGATATCTAACTAATAGTAGCCACTATAATGTGCTCACACTAAAGTCCAGTTTTGTATGAGCGATTTTAACAAAAGGATACAATATACTGGTGTGAGATGCAATGAATCAAATTAATCAGATTCTTTCATTTATTAACTTCCTTTTCAATTGGATAAAAAAAATTACATACCATGTGAGATTAGATAGGGGCCAAAGACTGCTCTAAAAGTTGTGGAACTTGCTTACATCTAGTGCAATTTCTACAACTAACTACACTATCGGTACTTCAGAATAATATTTTTTTAACATTGTGGGTACAAAAATCTGACATTGGTAAGTCATGGAATTTGAAAAAAGTGTTAATTCATCAAAATTCATTTCATGTTCATATAAATTTTAACTAACTCTGTCGTGTACTTTAAATAAGTGAAAAAGACCTCGATAATATGAACATATATTTACAGCCAGCCTGACTACATATATTTATCTTTGACATAGATATCTTCTGGCATGGGTGTCCTCCCTATTAATTCTTCTTCCACGTTCTGCATGGCCCAGCGATGTTCAACTATCTCTAGAGCTTCCCACTCAGCCTGTTGCGGAAAGGAATAAGAAATGGGATAGAATGAGAGGAATTAAAATGAATTGCCATTCTGAATCAAGTGATCACATCTTTGTTTCACATTTTCTACTAATGCTAATGGAATGATCCACACATTCTCAAATGTTTGGGTATGAACTATACTACTATTAAATATTCTTCATTGTTCATAACCTTGCGTTCTTCTTACTAATACAGTTAACTTTGGGACCACAAAAACTAGTTCGACTTATGCAGAATTTGAGTTATGCAAGGTTAACTGTACATGTAATTATAACAAGATTCATGAGACAAATGAATTAATACCTAGCTTCATATAAAAGTGTCATCATTTTACGGTAATGGAGGAACTTATTTCAGTTAATTGTAAAAAAGAGAAAGTCATTCCTTTCTCAACCTAATTTCTGTTACACCATTGGAGCAGTTGGAGGAATGTCACATGGTAGCATGTACATGTACATGAACAAAGGCCATTGTCCATAACTTTTTTAAAATGCTAAATTTCCCTAATGACAAAAACTAAAATTTCCAACTACATGTACATGTATATGCAGTTTATTAACAAGGATTGTAACTTTACCTTGAAGGCCTTGGTAGAGTCAGGAGCCATGGCCATACCCTGGTTCATCTGCTGGTGCATTAAACGGGCCTGGTCAGCGGCTGGAAAATTTATCAACAAATATGATACACTTATCAAAGGTTGGGTTGTAAGACTTTATAGCACACATAGACTCCATGATAAGCACATAATAAAAATATTCACCAACGATGAATGAATTGCAGTACATGTACTGTCCAAAATACATGTATTCACCAATTAAGATAATGAAAGAAAAAAATGGATTATTTCAGGATATAATCTATTCCCATGTAAAACATTGTTATAGCATAATGTGAGGGAATAAAGAAGAAAACAAATAGTTGCAAGAGATGGTAAATGTGCTAATAGGAGAGGCACCTATAGACAGAACTTACACCTCCGTCAGAATCTGGATACTTGTGCGGCATGTGAACCAGGGACATTTAGTTTCACTACAGGAGACCAATCCTGAAAATACCATATGTACACACTGAGTAATCACTAACACCTCAGCCAACACATTATAATTCAGTACCATACACAATAATGCCTTTTTGCTTAAACAAAACATATGTTACACTGGCAGATCTGCACTTTATCGAACAAAAGAGATAACAAAATGGAAAAAAGACAAAAAGAAGAAGAAAAAAAAAAGTAAGGACATAAGACTTGCCATTGTTTTCTCCCAAGATGAGAGAATAGACACTCCTCAGGCCAAAGACATTCAGGAAGTACCAGCTGGCGGACGACACCCATGAGGCATCTAGGGATGCGAGCTCCACCCCTCGCTGCAACATCGGTTTGAAGCGCAGGGTTAGCGGGAATGGGACCTTGGCTGCAGGATGGTAAGAGTCATTAGCATTAAAGCAATCCAAATGAGGCTTTAGCTGAAAGGTGTGGCTGATAAATGTACAAAGCTACAATAATCTTAAAGTGTATGAATGAAATCTGCAAGAGAAATTATATTTGGGTACCCAGTTGGAAGAAATTCCTTGAATGCTTGAGCACCTCATCATGGTCGCTTGGCTAAAGCCAGGGTAGTACATGTAGTATTATTGCAGGGCCCTCAGGGAGAACAGTATATGAGGCTACCCTGGGTAAACCAGACATATTATTATTATTATTATCATTATTTGGTAAGGTTCAGTAATTCTGAAAAGATATTTCTATACATTAGGATCATTAGAATATACTTTTGCCTAATTACTATTTTGATACAAGCAGGCAGAAAGAGATCATTGTAGCTCAACATGGATGTAAGGATTTGAATCCTACAACTTTTGATAGCGAGTCAACCGGAGGAACAACTTTTTCACTGAGCTGAAACAAGAATATATTTTATCAATCTTTGGATATTACCAAAATATTTAATCATTGCATGAGTCCATTTGATAAAATTGCAAATACATCTAGCTGAAAGAAATTAATAACATGTCTAGACATTTAAACTTGATTCGACTTACTGATGACAAATCCAGAGAAAGTCCAGTTGATCCATCCGCCGATGACAATCATGGGCAGGATGTTGGTGAGGTTTCCTTTTAACATGTCCGTCATCATAGATGGGTCTAACAACAAAAAGAAAGAAGTGAAAACAAACAAATTCCAAATATTAAGCCCAAGAGGAGAAGGAATAATATGTTTTTGTTTTCCGAGTCCTTTCAGAAGCTGCCACTTCAACAATAGATTTAGCCTGGCAAAAGCTGTGGTAATACTGGAGTGCAAATAGCTCCACTTATGGTATACACAAGTACATATGCGTACAATAACTTCAAAGATCCCCATTATTCAGCTCACAGTTTTCTGTTTATGTTTGAGTAATTCATTCTCTGGTTTTGGTTGTTTCCTCAGATATATTATTCTTAAAGGGATTCGGTATCTTTGTGGAGGCTTGATTTAATAAATTGTTGAATTTTGATATCTGTCTTGTATAATGATATTCAGAAGGATAAATAAATAGCCAAGGTTTTCAAATTTATAATGCTATTATTAAGATATCTATGAGTGAATACTCCCATTTACGAAAGCGTATGGCCATACATTATGGTCTAACACTGAGTCTATGGGGGAAAATGAGTCTGGCATTTCCGGTCACTTGCATATGCTTACTTTTGTGAAGCACATGACGATTTTGAAGTGCTTTTTTTTTCCTGGGCTTCACTTTTATACCATATTACTTACAATGATAGCATGTAAGGCCAGGCAGCTCAGATTTTTAACAAGCCTCTACAAAGTTACCAAATCACTTTATTAAATAGATAATTGAAGTGCACCATGGTATAATGGTATACCAAAAGAAGTCTTATGTACACAAATGCTTGTCATATTATATTCTTTGGCCAAAGTTCTAATGAACTAATGTTCTAGTGAATGATTTGTTAAAATTAATGATAATTTTTGTCTGTACTTTGCAACTGTAATTGGTTTGCAAGTAAGGATTTGATTCTTTGTAATTATTTGGTTCTTTATTATCATAACTCCATTTTACCAGGCATGTTTGTTATCTATTCTGACCTATCTCTTTATACATTTTCTATAAGCGCATAGGGACTTTCTTATGTAAGTGATGTGCACTATATAAGCAACGTTCATTATCATTATTACTATTATGAATACATGTACATGTATATCATATTTTATGTAACAAAAACAATGCACTGTGTATTATACATATATATGCTCTTTTCTTTCTTTCTTTCTCTCTCTTTCTCTCTTTCTCTCTCTCTCTCTCTCAATTCCTTTTATCTATCCCCTTCAATACCATACCAGCCATTGGGTTTGCAGCAGGGCCCTCTCTCTTCTGTGTCTTGAAATATCCTGTCTCTTCATCGTTGAAGAAATGTTTCCGCATGATGAAAGACTGAATAGAAAAAAAAATAGTAAGAGTCATTGTAAGCATAACAGGAAACATATTATTTGACAATTCATATAATCTTGTTCACAATTGATTACTACATGTTACTGCATCCAGATTTGCCTTACTGATAATTTGGCAACATATAAACTACATCTATTACTATTATTTAAAATGAAAGTGTATATAATTGAACATCTACATGGATCATATATTTCAAAATATTTTCCTACATGAAGGCAGTACTACTAGGAATCTAGGATAACTAAAATTTCTCACCTTTCTGGGTAAAAATCGTCCATTTTCTCTCAGCAATCTACTTCTCATCAGAGCTTGACTGAAAAGACACAGAACAAAGAAATAACAATGAATAATACTAAAGTTTAAACAGTCAAAATATCAAAATTGCACTCACACATATGTGAGGTTATTTATAATAACCTTGCACACCATACGTCTGTACTGCCGGGCTTGTCTACTATAGGCGAGATCACCAGCCAAAAACAGCATGAAAATTTCACTTGATCAAGGTAGATCTAATAGACATCATATTGGAGGAGTTGTCTGGTAATAATGGTAATATGTTGCCATCCTACAACGTAAAAAGGAAGTATTTTCCCAAAATTTTGCCCTATATTCTGTTGTTTTTATGTTTTGATCTCTTCAACTTTAATAGAGGTCAACTGCCGCTGAAATTTACACAACCCCACAGATGGTTTCACGAGTGACAGTAATGCATATGATAATTTCAAGACATGAAATTCTACATAACATGAAATTTAGCATGTTATGGGCTAATTCAGAGGCTCAGAATGTAGCCACTACTTTACCTCTAGAAAACATTTTTGGGGTCGTTTCACGAAATCGTCATAACGTCAAGATCAGCGACATCTCGACACTGTAACTCAACTTGCCCGCTAACTGTTTCATAACGCAGTCTTTGCCAAGATCAGCGACAACTTCCCTGACAAGTGACTTGTCACTATTCCAAACCTGTCATACATATCTTTTTAGAAAGCCATCACAAGCCAGCTCTTAGTTAGTCTATGGGCGGCAAAAAAATGAAAACTGTAAAGTTGTAGAAAATTTACTTCCTGAACTTCAAGCAATCTCCTTTATCAAATAGCTGTTATCAATGTTTATATTAGAATATTGTATAGATGCAAAATATGTTCCTACCGCATTTTGACCCCCTCACGAGTAAACAATCATTCATCCTCACATTCGTCTACCATAGAAACATCATTGAAAACGGAATAGTCTGTATCTTCAGAGACAGACCCATGTGAACGACAACCGTTCATTGTGTATGTATTTTCAATATATTTTTCCTTTTTCAATCAAGGCATTGATATAAATAGTATTGCTTGTAAATAATTACTTAGTAAATATGCATCAAAATTGGGTCATGAAATATTTTAATATCATTATTTTCCCACAAGTCAACAAAATTTGGGTCTTCTTTTGATAATTTGTCAATTATGTTACCCCCTAGCCTTTTGACAAGGCCCTCGTGACTTGGCTATTTTTCTTGGCAAGTAAGCTAGTAGTGGCTGCATAACAAGACTAGCCGCCCAGCCCGGTGAATGCGCTATCGAGCGACGTGTCGCGATGGGCCTTTTGGAACCTGGCTTGTATTTCTTATGTTATCCTTTGTTCCTAGCGAGGATCTGCTACCTTTTTGGTAGGAGCCAATCAGCGAACGTATCTTCGCATGACGTCAGCATAAATTTGGTATGAAATTCGCCTTCATCTCGAGCGCTAGCTCGCTCGGCACATACTGCACCCGGCGCAAGCTTCATCAATCACGAACGAATCACATGGAAAGCAAGCCCCGCAGAGACCGTTGTGATTGGTCGATAATCCTCGGTGTAGGCGTGTTAGCATACGAATGTCAACTCGTGAATAATTCATATCGGACGATGGAAACCCAGGTTCCAAAAGGCCTCGCGACTAAAGTCGCTCGATCGTGCGTTCACCCGGGCCGTGTTGATTCTTTTCGTCGCCGGCTAGTCTCATCTCAGGCACAGCATGACGAGGAAAATAGCCAAGTCACGAGGCCTTGTCAAAAGGCTAGTTACCCCCTTACTTACAAACCTAGATTCTTGCATCGTAATAGCATCCCCGAGATTTCTCAATTTTGTAAATTCTAAGATGCCATAAGTACCACATTTTTTCATGTAAATGGGATGTTGGTATCATCAATATTAATTTGCACTGCAATTTTGGAACAGTTTGGGCCAAACTGAGCATCAAATTCTGTTATTTGGGTAACTGACAATAAATCCAATGGATTGTAATAAAGACTATGTCTTTTAGCCGATGAGTATCGATATTACTGAGTTGTCGTTTATCATGTCTTTGTGAAACGGTTTGTCAGGTACCTGACATCTCCGTAGATGGCTGACAAAACTGTCATGGAGTTGGCTTGATGAAACGACCCCTACATCTACTAGTTAGTCTATTAGTAAACACATTTTCATAGATTCTAGATTAGATCGAACTCAGATCTAGTATGATGAGTTAAAGAGATGAACACACAATTTTAAGAAAATACTTCCTTCTACATTTTAGGATAACAGAAAAGCTGATTTCATGCCAAATTCTTCAATAGGATCTTTATCACCTTGATCAAGTGAGATTTTCAGGCCTTTTTTAGCCGGCGATCTTGCTCCTTTATATTACACACATGTCTTCAAAAGTTTGTTTTAACTTTTTATTCGATTTTTTGTGTGTTTCAAATAAGAAATTTATTTTTTCCCTATTCCCACAGCATCGCCCACCACCACGAAAGCCGCCATGTGAGGGATTATGCGTGAGTGAAACTTCAGAAGATCCTTCCAAGACCCCAATATGCGTAAGCAGTAGTGATTATGGATATGCCATCTAGGACAGTCCAAAGAGTGTGAAGAGAAAACTTTTTGTTGCGCTAGACAGAACGGATGATCTGAAGAAGAAATTAAAGATGTCACGGCAACAAGCAAGACGTCTGAAGAAGAAAGTTTCAACTCTTCAAGAAGTTGTACATGCCCTACAGAGCAAACAGCTGATCTCATCAGATTGTGCTGAAATGCTGGAGAAGACGTTTTCAGAGGTTCCACCTCAAGTACTTACTAGAATGCTACAGTACAAACGAGCAGGAAAACTGACCAGACAAGCGTTTGACCCTGTGCTTCGTAGTTTCGCCTTGACATTGCATTTTCTGTAGTGCAAAGGTAAATAATTAAGTTAGGAACGTAACAGTTTGCTCTTGCTCACCCTGGTACCATCAGGAAATGGTACAGTGGCATTAACGACGAGCCAGGTTTCACTGAAGAAACGTTTACTGCTCTGGAACTTAAGTGGTAGAAGCCAAGGAGAAGAACAGCAAGGTCTTCTGTGCTTTGATGCTAGATGAAATGGCAATAAGAAAACAATAAGATGGCACTAATTTTCGGGGTTATGTGGACATTGGTGTGGGACTGGAAGATGATACAACACCTGTTGCCCATGATGCCCTGGTGTTCATGGTTGTTAGTGTCAATAGCCATTGGAAACTGCCAGTGGCCTACTTCCTCATACAGGGTATGACTGGGCAAGAACATGCTAATCTTGTGAAGCAATGTTTAGAACGACTTCATGATGTAGGAGTTAGATGCATCTCTCTAACGTGTGATGGGCCCTCATGCCACCTCACTTTGTTAAAGGAGATGAATCTTCCTAACATCCAGCCAGACCAGCGTGTATACGTATTGCTCGATATTTGCCGTATGCTGAAGTTGGTGAGCAGCACCTTGGCTTCAGGATTTGTAATAATGTCTCCAGGTGGTGGCAAGATCTCTTGGAGCTTTGTAGCAGCATTGCGCAAGCTCCAGGAGGATGAAGGTCTCTGACTGGGAAATAAACTCAAGTCTGCTCATATTTCATGGGAAAGGCAAAAAATGAAAGTCAACTTAGTAGCACAGACCCTTAGCTGTAGTGTTGCTGACGCCATCAAATTTTGTAACAAGGAGCTAAACCTCAGGCAATTTCGAGGATCTGAGGCCACAGTTGAATTCATTTGCTGCACTGATCGGATCGCGTATTTATAAAACAATTATGTAGCAGTCAAATTGAATTTTTATCAATTTTTTTTATTTTTATTTTTTCTTAGTCAGTGTCGGCGCTGACCAGTTTGACTTTGGTTTGACTAGCAACTCCTACAGCAGGTTTATGTCTCTAAGTGAGGAGAGCCGACCCTACCCAAATGAGAGCCTGACGACGAAACAGGAGACAGAATTTTCGGTCTACATGTGGAATGGACTAGGTTTTAAAAAGGGCAAAAGACAACTGAGTTTTTATGGATTGTATTATAATTCTTTGTGGTGAAAGCCGGTAGAATGTGAAAGCCGGTAGAATTTGGAAGCCGATACCAGATGATCACAACTAGAACTTCAGAGAAAACATGTAGTTTAACCCTATTCCTACTGGGGGGGGGGTCAATTTGACCCCCCCCTCGACATTTTGCGCGATAATTCTGCAACGCGCAAAGATTTTGCCACGCCATTTCATGACTTTTTTCTTTGAAGTCTCCCGCATATTTTGAGACCAAATTTGCGATGTCCGGGTAGACCGTTCCGAAATTACATAATGTTTTGTACATGCACGTCGGCCCCAAAACAGCTCAAATTTGTGATTTTGTGTGCAAATCCAATGCAAATTCTGTTGATATTAATTAGATTATTTCAAATTTAAATCATTGAAATTAATTTATTCTAATGTAAATAAGCTTGAAAAACTGTCCCCAACAAATTTCGGCAAAAAAACAATAGAAAACAAAAGATCGAAAAAACAATAAAATACATAAGAAATTAGCAAAACAATAAAAAACATAAGAAATTAATTTTGATTGTGGATTTTTTTTGCAAGGAAATTGTTCAATGTGTCTTGAGGAATACTGACACAAAAAATTAGCGTTCTTTCAGCCTTTTTTATGGAGTTACAGGCAAAAACATAAATTCATGCATAAATTTGCATAATTAATTAATTAAAACTAGAAAATCAATAATTTTCTTAAATTTAACTTTATAATCTTGTAGCTTACATCCGGCTCTATGTTCAGGCAAAATTTCGCGGCAATCGCGCGATCAGCGGCCGAGATCTGAAGGGGGGGTCAGATTGACCCCCCCCCAGTAAAAACAGGGGGTCAAATAGCCCAGTTGGAATAGGGTTAAAGGTCAAATGAGGTCAAACATTAAAGTTTACCTGCTAGTTACTACTGGGGTTGGTAAGTTTTTAATCATAAGCCCATCTGTAGATGGTAGATGGTTCACAGGGAACTTAAAGGACAATTAACCCCACGTGATATTCTAGATTCACCTATTGTCTGCTACGTCTTTCCATGGAGGCTGCCATTTTGTGCATGACACGGATCATTAGGTACCATATGCATTGATAATAGCCTACCTTTACAACAGATACGTCGCTTTGTTCTGATTGTATTACGATTGTTATTGGCCATGGGCCTAGATAATTGACGACCCATGAGTTCTAATAGCCATCCTGTAAAGCAGATTCCTCGCTTTGTTTTGGTATTGTTACGATTGTCTCCGTCCTTGACGTATATTTTTTATGAAGTATATTTTTTATGAACAAATTAAGACCTTTTAAAAAATATATAAAACTAAACTTACATTTCAGAATATGTGACTTTATCTAATATATATTTGTCCTCTAAAAATCAATTACAAGTTAACGATGAAGGAAATTTTACTTGGGATGAAAAATATGTTCGTGTACACATAAAGTAATGGCAGCCCCCTTATTATTGCTAGCAGACGATAACTTGGCTGGAAAATAGTGATTTATATCTATATCCTGTGTTTTTACATGAAATTGCATGTATCAAATAAGAGGCATATACTACACCATTCAAAATAAGCTAATTCATACGCTGAGGTTAATTTCCCTTTAATTTTCTTTTGGGTAAAGGGTCAAATGAGGTCATATGTTACAATCTACCTGCAAGAATGATTGCACACAAATGTGGCACGACATGTATTATGGTTATAGCCTTGTTTGAATTATTTATCTTGCAATAATAATTTCATTTCATTTAGTTTGATTTTAAATTTCATTTCATAATTATTTCAAAGGATATTCTAGATATAACTGAAATATTTGAATATTTACCTTTATCACTTTAATCATTGTTAATTCAGTTTGTTTTGAAATTTGAGGCAAATTGGATCCGGCTATTATGGCTAATATGCCCAGTCATCCTCAAATTGGCAAGAATCCTACCTAGGATATCAAAAAAACAGCAGAACAGAGGTATAGATACGATAGCTATAAAGCGGCTTAAGAAACTAAGTAATAGATCTAGTGCAGCAAGATCATTCGCTGTCAATTGCTCGTGGTCTAGTGGTAAAGTGTCTGGTCAGACTGTCCGAGTATTCTCTTTTTTTACTGCACTCGCGGTTAAGGTCCCGGGTTCGAATCCCGCTCTTTCTTGCTGATAATTTTTTCAGTTATGACTCGATAACGATAGCGTTTATTCCGTTATAACCACTCATGGCTACATTACTGTAAAATAGTTGGTATTTTCTGTCGCATGTACTAAAGGTATGGGGGGAAAATAAGATAAATATTTTAAATACCTTGCTTTCAAATTCAGCCCTTAAAAATCTCACTCCTACATCAAATGGCCGTTAGGAAGAACTTTTCATATTTCCAGCAAAATCCAAAGTCAAAATCATGCCCAAAACCGAAGAAATCCCCGCCAATTTGTTTCGCGATCGCGTGTTGTTTACATACCGCCGATGTCTTAGACTAAAATCGGCCAATAAAATTTTTGTCCACGAAGAAACTCGGGATCGCAAGCGCACATCGTTCTCTACGATCGCGTACACAGAAAATCGGGACTTTTCCGTGTACGGGATAGGGACCAAATTTTTAACGAAAAAATTCTTTTGGGGAGATGTCAGCGCCCGCAGCGACCAGGAAATGTACACAATGACTCCGATAGCTCGTTTCGCGAGAATCGACAGTAAATTACGGATTTCATTTTTGGAATCATCTTTTCCAACATCGGTGAGTTGAATTTATCGTATTTCTTGGATATATTGGGGTCGGTTTTTGTAAATTAAATGCCGATTTTGAGTGAATGTTGGTGACTTTTGTGCAGTGGTGTTTGAAAAAGTTGAGCCGTATGACTGCCTAGATTCTACACACGAAGTATAGGAATGTAGCTATGAGTGGTTATAACCAACTCAAATTATGAGAACAATTTGTATAAAAATATAGACTTTAGGCTAGATGCGTTCGTTTTTGGAATTATTAAGTTATTAATTATTAATAAATAATAAGTTTCGAGTAACACGTTTGATCGGCTGATAGACAACCAACTGCTGTGCGACAATACTCCTTGGAGGTTTATGCACACTACTGGAAGAAGAAGAAGAAGAAGTTACTTCAATTCTTCATATCTTGTCTTGTCTATACTGCACCAACCGCCACGATCGGGCTATAAACGTGCAGTCACTCATGCATGCAGTTGCAATTTAAAATTTAAACTTTGTTTCTGATAGAAGTGATTTGAAGGATTTGCTATCGGGTGCAGATTTAATTTCGAATGAGAGACTGTTCCATATTGGAATGGTTCTGGGGTAGAGTGAGTATCGGTAGCAATCTTTGTTGGTCTGGATAGTATTGTAGTTCAAGGGTTGATTCTGCCTGGTTACTGGTCCACTGTTATGTTTACGTTTAAGATGACTTATATTCGAAGGTATTAACGAGTGAGTTTCTTTGAAGACCAAGACAAGTCTGGCAAGAGTACGGCGACGTTGGAGAGAGTCCCATTTGAGATCATAGATCATATCTGTAACACTGCTGGTCTTCCTATAATCGTTGACGACGAATCTTGCAGCTCTCCGCTGGACTTTTTCCAAGTTGCTGATGTAAGTAGCTTGGTGAGGATCCCAGATAGAGCTACAATACTCTAGTCTTGGACGGACGAGAGTTTTGTAGGCGATCTCTCTAGTTGATTTGGAGCAATTCCAGAGGTTACGTCGTAGAAGACAAAGTATTTTATTGGCACTAGAAATTGTTTGGTTGATATGTTTTGCCCAGTTGAGGTTATCCGACAAATCTACACCCAAGTAGGGATGGTGCTTTACTTCCTGAAGTGCAGTATTTCCCATGACGTAGTTATGATGATGAGAAACCTTCTTATGGGTCAATCTCATGATGTAACATTTTGAGGTATTGAACTTCATCTGCCATGAAGACTCCCAATCACATAATGAATTGATGTCCTGCTGAAGAATGTTACAGTAATTAGGAGAGTTTATGGATCTATAAAGAACCAGATCGTCTGCAAATAGTCTAACCTTAGACGTGACTCAAGTCGGAAGGTCATTAATATAGGTTAAAAACAACAGTGGGCCCAACACCGTACCTTGTGGTACTCCTGAAGTCACTGGACAACTTGATGAAGATTGGCCATTAATCAGTACTTTCTGGTGCCGTTTGGTCAAAAAGCTTTGGATCCAAACTTTGATGGGGCCTCTGATGCCAAGATGATCAAGTTTAGCTAATAGGCGATTGTGAGGAACCATATCAAAAGCTTTGCTGAAGTCCAATATGCAGAGATCAGCTTGACCCTTGGCATCAAGTATTTGGGCCAAGTCATTAACCAGTCCCGCTAATTGGGTTTCGCAGGACCTTTCGCGCCTAAATCCATGTTGCCTATCAGAGAGAAGCGAATAGCTCTCCAGATGATTCATGATGTTACTATGTAGAATATGCTCCAGTTGCTTGCTAGCGATACAAGTAAGGGATACTGGGCGATAGTTAGATGGTAATGACCTATCCCCTTTCTTAAAGATTGGTGTAATGTTGGCGTTCAACCAATCCCCAGGCAAGGTTCCAGTATTCAAAGACTTTTGGTATATTTTTTGTAGTATTGGAGCAGCACTAGAGGCACACTCCTTAAGAATACGAGCTGGTCCGTTATCAGGTCCTGCGGCTTTATGAGCCTGGAGAGTTTTCAGGAGCTTTTCAACACCTGGGGGTCGTTTCATCAAACTGTAAACGACAAGATCAGCGACATCTCGACACTGTCGCTCAACTTGTCCGCTAAGTGTTTCACCAAGCCGTCTTTGCCAAGACCAGTGACAACTTCGCCGACAAGTGACTTGTCGGTACTCCAGACCTGTCATATCTTTATAGAACGCCATCACAAGCCAGCTTTTAGTCAGTCTATGGGCTGCGAAAAAATAACAAATGTAAATTAAGAGAGCATTTATTTCCTGATCTCCAAGCACTATCCTTTATCATTCCTTTACCAGATAGTATTACTAATGTCCGTATTATAATATTGTACAGACCAACAATATGTTCTTATGGCTTCTTGACCCCCCAACAAGTAAATGAGATTAATATTAACAAGAGCCCCAGGGGGCACGACGCTCACCTGAGGTGGATCAATTCACATCTGGTGCATGTTCTCTCTAGCACATGAACAACTTTCATTCTTCATCTATAGAGGTATCTCTATACACAATACCAAGTCTGAGCTATTCCTGGTTCTGGAGAAGATGTTTGAAATTTACATAGCTTTTATACTTGGGGGCCCTCCCCCTGGGCCCCCCTGGGGGCCACATGTACCATTTTAGCACCTTTGGATCCCCTACCCCTAAGGATGATTCCTACCAAGTTGGTTGAATTCCGATCATGTGTTTTGGAGAAGATCAGAATGTACATTTTGCCTGGCAGCGCCCCCCTCCAGTATGTTACCCCCACAGGGCCCCTATAGGGCCACTCAGAGAAATTTCATGAACAACATTCATTCTTCATCTATAGAGGTATCTCCATACAAATACCAAGTCTGAGCTATGCCTGGTTCTGGAGAAGAAGATGTTTGAAATTTACATAGCTTTTACAATTGGGGGCCCCTCCCCCTGGGCCCCCTGGGGGCCACATGTACCATTTTAGCAACTTTGGGTCCCCTACCCCTAAGGATGATTCCTACCAAGTTTGGTTGAATTCCGATCATGTGTTTTGGAGAAGAAGATCAGAATGTACATTTTGCCTGGCGGCGCCCCCCCCCCCCCTCCAGTATGTTACCCCCACAGGGCCCCTATAGGGCCACTCAGAGAAATTTCATGAACAACATTCATTCTTCATCTATAGAGGTATCTCCATACAAAATACCAAGTCTGAGCTATGCCTGGTTCTGGAGAAGAAGATGTTTGAAATTTACATAGCTTTTACAATTGGGGGCCCTCCCCCTGGGCCCCCCTGGGGACCACATGTACCATTTTAGCAACTTTGGGTCCCCTACCCCTAAGGATGATTCCTACCAAGTTTGGTTGAATTCCGATCGTGTGTTTTGGAGAAGAAGATCAGAATGTACATTTTGCCTGGCGGCGCCCCCCCCCCCTCCAGTATGTTACCCCCACAGGGCCCCTATAGGGCCACTCAGAGAAATTTCATGAACAACATTCATTCTTCATCTATAGAGGTATCTCCATACAAAATACCAAGTCTGAGCTATGCCTGGTTCTGGAGAAGAAGATGTTTGAAATTTACATAGCTTTTACAATTGGGGGCCCTCCCCCTGGGCCCCTGGGGGCCACATGTACCATTTTAGCAACTTTGGGTCCCCTACCCCTAAGGATGATTCCTACCAAGTTTGGTTGAATTCCAATCATGGGTTTTGGAGAAGAAGATGAAAATGTAAAAAGTTAACGGACGACGCACGACGGACGACGCACGACGGACGACGCACGACGCACGACGCACGACGGACGACGGACAAATTTCCATCGCAATAGCTCACTCGAGCCATAGGCTCAGGTGAGCTAAAAATACCCACATCCGTCTACCATAGAATCACCATCGAAAACGGAACAGTCTGTATATACAGACCCATGTGAATGACGACAATTTATCATGTATGTTTATTTTCGCTTTTTTCCCCCGTTTTCACGCAATGCTTTGATATGAATGATGTTATATGTATCTTTTAATGAATAAATATTAAAAATTGGGCCATAAGATATCTTAATTTAATCATTTTCTCTAAAATGAACACGATTTGGGTCTTCTTTCCGTAATTAATCAATTACGGTATCCTCTTACTGCTTACCTACAAATCTAGATTCGTACATCGCAAAAGCCTCCTCGAGTTTTCTCAATTTTATAAATTCTAAGATGCCATAAGAAACACATCTTTTCATGTAAACGGGATGTTTGTATGACAAGCATTCATCTTCGCTGCCATTTTTTACATTTTGGAATAGTTTGGGGAAAACTGAGCCTTAAATTCTGTTTGGGTAATTGACGATAATTCCAATGGACTGTGAGTGTTATATAGACTATGTTTTTTCGCCGATGAGTATCGATATCATTGAGTTGTCGTTTATCATGTCTTCGTGAAACAGTTTTTCAGGTCCATGACATTTCCGCAGATCGCCGACAACAGTTATGACTGTCATGGTGTTGATTTGATGCAACGACCCCCTGAAGTGGTGACAATGATGTTACTTTGACATGTCCGGGACATCACTTTGACCTAATTCTGGAGTGGAACTGTAGAGTCAGTAGACATAATTCCAGAAGGGTTTGGTGTTTTCATATTGTGCGTGGTGCATGCCTACCACATCAGCAAGCAATGGTCATATTGACCATTAGGATCATATACATGTGTGTATACTGGGTATTGGGGATACAGATGTAATTTTGTTTGAAATGGAGGTTTTTGTGGGCAAACTGATACATCACTCTTTAGAGTTTACGTTATAAGTTCGTTAAGATACAAAATGTAGAAAGTTATAAAAACTTACATTTACAGCCTTGTTTTTCGTATGGCAGCGTGTCCAAACTTCGCGGATGTCCATACTTCGCGTATCAGTACTAAATACGCGATAAAAAGTACATTATACGCGCTACTGTATGTGGGACTGCGGAAAATCGTTCTACAAAGTACACTACGGAAAGAACCAAGAGGCAAAATGCGACGAAAAAATGTAAGTAAATGTATAATGTAGTTATATTGATGAGAATCTTGTCAATTTTAGTAAAATCAAGCTTAAAATTATAATTTTGTATTTAAAATTCCCCTAAATTATCAAATTCTTAGGCCTAGCCTACCCCCAAATTAGCGTCGTGCTCTACGCTGTCGGGTTCCGTAGACGAGTGTATTCTGACGTCTTATTTATTTATCGTAATTAATCTACACAAATAGGGCCAAAAGAGGGCACCAAACATAATCCGCGAAGTATGGACTCGTCTGTGGTGAGCGAAAGCTGATGGTAAGCGATTGGATTTGGCCTTAAAATGAGAGTTTATAAGATAAAATTTTCAAACATTTTTGTATGACATTATTTTACGGTATATTCTGCTTCATTTGATATTACATTTTTAATGTATATCTATCAAATTGTGTTGTAACGTCATAAAAGGCGAAAATGTCCGCGAAGTTTGGACACCCCATCAATAATACTCGTTACCCACACCTCCATACGGATGACGACTGCTCTCAATATGTTGCACACTAGTGAGGCCGCTCTACATGGTTACGCACCATAGATACGTACGCTTAAATGTTACGCACACAAGCTATTCTACGAAGACCTGGAAGGGCCAAACTGACAACGTAAAATATTACGTACGTACGTAGTAATTTTTACGTACGTACGTAATATCTTTTATTTTTTTACGTCGTCAGTTTGGCCCTTCCAGGTCTTCGTAGGAGATCGACGAACCGATCGCGCCGGTACCACTACGAGCGCTGAGGGCTCCCTTCATCATAATTGTGAAAAATACAAAATGGATGCTGACGGGACAGTCTCGATAGGAGTTATCGACAAAAAGTACCCAAAATTTCAGGAAACCCTCTTCAAAGGTCACAAAACAAACTGGTAAGTTTTAATCATCTATTATTCAACATAACTCTTTATATTTAAGTAGATTTCAACCGCAGGTATTAACTTAAATATAGCCAAAAATGCACAGTGATGCATTATTAGTAGTACCACCTGCATTCTGCCTGCGTTCCTACACAGTCGGCAATGGCGTGTAGTATGGGTTACCAGTCAAAACGTCCCCGCGTCAAAACGTCCTCGGGTGATACCAAAACGTCCCCTTGTTAGACCAAAACGTCCCCGGGTTAAAACGTCCTCGGGTCAAAACGTCCCTGGGCTCTTTTGTTAAAAAATATGTTGAATTCTCACCGTTATTACATCATATTTTGAAGTAAATGAAATATTTAACCAACAAGAATAGTTTTGTGTCATTTACCATCCACCACACGACTGAATTACCGCTGCATTCACGGCATGAAAATCATCTAGCTCTCGCTTCCAATCAACGCAATATCGCCGGCTGTGCATGTAGTGTGCGTGGGGTACTTTGGTAAGCAGCCGCACGTACGGCTAGTACAAACGTTTAACAGTTGACCAGAGCAATTATAATAAACGTATATTCAATTTAATATAGAATCTTTATTTGCACATAATAAGTCGAGGTATTTTGTTTTAATCGGTAAATAGGTGCATGTCATAAATTACTAATGTACAAATTTCCATCAAACTTAATGAAAGGTTGGGTATATCTGTCTATTATTTTTGTGGGTGTAATTGAAAAAAATTAATGCCATTACTGTATAAAGACCTAACTATTTGACAATTTTCGTGCAGACGCTCATAATCCATTCTTAAATATATATTCATAATGTATTATATTTTCACTTGCGTAATTTGGTATTTTAGACAAACCGCAAAGAGAGTTGTAGGAAAAAGTGTGATCTAATAAGTTAGATTTTATTTTATACAAAACGACAAAAACATCAAATCCTTTTATCATCTATATCTGCCGTTTTGAAAGTGCACCCAAATTTGTTTTCACTTGCGTAATTTGGTACGTTAGACAAACCTTTTCTACCATTGCACATTGTAATATATAACTGTAATAGCACACCCTTTACAATTGATCTGTTTTGTAAGGATTTGAAAGATTCACCTTACTAAGACATATCCATTTAATTCTAGGGATGATTTTGTCGCAAAAAGAGTTGTAGGAAAAAATCTAAGGGGCCGTTTCACGAAAGCGTCATAACTCCAGCACGGCGACAACTCATGCGCTATCCCTCTACTTGTCCGCGAGGTGTTTCACAACACCGTCTTTGCCAAGATGAGCGACAAGCTCGCCGACAAGAGAGTTGTCGCTGCTCTTGGAAAGCGCCTCCACAGTAATCATTAGTGGCGATTCTATGAGATGCAAAAGGTGTAGTTTCAAGTAATAATATTAATTCTTAGCTCATCGTTTACTCGTATGTACACTAGTTAAGGTTCGATCTAAACCTTTTTCCAAAAATCACTTTTAAATATATTTTGATCAGTTACGAGGGTGGGGCATGATTAGTATCATTTAAACATTCACTGCAGTCTGTCTCTCTCTGCTTCTCTTCCCCTATATAATTATATTCCCCTCTCTGTTTATCTTCTCCATTCCTTTTGACAGCTCTTAGCTTTTCTCAGTCTTTCATACATCTCTGTCCACCCAACGGCATCCTCTTATTCTTCTCTTTCAGCTTACTCCCCCCCCCCCTCTCTCTCTCCCTCCCTCCCTCAACGGTTCAGGTTCTCGAGTCTCCCCTCTCTCTCTTCCTCTCTTCACCGTCTCTTTATCACATTTATATTTTTCACTTATTTATTTCAGGTAAGTAAAGAACGACTTGCCGAAGAAAAGAACCGTTTGGCCGTTGAAAGAGAAAGGCTGTCGAAAGAAGAGGAGCGTCTTCTAATGAAGAGAGAGCGTGTGTCGATTGAGAAGGAACGCATGGCGATTGAAAAGGAGAGGTTGGCTGAAGAGAAAGGAAAGCGCTTCATCGAAGAAGAAAGATTATTGGTCGAGAAAGAGACTTGGGAATTGAAGAAGAAAAAAGAACAGAAATGAATAAAATACGAAAAGATGACATATCAGACTTACTAATTGAGGCATTATGTAAACTGAGAGAATGAGAATGGGGCAGATGAGCCAGACGGGGTTCACTAACAACCAAACTTTGTTTTTTGACTAATCACAATCTTATAATTTTTCTCACTTAAAAAGGTGTTAGTGAACCCCTTCCGGCCCGGAGAGCAAAAGGAGAAGGGAGAAAGGGACAGAGAGAGAGAGGGAGAGAGAGAGAGAGTGAAAGTGAAAAACAGGAGGGGTGGGCGGAGAGAGGAGAGAATGCATTGTACATATATTACCAGCAAATATTAATTTGAAGCGAATGATAAAATCACGGACATGGTTGTCACTGTCATATATTAGGCCTACCCCTCTATCTCTCTCTCTATCTATCAATCTACATTTCAGGGGGAAAAATATATTTTGAAAAGATTAAACCAAATTGCGGGAATGATATTGATGGATGCACCTCCCTCGGGGTACGAAACGAATGAAATCACAATTTTATAAATATAGCGAGATAAATATTATCAGTTTGAAAGTACTCCAGAGTATTTAATTAACTGTCTGAGTTTATACAAGCCCACTAGATTACTAAGGTCCGCCAGTGACCCTCTCCGCCTCACATATTCAGTAACTCGAACATTAGCTGGTGATAGAACGTTTACTGTGTCAGCTTCAAAATACTGGAATGATTTGCCACTTTCTATTAGAAAGTCTTCATCAGTAATAATTTTCAGAAAGGCATTAAAAATACATCTTTTCGATAGTTTATAGTTTGTAGATGATTTAATTTATTGTAAGCGCTTTGAGCCTAATGGGAAAAGCGCGTTATAAGTAATAATAATAATAATAATAATATAATTACAATAACAACAACAACAATTATAAAATAAGTAAAATTGGACTCGGACTCCCAAAGCAGAAATATAGTACAGATACATTAATACAGTATAATTACAATAACAACAACAGCAATTATAAAATAAATAAGTAAAATTGGACTCGGACTCCCAAAGCAGAAATTAGTACTGATACATTAATACAGTATAATTACAATAACAACAACAACAACAATTATAAAATGAATAACAAGCAAAATTGGACTCAGACTCCAAAACTAAAGCACCCCCATGATGCAAGGTTACCCGATGCAATGTGCGCATGTGTGGCCGAGTTTTCCAGTTTTGTGGAGGCATGCACTCGGTTTTGGGGGTTTTAAAGCAAGTTCACTCGTGAGTCAAACTTTATATAGTTATACTTATACTTTGCAGAAGTAGGTATGTGCAAATGCAACGGTACCGCGAGCGCCGAGTACGGCGAGAAGGCTTGTTCACATTCTGTTCGCAAGTGACATCGCCTCTGCATACATCCCAATTGGAAATCAGCTCTCTCGAGCGAGCGCAAATCGGCGCAACTTTCTCGAGGCCGTATTTGAGTAGCCCAGATTCTGCACTTTCGATACATGTAAGTTTCAATGTGGACATCCACCATCCAGAAATTGATATCATCGCTTGAAATTTTAGAAAAGTTTTGGCCATTTTCATCATCGAATTTCATCAGTAAAATGAGTAAAATATTTATTAAAACAGTGAACATAACTTTTGTTAATTATCAAAGTATGAAATGATTCATTTTGACTAGATTCTAGACATGCGCCAGCTTTCAAATAGGTCACGCAGGAAACTCTTGCACAGCGGGTCTGTCAGAAGCCAGGCCGCCGGTAACTCAAAGGAGCTCCAACGCGCAGCGTTGGAGCTCCAGGTACAACTATCCAAAGTCGACCTAGCCCATTTTATGGCTAATTGCATCGCTTAATTTCGGCAGGTAAGATAGAAATTTGTACTTACACTTTAAGAGAATTACTGTAACTATGTAGCAGGCTCTTTGATTTTACGATTTAACGATTGTTTCGATGAAAAAAATGGAATTTCCTCGCCGAGCTGATCTTTTCCCCGTACTGTACCGTCGATTCAAATGACTCGATCGCACTGTGTGATCGAGTCAGCGACGTATATACGGTACATTACACACAGTGCGATCGAGTCATTTGAATCGACGGTACAGTACGGGGAAAAGATCAGCTCGGCGAGGAAATTCCATTTTTTTTCATCGAAACAATCGTTAAATCGTAAAATCCATGACAATGGATACACACAAACACTGGTGAGTTTTCGGAAATTTCTTACGACCTTTTTTGGATTTTTTGGTAAAAATACGTACGATCAAAAAGACATTCTAATTCTAAACGTTTTCCTAGGAGGATACACTGTGGTGAAGGAGCTATCGGTCGCGGGAGTTATCAGAAAAGTGATATTTCAGGGCATTTTCCAGTCCTGCTAACCCGTGCGCAGTTAGATTGCTGGGTAAGAACGCCTGGCTTCGTGATGTAGAACACTCCCGGGTACATTTCTGTAAAATAGTTGGTATTTTCTGTCGCATGTACTAAAGGTATGGGGGAAAAAATAAGATAAATATTTTAAATACTTGCTTTCAAATTCAGCCCTTAAAAATCTCACTCCTACCTCAAATGGCCGTTAGGAAGAACTTTTGATATTTTCAGCAAAATCCAAAGTCAAAATCTTGTCCAAAACCGGAGAAATCCCCGCCGATTTGTTTCGCGATCGCGTGTTGTTTACAAACTGCCGATGTCTTAGACTAAAATCGGCCAATACAATTTTTGTCCACGAAGAAACTCGGGATCGCAAGCGCACATCGATCTTTACGATCGCGCACACAGAAAATCGGAACTTTTCCGTGTACGCCATAGGGACCGAATTTTTGAGGACAAAACTCTTTTGGGGAGATGTCGGCGCCCGCGGCGACCAGGAAATGTACACAATGACTCCGATAGCTCGTTTCGCGAGAATCAACAGTAAATTACGGATTTGATTTTTGAAAATATCTTTTCCAACATTGGTGAGTTGAATTTATTGTATTTCTTGGATATTTTGGGGTCGGTTTTTGAAAATTAAATGCCGATTTTGAGTGAATATTGGTGACTTTTGTGCAGTGGTGTTTTAAAAAGATGAGGTGTATGACTGCCTACATTATACACACGAAGTATAGGAATGTAGCTATGAGTGATGTAGAAGGCGTACATAGCCACTCATAGGTACACGCCATTGCCGACTGTGTAGTAACGCAGCCAACACACATCCCATACCTAAACTGCATCACTGTGCATTTTTGGCTATATTTAATTGAAACTGATCTATTGCAGTTTACTTAAATGCAAATAATTATGTTGAATAATAGATGATTAAAACTTACCAGGTTGTTTTGTGACCTTTGAAGAGGGTTTCCTGAAATTTTGGGTCCTTTTTGTCGATAACTGCTATCGAGACTGTCCCGTCAGCATCCAGTTTGTATTTTTCACGATTATGATGAAGGGAGCCCTCAGCGCTCGTAGTAGTACCGGCGCGATCTCCTACGAAGACCTGGAAGGGCCAAACTGACGACGTAAAAAAATTAAAAATATTACGTACGTACGTAATAATTACTACGTACGTACGTAATATTTTTTATTTTTTACGTCGTCAGTTTGGCCCTTCCAGATCTTCGTAGAATAGCTTGTGTGCGTAACATTCTGCGTACGTATCTACGGTGCGTAACCATGTAGAGCGGCCTCACTAGTGCGCAACATTATTGAGAGCAGTCGTCATCCGTATGGAGGTGTGGGTAACAAGTACCAAAAAGAGGGCTGCAAATGTAAGTTTTTATAACTTTCTACATTTTGTATCTTAACGAACTGATAACTTAAAATCTAAAGAATGATACTTCAGTATCAGTTTGCCCACAAAAACCTCCATTTCAAACAAAATTACATCTGTATCCCCAATACCCAGTATACATGGTATACACACATGTATACTATATGATCCTAATGGTCAATATGACCATTGCTTGCTGATGTGCGTATAGCCATTTTTTTTTTTTTTTTTACATTCACGAAGCCAATCCTGGCTAGGTACGGGGACGTTTTGGTACGCTACCCGGGGACGTTTTGGTCGTAGCAAGGCGGGGACGTTTTGACCACTCACGGGTACATTTCTGTAAAATAGTTGGTATTTTCTGTCGCATGTACTAAAGGTATGGGGGAAAAATAAGATAAATATTTTAAATACTTGCTTTCAAATTCAGCCCTTAAAAATCTCACTCCTACCTCAAATGGCCGTTAGGAAGAACTTTTGATATTTTCAGCAAAATCCAAAGTCAAAATCTTGTCCAAAACCGGAGAAATCCCCGCCGATTTGTTTCGCGATCGCGTGTTGTTTACAAACTGCCGATGTCTTAGACTAAAATCGGCCAATATAATTTTTGTCCACGAAGAAACTCGGGATCGCAAGGGCACATCGATCTTTACGATCGCGCACACAGAAAATCGGAACTTTTCCGTGTACGCCATAGGGACCACTCATAGGTACATTCCTATACTTCGTGTGTATAATGTAGGCAGTCATACACCTCATCTTTTTAAAACACCACTGCACAAAAGTCACCAATATTCACTCAAAATCGGCATTTAATTTTCAAAAACCGACCCCAAAATATCCAAGAAATACAATAAATTCAACTCACCAATGTTGGAAAAGATATTTACAAAAATGAAATCCGCAATTTACTGTTGATTCTCGCGAAACGAGCTATCGGAGTCATTGTGTACATTTCCTGGTCGCCGCGGGCGCTGACATCTCCCCAAAAGAGTTTTGTCCTCAAAAATTCGGTCCCTATGGCGTACACGGAAAAGTTCCGATTTTCTGTGTGCGCGATCGTAAAGATCGATGTGCCCTTGCGATCCCGAGTTTCTTCGTGGACAAAAATTATATTGGCCGATTTTAGTCTAAGACATCGGCAGTTTGTAAACAACACGCGATCGCGAAACAAATCGGCGGGGATTTCTCCGGTTTTGGACAAGATTTTGACTTTGGATTTTGCTGTAAATATCAAAAGTTCTTCCTAACGGCCATTTGAGGTAGGAGTGAGATTTTTAAGGGCTGAATTTGAAAGCAAGTATTTAAAATATTTATCTTATTTTCCCCCCCATACCTTTAGTACATGCGACAGAAAATACCAACTATTTTACAGAAATGTACCCGGGAGTGATATAGGGACCGAATTTTTGAGGACAAAACTCTTTTGGGGAGATGTCAGCGCCCGCGGCGACCAGGAAATGTACACAATGACTCCGATAGCTCGTTTCGCGAGAATCAACAGTAAATTGCGGATTTCATTTTTGTAAATATCTTTTCCAACATTGGTGAGTTGAATTTATTGTATTTCTTGGATATTTTGGGGTCGGTTTTTGAAAATTAAATGCCGATTTTGAGTGAATATTGGTGACTTTTGTGCAGTGGTGTTTTAAAAAGATGAGGTGTATGACTGCCTACATTATACACACGAAGTATAGGAATGTACCTATGAGTGCCATGAGTGGTTTTGACCGGATACCGGCGTAGTAACTTTGTGAGTGATGCATGCCTACCACATTAAAACTTACATATTATACAACACGTGGGACTGTACTTAAGAAAACTAGAAAAATGTAATAATACGAAATCAAAGCGCTTACCTATCACCAACTTTCTGCAAATCTACCTTTTTCTGACTGGCAAGCAGTAAACTGACATAATGCCTAATAATACCGACGAAAAAAGTGATAAAAACTATGGGTAAGACCACCCAAATTCTGATATTTGGGTCCAGCAATAACTCGGCCATGTCTATGTAAATTAATAAAAATAAGGGTATTTTAAAAATAAAATGTTATTGCTTTCTATTTGATAAATATATTCCCACGTAAATAAATATTAGCCTTTTAAACAAATATAATTGATAATATATATGGATCCATAATGATTTTTAATCATAAAAAATAACTATAAAAAGTACTTTACTTAGCATTTTAATCCTTATTCTTTATTTTCAGACTCGCACTCAAGAATCAAGATTAACAAGACCCTAAGACAAGTTGAGGGCTGCAAACTGCTTCAAAATGTCTAAAGATATACCAGAGAAAGTGATTGAATATGAAAGATTCGTTAACGAAGTGCTGAGGAAAGATTTAGAGTAAGATAATGTCTTTTATGTGCGATCCTAGTCCTAGATCTTATTTTCGATTGATAAATAATATTAAAATAAACTAGGCCTAACAGTTAGCCTAGCTTGTCAAAATTTGTGACTGAACATGTATTGATGACTTGAGAAGTTGATGTAACTTGTGTTATATCTTGATGTGTTGTGAATTGTGAACATGTGAGTAACTAAAGTGATGTTTATCACCTTTAATTACTTCTCATCCAATGTACCTACAGGGTGTATGAAGTTATATTATAACTCAAACTGGCATTCTCGTGAAGTATTCCACCCCTCATCATGCTCATTGCCCCTCGTTCATTTTGCACACTAGCAGTTCATTGCGTGAAACTTTACAGAATTACGGTGAATTCTTTCCACCTTGTGTCCACTCACACTTCTGCGAGGTTATATTAACATGCAAGTTTGTGTGTACACAGTGAACGAGCGATGGATTATTTCACGAGATAGCCATATTACCCAGTCAATATACGACCACTATTATGGTGATGATGTGATATTGATTTTGATAAAGGCATGACAAAAAAATGAAATTGATGAAAAGAACTTGTGAAAAAGGGGGAGGGCTCAAGGTGGAGGTGCCCTCAAAATTCTAGAAGAGTACCTCCATAATTATGGTAAACTGATATCAAACAGTGATAATCATGTGTCGTAGTCATGGTAGTTGTAGGGTTAGGGATATCAAGGAGTTAGTAATTTGAAAATGATATTAATTGAAATGTATTATCAGTGATTATTGCACAAATTTTCTTTGGCAGGAAAGTTTTGGCATCTCGAGATGAGATCTTTGCTCAGATTGCCGAGTATCTTCAGCTTAGAACAACCATAGAGAAGATTCAGGTATGTACCACTCACGGGTACATTACTGTAAAATAGTTGGTATTTTCTGTCGCATGTACTAATGGTATGGGGGGAAAAATAAGATAAATATTTTAAATACTTGCTTTCAAATTCAGCCCTTAAAAATCTCACTCCTACCTCAAATGGCCGTTAGGAAGAACTTTTGATATTTTCAGCAAAATCCAAAGTCAAAATCTTGTCCAAAACCGGAGAAATCCCCGCCGATTTGTTTCGCGATCGCGTGTTGTTTACAAACTGCCGATGTCTTAGACTAAAATCGGCCAATATAATTTTTGTCCACGAAGAAACTCGGGATCGCAAGCGCACATCGATCTTTACGATCGCGCACACAGAAAAATGAGTGGTATGTACTATCCTTTTAAAAATGTTCATGTAACCAAACCTTAACAATTGATCACTTGAATACAAAAGCAACAATTCACATGACCATGCAGTTGTGACTGAATCATACCTTGTTGTCTTATTTGAATTTTTGTAATTTTTTTTTTTTTTTTAGATTTGTAATAATTGCCCCACATGGTGAAATTGAACTTCCTTTGGAAATTGGAAGATAATTATAGATCATGATCTTCTTCTTGGGTCACTGCACAAGTCCAGTGCAGTGCAGCTCAGGATCTGGCTTTGGGATTGAACCCTTCCAGATCTTTGAGGGTACAGGTTTCTGATGTGAGTGGGAAGACCAAATGGTCGTTCATCACCTGTTCCTCCCCTGTTCCTCCCCACAGTGGCACACAGTTTCTCTATCCTTATTTGTATCATGATATAATGATGCTTTTTACTTCAGATGATATTTCCAGTTTCATAAAATATGAATCATATTGCATGCCTTCAGCATTCCAATGTCAAGCGTTACGATAAAGAGGTTTTTGTTTTTTTGTTCCCCTTACTTTTTCTTGCTAGGAGACTGGATATGAAAATGAAGAACTCAAGACTCAAATAGACCTTGGCTGTAACTTCTATGCCCAAGCAAAAGTGTAAGTATTTGATCTTCCCTTTATATCTTTCTTTTGTTTTGTTTGTCTGTCTATCTTGCCCATGTGACAGGCCGTCTTGTGTGTGTTGCTTATTAAAGAACAAACGTTTTACAGACAGGTGATAAACTGAGAGAGAATCACTTTTAGAGGGATGAAATGTGAGGTGAATATATCAGATTGCTTCACAAATATCAAAGTGGCTTTTTCTATAGGGAGTTCACGCGAAATTGCAATAAAATAAAAAGTAAACTATAGATATACTAGCTTGGGGCATGTATACACATTTGTCAGAACCATAACAAATTGATGATGTCTTGAGTAATTTTTTTTTTTATGTGAGAAAACATGCTCTCTTCAGTCTGTTGGCAGTTGATGTAGATTCATATCACATCAAATCCATTCAATACATCTTTTTTTTTTAAGGGTTGGGAAGTTAAATATGTTTTCAAGTAAAATAATCAACAGTCAAAACAAATGTACATTTATGAATTATGTAGACTTTAATTTGTCCATCATTATTGCATTACATGGATCATGAATGTCTATGACAAGTGTAACTCACATCGACTAATTACATGTCTGATTAAATTTACTTCTTGCAGCTCGGATCCATCAAGGATCTTTGTTCAAGTTGGCTTTGGATTCTTTGTTGAGTTCACATTGAAGGAAGCACTCAAGTTCATTGACAAGAAAACAAAGCACCTCACCCAGTGAGTATGGCCTAGATGACTTCAACCATAGCTTAACATTGTAATCAACAGGGCAAACATAATTTGTTTGGTCTCTATCATAGCCGTGTGTTTCATCGGTCCGATGAAATGTAATATTACGGAGCGCTCTGTTATCATGACTAAGTTCTACAATGGTTTTAAAGCATATATTGTGCTGTCCTTTGCATAACGCGTTTTGATTTTTAGGATGACGACAAACTGACCAAACCTTCACAACAACTACTTTTGATTATCAGGGCCAGTGACCTATAATACTTTATATGGCAAAAACGTCTAATCTTTTCTATTTTTAATTTTCAATGTTCAATTTTCAATAATTATTTCAATGTAACAGATAAAGAGGAATACATTATCTAAATGTGACTTATAATACTTTGTCTGTGAAATCTTGATTGAGAAAATATTAACATTGATGAAAATCATTCTAATGACCCTAATAATATGGAGCTTTTCCCAGATGATTAACAGATTCCCACAACTATTAGCTGGACAGCTAACCCCCACCCCCACCCTGATTACCAAGATTACCAAGTAAGATATGTTTTTGATGTGACCAAGGAGGTTCAAACAGATGGAGTCTCAACTAACAGTTATTAATGCAAACACCTCACAGATTATAAAGGATGCACAATTGAATTAATAAACTGCCTTGATTATTTGACTGATGCCGCCAAAGTAAACGGGAAAGATTTAGAGATGTTTTGACATTTGAATGTTTACGATGTGCAGTTAAATTCATAAATCAACAAACACAGAAAGTGAATGTACAGTTTCAATGTAAATAATTTTGATTTCATTATGAAATTCCCCTGCCTCAGGATGAACCTCCTTGATGTGACAGAGATAGAAGAATTCACATTATGTATGTTGGTACCATGTCAATGATGAATTAATAAACTCTGATTTGTTTATTGCATTCAGGTACAGCGAGAAACTAACTCAAGATTCTGCCAAGATAAAGGCTCATATCAAGCTTGTGTATGAGGTAAGAGGCATTTAGTGAGAAAATTACATTGTCCTGTCTCTGTTACTTTTTCAGTTCTACAGAATTGTACAATGGTTGTGCAATATATCTAGTCACATTGCAAAACCAACTCCATACCATCCCTTTATATCAACAAAAGCTCAGCCATTCAGTGAATTGTAACAATTTGCTTTGTCTATTTTTCGGTCTTGTGTCAGTCTCTCCTGATCCTCCTCTCATATATGTTATTTTTTCTTTCCAAGTGTATGATAACTATAGTGTCTCTGATACAGATTTTATATATTTGTAATATCTATGATGAACAAATAAAAAGGGTCATGACAAAAGTTATCGATGACAATAGACATGTTAAAAACTTAACTTCATTTCTGTCAAGTTGTAAGGTAGAAGGCAAGCAATAAAGATAATGTATGCTTCCGAAGTGGATGATCTTATACAGAAGTTATTCAGAATGATGTCTACTCTTGCTCTTTCTCTTCCTTTCTGCCTCTCTCTCTCTCTCATTCTCTCATTGTCTCTTCTTTTCTCTGCCTTTTTCTTCTCTCTCTCTCTTGCTGTCTTCTCCTTCTGCCTTTACCTTCTTTCTCTCTCCCTCTCTGTCTTCCCCTTTGCTTGTATTTCCTTTCTCTCTCTGTCTCTCTCTCTCTCTTGCTGTCGTCTCCTTCTGCCTGCCTTTACCTTCTTTCTCTCTCCCTCTCTGTCTTCCCCTTTGCTTGTATTTCCTTTCTCTCTCTGTCTCTCTCTCTTGCTGTCGTCTCCTTCTGCCTGCCTGTACCTTCTTTCTCTCTCCCTCTCTGTCTTCCCCTTTGCTTGTATTTCCTTTCCCTCTCTGTCTCTCTCTCTTGCTGTCTTCTCCTTCTGCCTTTACCTTCTTTCTCTCTCCCTCTCTGTCTTCCCCTTTGCTTGTATTTCCTTTCTCTCTCTGTCTCTCTCTCTGTCTTTCGTTATCTTTGTCTCTCATACAGGGTTTGAGAGAAATTCAGAACTTGAACAGGGAGCTCCCAGAAAAACACAGATCTATCTGGACTTGACCTGCTGCTATGAATTGTTACTTCAGAATGGAAAAAGTAGAGGATTATGCAGCTGATCGAGGCACATTGATACAAGATGGAATGTCTGGTTTGAGAACCAGTGATGTCCAGTAGCCAAATGGACTCAAGAAAAGTCAGATATGGAGTGGAGGTTGATTCTTCTGAAAGAAGAGGCAATAAAAACTGTATGCTTATATTTAGCCTGTTTAGAACGTTGGCTGTGACCTGAACATGCGTGCAATAAACCTGACGAGGTTTGAAAGGAATCACGATATGAACAGAGTATGGTTGTGATTATAGCCGTGCAAAAGACAGTATAATGTGTCCGAGAACCAGTCCATCTCCAACACCATTTGCTTTGATTAAAAGCAGTACAGTCACAGACATAGATCTGATTTTAATATATATAATGGAAACTCAGTATAAAGAGCTCTGATATAATGAGATTCCTGATATAACAAGGTAATTTTGCTGGTCCCAAGTCTTTATGTTCTTTTTTTTTTTTTACCCTGATATAAGGAGATTCCTGATAAAACAAGGAAATTTGCATTGTCCCAACGTCCATGTTATAGTGACTTTGCACTGTAGCACATTTTCATATAGTTCCATCACAGGTTATTATCGGGCATAGTATTCAATGAGTTAACAGAATATTGTAATATCATGAAGATCACATCCTATTCTTGAAGATAGCTTTGCAACGTCTTGAATTTTCAAATATTTTTTTAAAGAAAAGGATATTTCATGACTTCGCCCAAGGTTTATAAAAGGTATCATTCTATTATTCAACTGGTATGTGAGCACTTGTGTGAAAAAATTCGAAATAAAGGTACCAGTATTTTTTAAATGAACATCATGAAAATGAATATTCTGGATCTCTTTATGTTATGTGTTTTGTGAATAATTTAGAATCGGGGAAGGAAAGAGAGTGAGAGAGATGGAAAAGTGAAGCACCATTGATAAGAACAAAGGCAAGATTTTCACCAGAGAAAAAAGGAAAAAGGAAGAGAAAAAGAAATAGTGAAGAAATATTTAATATTAGCAAAAGAGAAGAAAAGAAATACATGTAGTTTATGGTGGAAAGAGAGAGAGAGAGAAAAGAATGTTGGAGATATAGTGGACATTGGGAATAGAAAAAAAAGAGTATAGAAATAGTTAATATTGGAAAAAGGAAAGAGAGGTAAAGATATAGATGGAACTTTGAAAGAGGAGGAAAGTGAAGAAAATGATACAAGATAGAAATGGGGAAAACAAGTGCACAGTAATACATGGAAGGTGGAAAGTTTAGAAATAATTTATTGTGAGACGTGCAAGGCGATGAAAGAGAAGGATAGAGGGAGGGTGAGACAAAGATGGAGAGAAGGAAAGAGTCAAAGAGAGAGAGAGAGAGGCGGCTACTTGTAATAAAAAAATGTAGGAATAAATAAAGAAAACGTGTGGATGATCTGTGAAATAGAAAATAATGAAGCATAAGTTTAAGACATTGCGAACAAATTGTTTCTAGTACATGTACATTTATACTTGAAAAAATACACATTCGTAGACATCTTATTGTCATGTTTGAAACGAGAGTTGGCGCTAGACCATTTCAAAACCACTGTCATGTACTCGACGGTTGCAGTCGGAATGTCACCAAGCGACGCCAATTTTCGAATATAGAATAAAGTTACATAATTGCGCTATTGGAATTACAGCTGCTCCACCCAGTGCCTTGTTATATGAAATGAATAAACTAATTTACTACATGTAGTGTGTTCGAATCTTACGCATACTCTAAAACAAAAATTGCTCTTGATAACCAAAAATATTTCCCCATAAATTTGCAGACAGCGACAGGTAATGTGTTGGGGTGAAGTCCATCCATGAGATGTTATCATGGGGTTATCATACATACGAAATGAATTCGAAGGTTCATGATGAGGGAATTCATACAACTAAGATACAAGTAATTTGGTCTAATTTCATTTTCACGAACTTCCGCTACGAGTTATTTCTAGAGTAAGAATGTAGATTGCATGCATATGTCATTGCTATTTCGGACAATCTTTATTGCTCTGGACAAGGTTTTGGGTCGTCCACATTAAATGAATAAGTGTAGGTTATGTTCATTCAAAAGAGCGTGGGGATGGGAAGAGAAAAGAGGGAAAAGGAAAGAGGGAGAGAGAGAGAGAAAGAGAGAGAGAAAGAGAGAGAGAGAGAGAGAGGGAGGGAGTGAGAGAGAGAGAGAGAAAGAGAGAGGGGAGGAAAGAAAACAGAAAATATGGAACATCATTTTTTTATATATTGTCTAGCAAAAACAATGTAAACGAAGAAGCTTGATGGGAGGAATTTTAATTTGTAAACAAATTTTTAAACAAATTTTTAGGCATTTTTACTCCCAGTGTTAAAGATCGTATGCTCGATCTGTAATGAAAAACACAAGTCAGAAAAAATTGGAACCAGCGCGCGGGATTCGAACCTGTCATCTACTGCTTGCCGGGCAGCGACTTAACCACCAGGCTATTCTGGTTCACGGCCAAGTCACGATGAACTGGAATCAAATACCCAAGATCCTCTTCTTTCTGACTCATTAATATTCAAACGGTCCGCCGTAGACAATGGTTAGTAAACGAAGAAGCTTGATGGGTGGTTAAGTCGCTGCCCGGCAAGCAGTAGATGACAGGTTCGAATCCCGCTGGTTCCAATTTTTCTGACTTGTATTTTTCATTACAGATCGAGCATACGATCTTTAACACTGGGAGTAAAATGCCTAAAAATTTGTTTACAAAAACAATGTCGATTGATACTATTGATTGTTTGGGATTAATTAAGTAATCTTAAATCTTGTAGAGGTGTTGTGGTCTAGTGGATAAGTCACTGGACTGCAGATCACAAGGTACGGGGTTCAAATCCCACCACAGCACTAACGTCCTTTGGCAAGACAATAATCTACATTGCCACTCTCCACCCAGGTGTAAATGGGTACCTGATATGCTTGAGCGCTAGTTACTTTGGCAGCTCGGCTATAACCAGGGTAATATGTCTAAGCGCCATGAGCGTCACTGCGTGACGGATATGAGCGCTATATAAGTTGCCATTATTATTAAACAATGTAACACGCTTATTGATGATATTCTCTCACCAAGATGACACGACAATGTTTTAAAATGGTCTTACGTCACCTCTTTATTAAACAGTGTAATTTGACAAATTGGCTTTTTGCAGTTATCAGGATGCTTTCAAATTATGCTTTCTTTCTGTTTTTGCCAGATGCAATGCTCTTCATCGCCCCTTCCAATCTCTATCCTCAATTGTAAGTGTCTTGTGGCTTTGGGATACATCTCACCTTTTTGACTATCTCGGTAGCTCTTTGAATTTAAATCCATCCTTCACTTTAACCCTGAAAACATCAACTATGGCTATTTTACAAAATTAGGACTTATATATACGAATGAAGAAAAGAAATACGGTGTATATCAAATTTTAATTACACTACAGCTTCTACATTTTTGTAATATTCCCCTGAAGGGTAGGTGAACTAAAATGTTTCACCACATCCTTCAAAATACGGCACTGTAAATATTGCAACTAATATCAATATGATAATTTCCAGTTGACTCCCCCAAATTACGATTACTCCACAGGGCCAGAGTGACAACCACTTGACTGCAGTAGGTGATAAATGCGCCATTATCCCTCGCTCATCTCCTCGAGATCAGTTAAAGCATAACGAGCCCTCTTCAGCAGACCGATGACTATATATTTTCATAATCATCCTCGCCTTCATCGTCCACTTCTAAGGAGGGGGCATGGAAGAGCGCTAATTGACGAGAAAACTAACTTAAAGTCACATTCATCAATGTGAAGTACATCCAAACCATAGAAAATATTATATTTGTCAAAAATACATACTATGTATTGTTGACAAATCCACATATATTTCCCTTTTCAATTGGCTATTACCATTTGAAAAGGGAAAGATCAGTGGATTGTGCAAGAAACTCACAACTCACCTGAAGTTCCTTTTCATATAAAGACAGCTCGAAGCGAGTCTCTATGATTGATGGCTAAGCTTATTTGTAATTTATGTAATGATCAGATATCGTCAAAAATAAGAATCCACTTTTCTCAAACATGCTCGTTCGGACCTGGTTCGAACTCAAACAAGGCTAATCAATATTGGTCTTTGTATCACAAAATTGTCCCTGCTTTTACATGAAAATGTCTTGTGTCTTCCTCACTCTGGAAACCTTGGTACTAAGTTATGGAGGCAAAATAACGTAGAATATAACAATCATACTTTTTTGATCTGCTTATATGTCAACCATTTAGTAGGGCAAATTAAGCTGTATATGCAATATAGTTTTGCTTCCATGGTCTAAAAATGACGATGGTTGTCATAAATGTGACACGGCCAATATCATTACTCAGTTTCTACCTTTAACTCAATCTTGAAATTGAATGGAAATTACTCTCAAATGGAGAATAAATTTCCTCTGTAAACAGACTCGGGGAACAAATACTTGACTGGAATCGTAATGAGGAATCGTCAATGTTAATGAGGGCAGCATCTTCATTTAAGACTTTCATAATTTTCACAAGGCAAGAACGTTGTAGACATTCTGTGTTATTTTCCTCAGCGTATACGTATTGGACATTTCAAGAGCCAAAGTGAATACTCAATATATACACAAGAGGATATATGTGAATTAATCTTTTGACATAAATTAATGTTCCAGATTGCCACGGAGGATATGTGAAATAAAGATGACGGACAAAATTCTAAACCTTCTGACGACTAGTCGAAAGGCCCAAAAGACCGGAGTTCAAGAGACCCCCAAACCTTCGGTCTTGTGGGCTTTCTGGCAACTATTTGGAATATACACGAAACGGAACGTCCAAAAGTCCAAATTTTCGATCAAGTGGGTCTTGATTGGTCTCCTTTCGGGCGCTCGGTCTCGCGGACTTGACGTCATCGGAGCTGTATGACCATTTCCAATTATGTAATAGGATTTTGACCATTTTGTCCTTATTCACACAAATTAATTATCATCTGGAGAGTAATATCAATACATCTCGTACGGAAAAAATCATGAGTCTTTGGCATGAGTCATCCAAGTCTTGGAACCAAAACTGTGCCAAAGCATATCATAATTAATTCCTCATCATGCTATAGTCAACATGAATCAACCTTCAAAGTTTTCTTAGCATTTCATATGTGTGACAATCCTTGACAGTAATTGGTAGCGCTGTAATGGTAATAGCCAATTTAGAGTTTATTAAAAGGAACTTATCCTCTAGTTAATGTACCATTATGGATGTACGCATGTGACTCGACCTTATCAGATCTAATAGCCGTAAAATATTGTTCATGCTGCATGAACTTAATATGTTTGGCTATAATATGAGCATCCGTGATTATCAATATTCGAAATAAGTGCCAGCAATTCAAAATGAGACAAAACTAGGATACTTTTAAAGCCAGTCATGTAGTTTGACACTTACTTATAATCATATGCGTACGAGGCGGGGGCTGGGGGCTGGGGAGGAGGGGGAGGTCACGGAGGTGGTGCCGCCTAGCTCCGAGGTTGTTGAAATTACTGATATTCGGGCAACCATCACTTCATATTGGCCTACTATAATTTTCATAATTTGTCTGGTGTCTGGTATATTTTGATGACGTAATTATAATTGTTACAGTTTTCACCATGAATTTAACTTAAAAAGCCTACATGTTTGCAACACCCATGATTGCTACATGTAATAAGATCATGACTATAAAGGCCCCGTTCTACGATCACTAAAAATGTCTGTTTAAATTAATTATTGAATGAAGTTAAGAAGCGTCCATTTATGGGCGGTGGCGCGATTATATTAAATATTTTTCTGTAGCATGTTACTGAAGACCCCAACGCCTGTTAGTTCATCATAGTCTCATAATTTGTGCTCATAATTATTAAAAAAATCAAACGTGTCTCTATCAATAGCGAAACAATGGCTGTTTGGGTAATGCCACCGCTTGTCATCATAAGGCAGCTCCCTCTCAAGCAAATTTGACTTTTCTCTTTCCGCCGTCATCCACGCTCTCATTCACCAGTACGTCCATGAGGACCTGTGAATTCCGTCATGATGATAGGGTTGTCGACAACCTGAGTGACAGCTCAAAGAAAACGGACGTTGATATAAATAAAACGATGCTAGATTCATGGAATGGTAGACTTCTCCTGTCAACGCATAACAATCGCCGGGATATGTGGGCGCACGCTCGCTAACCCGGTCGCTATCTCGCTAGTTTTTCTTGTACCAATGGCCAGGAAATTGATGGAAACGAGCCGCTGATTACCCATCAAATAAACTGTCTATTACCACTATTTTCCCTTTCTTTCCCCATCGAAATCGCGGTTCAATAAAAAGCGATCGAGCAGGAACAGCCGAACAGCACCAACACAGTGCAAGAAGATATTAATAAAACCAACCCCCTCCTCCTCCTCGTCTCTGTCTATCTTCAGCTCGAGTTTATTCAGTTACCTCAACAAACATGGACGCATAACGTTGGAACGTGCTCCTTGCCTCATGTTCCTATCTCGCAAGCAGTCCCTGATGAGAAGAATGCTTCGCAACCCAGCACGGAACAAGCCAAGATGAGCTCCCCGCCACAGATAAACTCTACAGAGTCATTATTGAAAAAAAGAACAAAAACGGAGCTAAGCAAGCGTCGGGCGATTTGACCTTAACGATGCGATCTGAACAAGTTAGAAATGAAGATGAGTTTAATTAAGTCGCTGACTCGTGGGGCTGACAATCAATCATCGGGGACATACCACGATCGTCAGTTGACATACGCAGCTCCGTTTACCCAGCCCCAGATACATGATATCTATCGCCAATCAATTTTATGTCCCATTGAATATTAAAGTGTGCCGGAGTCTCGCTCTGGAAAGAGAGATAGAAAGAGAGAGAGGGGGGGGGGGGGGAACTCTCGTCCATCGTTGTCATGTTAAGTTAAACTTCCCGTTGGTTTTCTTATTTGTTTTTGTTGAATGTTACGCTGTTAAACCAAGTATTGGTTACACAAGAACGACTTGCTTCTTGTAAAAGACAAGTGCACTCTGTAACAATGAATTGAAGAAAAAAAATGTTCAGGGTTTTCACATACCTTTTCTATTAATGATCCATTATACATGTATAATGAACTTATAATTATAATTGTTTTGTATGATTCTTTCAAAATTGTTATGAAAGGATGAATGAAGTAATGCATTGATGAAATAAAAATAAGCGTCTTATGATGTTTGTTTTTTGGCAATGTGTGGAAAGAACTAGTGGACTTGTAATCAGTCCTTTTAAGACAGTAAGGTAAATGGCGATCATGAGCGAATTCTAGTTTTGAGTCCAATGTCTTTTTAAAGAAAATCGATCTAAAAGGCAATGAATATAATTGCAACTAATTGCTAATACACGGCATGGTAAGTTAATTCATTCATATAAATGACAAGTACAAAAAACCTATATGCATATAATCATTTCAGGGCTAAGGCATAACTGAAATTATTTTGTTAAGTGCCAAAGTGGCATGATAAAGAGTTATTGAGCTTCACAGAAGAAAATATCTAATGAGCTGAAATACAAATCTCGACAAAATTCAATATCTCTATACGAAAACTCACCGTGATGACTATGCATGTAATATTGCAATGGTGAATATGAATTCATTAAACCCATTATCAATCCATTATATAAATATCTTTATATTTTTTTTAATGCATTTATTAAGAAATCAAATGCAAACATTGCATACAATTATACTACAAATCAGAATTGATACAAATAAAGTGTGACAACTGAATTACAAAAAGAATATATATCTTTAGATTATATTGAAATTATGAAGGTAAGTCAATAAATCGAGATAAATGCAGGGGCCAGCTATCATAAGCAAGAATGCTTGAGTTGATAGCAGCCGGGGGATTGGGGCTACATGATACCTTAATATACGAGTCGATGTGTAGTATGTGGTGTCACGTATAAAGAATTACATATATTTCCAGAAATTATATAATCGGAGTTTATAAGAAGAAAAAAAAGGTAGAAAAAAAGAGAAAAATATGCCTGTGAATACTGCATGTAGCATTTTAACAAAAAGCAAACAAACAAAATCATCTTGGAAACGCGATATGACGTGATTTCATTTTGAAAATAACCTAAATCTTAAAGATTCAGTAGCTTTGAAGATAGTGTTATTAAATTATTTTGTTCACTCATTGTCAAACAAAAGAATAGGAATAGCTTCTTGTTTTAGACAACTTTCGCATTCGTGATGGAGATTTTTTTTAAAGGTAATGCATGATAATTGTGGATATAATGCTCTTAAATATTCCTAAAATAACAGCTGTATAAATCGTAATCATGCTCCATTAAGCTTTTGATTTTTTTTTTTAGTTCACCATTGAAGCACAATTAATGTCATCGTCAAAATGACGGCGATGACGAATATTATCCTCTTTTAGAACCTCCATAAACCTATAATGCAGAAGCGTCTCGTTAAAACGTGATCGCTATATTCATCGGGTTGGTAGAGCATTACCGAGTCACCTAAGCCATTTTACAGAGTCTAAGAGGGTGAGATGGCGGATAAATGTTCGGGTCATGGGGTAGTAAGCAGATTAAACGCCCAGAAAATTGGATCAGTACTCGGATCCACTTCACCAATAGATTCCCTTTCTCCGCTGGTATCATCATGGCGTTCCAAAGACGAGGGAAAAGAAAATTATGGAAGATGTTTGGGTTTTATTCAATTGCCCCGAGCCAAGAAGTCGTAATGACCAAATTAGATTTCAGCCGATTTCGCTCGTATGGTTTCGACACTTTTTGATAGCCATCTAATCACCGGGCCGTGCTCCAAAAGCCGATGAATCGCCGCTCCAGTGCGAGGGGAAGGATGGAAATGAAATACGAAAAAAGGTGTCATGTCGTATTCAGCGGGAAACATGAGTGAGGTGTAAAGGAAACTGTGGACGACGCCGGAGCTGGCCCGATGACTTGCTGCCTTCGCACACCTTGCGCTGACACTCGACCGGCACTTCCACAAACCGCCAAAATCAACTGGAATTGTATGATTGGATTAGACGCGGCTCTGCTTTCAAAGAAACCGATATCCTGCTGTCTTGTCTGGCTCAATTAAACAAATTGAAATATCTCGATGAAACGGAAGTGTGGCTAAAGGGTGAGGGTTTAAGATGGTTTTGCAAATAGAAAGTTTGACCACCACATAAACACAATACTTTTGATTAGGGTATTCATCATCTTAGTTAGATGTTAAAGTAGATTAAAGTCATTACCAGGCCTATATACTCTGCGTGATATTTAAGGTAATGAAGGATAATTATGTATGACGCATGAACGTGTTAAGGAACTCGACATGACAATTATTTTTATTACTATTCTCGAGCTTAAAAAAGCATATTGTGTAGGTCTACTGTTTATATACTGCATATATAAAGAAAGAGAGAGAGAGAGAGAGAGAAATATAGTTAGAGAAAGAAAGAAGAGAGGGGAGAGAGGTTGATGATAGAGAAAGGAGAGAGGGGAGAGAGATGGAGGATAGAGAAAGAAATGAGAGAGTGGAGAGAGGTGGAGGATAGAGAAAGAAATGAGAGGGGGGAGATGGAGGATAGATAAAGAAATGAGAGAGGGGAGAGAGGTGGAGGATAGAGAAAGCAAGGAGAGAGGGGAGAGAGTTGGAGGATAGAGACAAAAAGGAGAGAGGGGAGAGAGGTGGAGGATATAGAGAAAGAAAGGAGGAGGGGAAGAGGTGGAGGATAGAGAAAGAGAGAGAGAGGGAGTCAGAGAAAGAAATGAGAGAGGGGAGAGGGTTGTAGGATAGAGAAAGAGAGAGAGAGAGAGAGAGAGAGAGAGAGATAGAGATTGACGGAGAGGCGGAAATACATGAAGCTATATTTTCTTATATGAGACGATTATGTTCGGGGGGGGGGGGGGGGGGCGGGCCAAATTATGTGGATTACAAACTCATCCTATGGTTTATTGACAGAGTCAAAACATTCATTTTTTCTCTCTCGAAAGATTGCGTTGAAAAATAAGGCTGCCTCACTATTCCTTCAGGCACCGACTTGCTAAAGATATGAGTCGAAAACTTCTAATTATACTCTGACCAAAAATAATATAAAGTTGATTTGGAATAGAGATAAGATGTTATCTCGATTTAGTGGAAGAAATTCGTGATTTAGAAAGTATTGAATAAACACAACTCAGCCCAGCGACAAAAGTGGGAATTGCTATCATTAGCGATGGGTGTGTTTTCTCAGGAGGACATTTGCGAGCGATATCACTCTCATTGTGATAATCATGGAATCTTCGAAATAAAGAAAATGAGCATAATCACTATAATGTCATGATATTCTTATTTAACGCGGTATAAAAGAAAGAAAGAAAGAAAGAAAGAAAGAAACATAGAAAGAAAAATTGAAACGGTATTTGAAAAAGATGGAAGAAACGTAAAGGAAATAATAAATTTCTTTTAATGCATCATTTTTATGAAAAAGAAATTAAAAGTAAAATGAAATAAGATTAATGCCATAAAGAAGGAAGTAAGAAAATTGTTCGTTTATCGGTGAAGTGAAAGAGCGAAATGTTGACTGGATGATGATGATGATGATGATGATGATGATGATGATGCTGATGATTGATGATAATGAAAATGATGACAGTAATGAAGACGATGACGATGATGAGAGAGGGAGAAAGGGAGAGAAGACAAAGACGGTGGTGATAAGAATAACGAAGAATAGGAAGAACAAGTTTAATCATTCTAATCAGTAATTAAGATATTGAAATTGAAGTTGTCCGCATAAGGGTAATAATATTTCTTAATGGAATATAGTTTCTTACTTTAAAACAACCCTTGATTTTTTCAGTGCTATTAAAGTACAATAATACGGGTTTTCAGAAATTATGTGAGTATAGCTTGCAGGGTTGGTGCTTCCTATAAACTGGGCATGCTTGATATCTTGTTTTAAAAACATAATAATGCCCTTGTAATGGTTATGCCATACAAAATGTTATTATCAATCGATTTTACCAGGTATGTTAGCTATGATAATTCAGTGCATTATAGGATCGAAAATGCTTTGCGCATGTATACCGAATAGGAAAGGGGAGAGAGAGAGAGAGAGAGAGAGAGTGGGGGATGGGGAGACGCGGAGAAACGGAGAAACAGTATGGTTGCAATGAAGATGAAGAAGGGATATGAGAGAGCAAGATAGTAAGGGAAAGAGAAAAAGGGTTGAGGAAGAGTGAGAGAGAGAGAGAGAGAGAGAAAGAGAAAGAGAGAGAGGGAGAGAGGGAAAGAAGAAATCAGAGGAGAGAGAGAGAGAGAGAGAGTATGAGAGAGAATTCATGCAGTGAGAATGTTAATTAAAGACTAGAACCTGGGGAGGTGCCTGAAGTACCAAACCAAAGAGTCGACTTATCGCTTTCAATTAGCACTCTTAATTAGCGCGTCTGATAAGCCCCTTCGATACCACCTCATTGTTCGAGATGGCAAGCCGTTTGAAAAGATAACTCTGATCTGATTTCTAAATGATAATTTCACACAAAGGATCTAAACTATCAATTAAAAGAATTTCAGTGAGTCACTCTTTCTTCCAAACAGTCCCTGTATTTAGCCTCATCACGATCTCGGGATGCCTTGCAAACCAGCTTGGATTTTTCGATATTCAATATAACTTTTCTAACGTCATGTAAATGTTTTATTATCATCTCCATCTGATCTGGGGGTATTGCACTCTAGAAATGCGATATTAAGTGACGCTAAATAGTACAGTCAGTTTTAGTCCGACTCGTTAATTAGTCTAATCATTACTGGTGTAGTCTAGACGTGGAAGTGTTAGGGACATAATTTGGCGACATGGACACTGGTATTATTAACGATTAATTTAGGAATCACTGACCGTTAACTCTAATGTTAGGACTTAGGGACTGATCGATCTAACTAGCTCGTTCTCTATCGATCGCACTAATCAGCGCTTGATGAATTTACGTTAGATGTTAATTGGCTTAAATAATATTGTTCGAGTCTGGACACTTATCTATTTATGACTGATAATGTTGGTCTGTCGCGCTTATTCACTTTCGATTATTGTAATTAGATCCAAGAAATTAATTCAAAGAAATTATCGAGAACGAAGAATGCTAAAAGCAAATCTGCAATGGTTGAATGTATCAAAAAATAATATTACTACAATTTCTACTAATGCCTTATGATCATATAGTTCATGCTATATTTCCAAAAGAGAGGTTTCATCATGAGGAGATCTCATTTTGTTGCGTATTCAAAACTGGGATGATAGTGATCATCATCATCATTACTAATAAGAGTATTGATGTAATTTTATATCATTGTCAAAATCATCATCATCGTCATCATCATCACCACAACTACCTATCTTCATCATTAACATGATTAACATCTTCTCCAGCTAATTATCATCACTCCTTCCTTTATGTTTTGGTATGAATTACCTCTCTCAATTAAGGTGACAATCTTATCATAGCTTCTTGATATATTGGGAAACAAAACGCCTATCCATAAGCATGATAAGTCTGTGGTATAGCGTGGGTCAAGGCGTTGAGGGGGCATGGGCATCATTGGGGGGGGGGGGGGGGTTGCATTGATCTTTCTCGGAGAATGAAATGTAAATTCCAAAAGGTAATTGTTTAGGGGTGTATGGTCGTAGCGTCTTCTTCATTACCTATCCTTTTATTTTCCATTTCCTTTTCTCTCTCCTTTTCCCTTTAAAAAAAATTTTCTTAGCCATTCGAGCCATTTTTTCGAGGAGTGGGACGTGTCCCCTGCAGCTACACCACTGCCAGAACCTCTGCTGTTATAGATATCAGCACGAATCTCTGCATAATGCACCTTATTAATAAATCATAACATACCACCACCGAAATAATTTTCAATTTTGTAACTATGATGACTGACATTCCACGTTCTAAAAACTAGTTATTCCTATAACTTTTACAACGTCAGTATTTTGACTGGATTTCTATTATTTACCCTCAAAATATATTTTCTCCCGGACATTGTCCTCGTCGTTTTGTGTTACATGTATGATATGGGTAATACATTTAAATTATATACATTTTTTTAATACCAAGTCGTGGAAATTATGATCTTAAAAAACAAGACACTGCAAGTGATTAGTTATGTTGATTGTCACTTTAATTGTCTTTCATATAGATAATACACCATCACATTGCATTTTATTACAACGAATATATACAATACTTCTACTACCATAAATAACTCATTTACTTCGTATTATATACAGAAAGTAGGTACATACTAAATAAAGCACACGATAAACAGTGTTTTAACACCAATTTTACATAACAATGTTCATAGTGTATAGATCAGCATTACTCGAAGTGCCTTTCAATAATACACCGTGTGCTGAAATAATTGGAGAAATTGTTGATGCATTTTCCATTTCTTTTCAAATTCTACAAAATCAATTTATTGCACGAGAAAACTTGGCTCTATGTGTATTCAGTAATTACCATTACTATAATTTTGTTTATATCGGATGAATTTTGGATCGATCTGTCGATCATGATAATAGATCAGATAATCATTATTTATTTAATGAATTTCACGTTTCTCAACATCGTTTTACATTTCCCGCATATAGTGGTGAACATTTTATACCTCTTAAACGTTTCTCGTCATCGTTTTTGTGATTTTTTTTGGTTAAATTAAAACCACTAAATTTGCTCGCATGACTAGTTACCGTAAATGTTTGACAGAAAATAATGTCAAATGTAAATAAATGCAAGGGTGCACGTAATTTTTTTCGGGTGAAATCCATAAAATTACAACATAATTGCAAAACCCGAGTACATGGCATTATAATGATTATTACACAGAAGCACCGGTGTTTAATTTTGGCCAAAATCTGCTAAAAAGTAATACAGCACAAAAAACTTTTTTTTTCTTTTATAAGAAAGTACACGGCATGAACAGGATTCCTATACAGTCATGTAAAGATAACGCCGCCTCTTACAGCAGTCGGATATCTTTTGTATTGGTTATCATTTTGTTTCAGTTCATGTTATCTAACAGCATAAATTCATTAAAAATTCATTCCTTGTAAAGCCAAATCAACATCCAGCTAAAGGCATACCAAATATTACTTTGAAATATTACTTTCAATAATGTATCGATTCGAGGGAAATATAGAGAGAGTCAATGGAGGGCGACGAAGAGAAGAATTAAAGAGAGAAAGAGAGAGAGAGAAAGAGAGAGAGAGAGAGAGAGAGAGAGAGAGGGGGGGGGGGGGGAGAAAAGGATAGAAGGTATAGGGAGAGGGTAGAGAGGTAGAGAGAGAGAGCGCGAAAGGATAGAGAGAGGGTAAAGGGAGGGTAGAGGGAGAGAGAGAGAGAGAGAGGGGGGGGGGGTATGTTATAAAGGGAATACAGAATACAGTGGCAGAGTGGGAGAGGGGGAGATAGAGAGAGAGAGAGAGAGAGAGAGAGAGGGAGGATAAAAGGATAGAAGGTATAGGGAAAGGGTACAGAGGTAGGTAGAGAGAGAGAGAGAGAGAGAGAGAGAGGGGGAGGGGGAGAGAAATATAGGGCGCACATGAGAGGGAATGGCTGCACGAGATAAACAATGCGCACAGAATATTTTTTCATTGGACAATTATCTGTGGAATTTGTTGTTCTTGTCCTAAAAAAACAATGTTTTGTTCATTCTGGATGCAACATACAATTTCAATTTAAATTGGGACTCTCCGGAATTTTGCTCACTGCAAAAACTCTCTCGACGCTCTTCATCATGGTGCATCGCGGGGCGATTGTTGCTTCAAGGGGGCTTGCTCCATTAGACGATTTGGGTAAAAGTTTATAATCAGTTTTCTACTTGTACTGTAAGACTTCACACTTTATATAAACAAAGCTATTTCTGTAACATTTCCTCGAGCTCGTTTTTGTAGCTTGTTTTCAGTTCAAATGTTCCATGTATACTAACGAACTATTTCTAGCAAATGGCCGTTGACAAGTCTACTGGGAGGTGATGACGTCATACGATCCGACGTAAACATACTATGCGTCATTTCTCGAGGTTCACACATTCCTGTGACTTTCATGTCATCGTCCATGTCATCTTCCTCCTCGTCCTCGTCAGCGTCTCCCATCCCGAGATCATCGTCGTCGTCGTCGTAGTGCAGTTCCTCACTGTCGATGTTGTGTAGGTGATCACCTTTCAGTAAAACGTTCGTGTCAGCGTCTGCCGAGGATGGTTCGGTTTTTATCGTGGACAGTTCGGAGGACTTCGTGATGGAGTCGGTATTATCTTTGGATGTGTTTCGGTCTTGAGCTGGCTGATCCTTGGCCTTCTTGCTTCGCTTCCACTTCATCCTGCGGTTCTGGAACCAAATCTTGACCTGCAGCGAAAACAAAACATACCATAGGCCATTGAAAACAACATCGTTCATTATAAGAAGACGCTCATCATAATATTCTAATAACTCGTACACACTATGCTTGTAAAAAAATAGGAAGATAGAAGAAGAAGAAGAAGAAGAAGAAGAAGAAGAAGAAGAAGAAGAAGAAGAAGAAGAGGAGGAGGAGGAGGAAGAAAAAGAAGAAGAAGAAGAAGAAGAAGAGGAGGAGGAGGAGGAGGAGGAGGAGGAAGAAGAAGAAGAAGAAAACAACAACATTGAACATGATATCTGTAATATATTTATTTGATTTTCCTTGATATACGCATTCTTATTCAATTTGGAACTGTACACCAAATCAATTATCTAATTCTATTTTGTTTTATAGTTCATATACTTTTTATCCAAACAAACTTTCATGATTAATTTATGAACCATTACGTTCCCTCGTGTCCAACGCAAAGACACTTATTTGCTTGGTATTTCCCTATCTTCAAAAGACAGGAAAATATGAATCAATGAATATTTTGTAAGGATGTATAGCAAAGCAAAGAATGAAACGCACGGTTACTCTCATGTAAGTTTTAAATATATTTGTTTAGTAGAGCTGTGCATGAGAAAAGCAAATTCTTCGCAGTTATATTCTCGACAAACATTCTCTACAACAGACATGATAATACACAATACTCTTCAACGAAGTCTTGTCATCTTCTTAGAGATCTAAGTGATAGAAGAAGAGGAAGTCAATATATGACTCGTAAAAGCTATATCGATTTGAAATGGCTTGTGAAATACCATATTCTATCAAGAAACCTTAAACCAAATAACACTTTCCCGAATTTAGGGCTTCATCGCAAATAATCAGCGGGCATATCGTTGACAATTTGGTCGGGATAACCAAATAAGTTGGAATAACCCAGGGCAAATTTCATCATCCACCGAAAGCTGTTAAAGCTTCATCTCTTTCCTTCTTCAAATTGCCCTTCAAACAAGGAAAAGAACTCTCTAAAATGTCCCCGGTATCTAACACCCAATCAAGTCCCAATATTAGATCTCATCTTTTCGCAGCTAATAATATTTTCTGGGGGAAGCGAACGAGCAATGATTTAATTTCTCCACTGCCAAAGTGAGAGGAAACAATAATAATCAAATTAACAGCTGTCCGCTGGAGGCTAGTCCTTCACCCCCACTTCAATTTTATTCCCCCGCAAATTCTTCTCAATCTATCTATCTCTCCATCCCTCTCTTCCACCCTATCTATAGTATGGTCTCACTGTCTCTGTTTCTCTATTTCTGTTGCGTCCTCTCTGCGTTTCTTTCTTTAAGTTGTCATTTGTTTTTCTGTTTGTCTTTCTCACCCTCTCACCCTTCTCTTTCCCTCTCTCCTCTCACTCTATCTCTCCTCTCTTTCTCGCTTTCTCCCCCTCTCGCTATCTTTTATTTTCCCCGTATTGTTAACCCTTCTTTCTCTTGAAGGCACATATCTATAATTTTTCTCTTTTCTTCTTTTATATTGCTTCCACACGATCCTGTGTTACCTTCGCACTTCTCTTCTTTGTGAAAGTTATTTTCTGGGTACTGTTCTGAAAACGACTACAGCTTTATAGTTAGATAACAAATGTTGAATATAATTTCTTGACGAAAATAGAAAACAATTTTCGAGATGAATTTAATTCATTTGGGGCATAAGTGAGGGACTAAAATAGGCAGAAAAGAGTTGACAATTTGTGCCTGGGGATGTTTGGACGCTCGTCCCCCTCATAAATATGATTTCGGACCGATCTACCCTCATAATCCTCATCCTGGCAATCGGATTGGGTAAAGTGCCGTTTGACGGGTAGAGCTCAGGCGTAATCAGAAAGGGAGAATTGGCGCGATAAAAAGTGATTACATCCGGTATCATTTAATTTATTGGTTGGATGAGAGGGGTGAAAACTGACACGAGAGGGGTGCAAAAAAGACACTCTAACAGACACCATCAGTCTGAGGTATAGGTGTAATTCTGTTCGAGAGCACATAATCTGACTGTGGCGAAATGTTTATGTATTGCATCGTTTTTCATTTTCTGAATCAAGGTCCAGTTGCGTCATCAAAGCTGTCATTGAAATCTGATATATCAATATCTCGTCATTACTATTATTACTTTTGATCATGGGAGATATGGTAAACAGGGGGAGTAGAGTTAATGTGCAGATTTATAGAGTAAAAAATGTCAACCTCTTCGTCCTATACATATTACAATAATTATTCTAACTAAATAAAGATAAAACACTTGTCTCAATAAAGATATTTTCCATTTTCATTTCATGACCGCAATATATTTTTACTTTATTATTTTTTTAAAACAATACTACTGTAACAGTAATTCATGCGGAACTTAAGGTTTCACACTTCGCCTTCCATAAACCAGTGGACTAAGTCAAGCCAGGGGAGCGTTTCATCAAGCATTTTGTCAGTGATTTTTACCGACAACTGTTATAAGCTACTGAAATTCTTGCATCTGATTGGCTAAGAGCACGTTTGTCAGTAAAAATCACTGACAAAACGCTTGATGAAACGCTCCCCCGGATTAACTTAGGCCGTTTTCGAGAATATTTTTAATTGCTTCTTCTCACCTGGGTTTCTGTCAACATGAGCGATGTTGCCACCTCGAATCGCTTTGGTCGTGAGAGGTATTTGTTCTTGCGGAACTGTTGCTCTAGCTCCAGGAGTTGTTGGCTGGTGAAGGCCGTGCGAGGGCGCCGTGTCTTCCCAAGAACTGTGGGAGGGTTAGGACCTGGGTAAATGAGAAACAAACAAGAGGTACTGTAACAGTTACCGTCAATAATATTATCAAAATTATGTCTTTTTATCAATAAATCGTATATGCTGCACTTATAAAACAAACTTAAACATACAGTGAAAAAACCCCAGAAAAAACACAACATAACAAAACAAAACAGAAGAAAAGAATACATTTTTGATGAAGGATAAATGGTTCTGATAGAAACGTACTATCTTAACCTTATTCTGAAGTATTCAAGGTGTTTAAAAGGAAAATTATGGTTTACAAAGAGCGAAATCGGGAAGTTATATTCATAGCAAGGCATGGTGCACATGACTAACCCAGATAATTATTGAAGCTCAACTGATTTCAAGAGAAAGAGAAGGGGAGAGGGAGAGACAGAGACAGAGTGAAAAGACATGAGAAGTGTGATATAATATATTCATGACCACAATACGTCGCATTCAATTTAACAATTACATGGTGATTTAAGGATTCTATTCCTGCTGCACGTGGAATGGATTATCTTGTATTTGCGTGTTCTTCAATCTCTCGTCGGTGATCAACGGCGTCAATCTCCGCCTCGTGCACTCTTCGTGCTGCAATAACCAATCGCCGTTTAACCCAGACCCCCCTCCCACCAACAATAAGCTAGCTGGTACCGCACCCGTCACCCCCGATAGACGGACGCACCCCGCATACCCGCTGTTCATACACCGACGACTGTTTGGCATCATCTTGTTAGTTCTACCAGGACAGAAGATGCGCAGTGATTTAATCCTTGAAGCGCGTCCTGCACTGACGTGTAATACGAAACCGTGCACCTCCTTTCCTCCTCTCGTCCAACTCAGGGCGGGCGGCGTAACCATCAGAAATCACGAACATCAATCATCTTGTGCGTTCAAAGTGATTAAGGAAATTGTACAGATTTGATTTGATTGAAATAATTAAGACTATTAAGTTAAGTTTTTTGATGACCTCCTCGAGAACGATGAAAGATGATCTTCAAGTTTACCCTTCAGAGAAACAGAACGTGGGATTGGGGAAAAAAACTAGACCAAATACTAAAACAGTTATAGGTATACTCAAAGCAAGTCCCGTCATACTTATTCAGGCCGCAGCTATCTTGTTACTTCTTTATCCACACTTATACAACTTTTTATATTTTCGATGTGGGTGGATGTGGGTCATGTATTTGGACCCCCAAATCCCGTTTCTCTGGCCCAACCCCAGTGTTCTCTGATTCCATCCCACAGATTAACATACTTTTGATCTTCATCGGCTCACACTCTCTGTCAGAAAGGATCAACATGTATCTTAACCTCATTTCAATCAACCTTGACATAGTTTCTTTTTAATCTCTCTTAGATACATTTTGTAAGGTTTTTGTTATGGTTATAAATAGGTTTCAGTCACAATCATAATTGTCATTTTCGTTCTATTTATTGAGAACCTTGAAATCCTCTATAATCACCATTGGTTTGTCAGCGCAAAAGGAGTACAACATTTAAAACAATGAACCATTGTGACATGATTTCTGTCCACATATTGATATGCAAAGATAAATGCACCAGCCTAACCATGGTAACGTATCAGCGTCCTCATTCAGTAGAATGGATTTGACCAATCCCCATTCATCACCAATCCCCATTCATCTATTAGCCAACCAAATGACCAATCCTATCAACATCCTGTTCCTTCCAGCCTATATATACCCACTCAAACGTCGATAACAGTTCTTTTAAGAACTACCATAACTCACGAAAGATCACAAACAGTATTTTTCAGGACTATCACATGGTGATAAACCGTAAACCTTTCTTTTTATCCTTCCACCATGAAAACATTTAAAGATCATCTAGAATGGATATGTTTGATCATTTATGGGTGTGTTGGGGGAAAGGTTAACATTTTTACTCATTCGCTGCCCCATTGTGTGCTTCAGCATTCGGGGCTAGATTGTGTTTTAAAACTGAGCAAAAGCGAATTCAATTGAAATAATTATTACCGCGTTCAATCTTTCAGCACGTTCTCTTCATTTGAAGTTCTGATAACTTTTTTTTTTCCACTCAAGAATTCAATTTCATTCCCAACCATCCAAATGGTAAATCGAGACTCGAATCAGGGACCGTATTTCGACTATCGGATAATACCTCGGAGACCTCTCTAGCCCGCAGCTTATTAACTCATTATTAGTCTTTTTGAAGTGGTCTGTTTACCCGTTTTGGTCAGGGAAAGTAAAAAGAAGCGCGTTCTGGGAGGAGTTAACTCGCCAGCGTCCCAGGGCTATTGGTCCGACTTCCTCCCGGGTGAGTAGCGGGGATAGTCGAGGGGAGAATGCTGGTGGTAATGGGTTCCGTTTCAGGGTGCCGTGAGTCGAACCGAACCGAAAATAATTTCCGCTCTGCAGCGAATTTACGTCTTCAAATTTCAAATGATGTGCGTCATTTAGAGCTAACCTCCAGATTTTCCTCACATAGCAACCCTTGTTAATTAGATCACACTTGAAAATGTTCTAGATATTATGTGCAATGTTTATGTATCGAGAAAGAAATGGGTATAGAGACAAATTGATGGTAGATTCAATCAAAATTTTAGAAAATCAAGTTTCATACTGAAACGGATAGAAATCGATCTTGAATCTTAAAAAAACTCTCGAATACAGATTTCATAACCATATAGATAGGTAATGACGCTGACGTAAAACAAGAGTTTCTTTTCGGAAAATAGAAACCTGACCCTCGTTGCGTCATGTCGATTGTGTCATTACCTATACGCTAAGAGGGAATTCCCCGGTCAGAAATTCAACGCAACATTTGCACTGTTCATTTTGCATTCACGTGTTTACGACGTCACCCTATATCATGAACATGGAGCGTCATAGACCGCGTCAATCGTATGACGCAGTCCTACGCCAGCGAAATAACGCCTCGTGTGCAATGGGCATTACAGGACTGGTATAACCAAGGAGTTATCGTTCTGTGATAACTCCTTGGTATAACATGCCTGACTCAACGCAGCCTATTCCTTCCTCGACCGAATCAAATCAAGAATACATTATCCCTCCTAACTATCCCATCCCATTAAGTTTGAAAATGAGAACAATCTTAACAAAGTCACGATGTCCTGCTGTCCAATCACGTTGATTGAAAGAGAGGGGGGTTAAGTTTCTCTCCCCCTTTCGAGAAGTTGTCATTTGCCAAAACTCCGCACGTTTCTCGAGTGCTTCGGGAATACATCCCAACAGCTCTGTCAACTCGACGGAGGGGTCACGTGACTTCACACGTTTGTCACCAATCACTAATAAAACAATCAATGAAAGTAAAGAGTTTCTCGCTGTTATAGCCTGCCCCAACACAGACGTGAGGTTGAGAGAGATCTGGCGACCCATAAAGCTTACTGTGTTATTAGTTCAGTAATAGTATCCGCTTATTTTTACTTCTCATTTTGTTCTGAAATAATGTTCAATAATGCTGGAGGAGAGTTATGATGAAAATTGTCCAAATATTCGGAAGCTTTGGCGACATGAGCATCGAAAAACAAATATTGACAAACAGGGGCATCTCGCACCTCGCGAGAATTTCGGCCTGAAAGTTGATACCCTTAAACGACCTCTTGTGAGATGGATCTGGTATCAAATCAAACAAGAGTCATCATTTTCTTTTTCTAAATCAACGACCACTCAGGAGGAGGAGAAGGAATATAATTAATACGAATTGATAAATGTCTTTGTTTTAGTTTCTCAAATTAATTCATTCAAAAGAAGCTATAAGTTTGCTTATAGAAGGGGAGAGTACGGTACGCATGTTGTCTGTTTGCTAGTGCATCTCGTATCCTACCCATCCCGATCCCTGAATCTGTGTTGAATTTAATTTACCGCGAGATTTAATTCGCAATCCAATCCCATACTCCATCGGGAATTCCGCTCCCAAATCTAATATCCGCATTCAGAGCTAAGCACGATTTACTTAGATTTCGTGGTCGTCTTTGGATAGAGGGTCTTCGTTGATTTACCTTCAAATGCTGCCTTCACACGTACGGTGCGCTCAGCCCATCTCTGGCGCACCTAATTAGAGAGGTTAAAAGCCGACGAATAGTCACCTTATATCTGGGTCCTCTCTCTCACTCGGTGATTACGATCCCACTCGCCGGACCCGATTATTACATTTCTTCTATTTTACGGCAGCGATGATACAATTTTCTACGACGGCGGACATTTTTCAGCACCACTTAGAATCCAATCCAATCAACTAATGCGCTCCGATGTGGCGGTCGGATGCCTGGCCGAGACATGTAAACCGTTTACCCTCTTGCTTCGTCACATTTCAGTGGGGTCGTACAGGCGTGTCAGCGCACCGCTAGAGCCCCTCTGTTATGACTGATGGGCCTTGTAATCTACCCCTCCAGAAACCAGCTCCTAAATCTCCGCTTGCTCTTTTTGTCGCCTTCCCCGCAACCCAATTAGTTTCCCAATACCTTCCTGCAAATCGTCGCAGACATTTCAAATTATAGATATTATCGCCACAAGCAAATCTATTGAAAGAGTTTAATGGATTTAAGTCTTCAGTGCATAATTTATATATTTCAGTTTCAGAATCCATATGAAAGACGTCAGAAGAAGCGATGGTGAAAAGAGAATCTTCCCGCCAAGTCACATCTTCACATACACTTCCCTCCATAAACTGTCTCAACAACTTGCGTGAGAAAGCACATAGCAACCACGACATATTAGGAGCGAAGGTCGGTAGGCACGTCCGACTTGTTGGACTTTTTCACTAGACGCGCGTTAAGTTGAGAGGTGTTAGTAATTAGGAAGCCCAAGCCATTTTCATTAACGTAATTCTATTTGATGGCCCCGTTGGAGGAATGGACACCACTCAGGCAAAGTTTCCCAATCGTGCCTCCCGTGAGATGGGGCAATGGGAAAATGTGCGTGTAATCTTGTTATCTTACCATCTAACATGTTTGTAGCAGATCGGATGATGTTGAGGGTTTTCTTCCCGCCCACTTTCACCGCTCACACTTTGATCGTCGACCTTTCTTCTTATAAATCCGGGCTCATATGAGTGGTTATGAATTCTATTAAACGTTCAATCTACGTCAAGGATTAAATATTATTTAGGCCTACATGATTATTAAAATAACTCTAAAGCCATACGCACACTATACCATCCCATCACTGCGACCCGACTTTATAGAAGAAATCGCAATTGCATTAGATATGGAAATTTGTTGAAATATAATTTTCCTGTTTGATGTTCTGAATAATTATGTGAATACTAGAAATCGAAAACTGAGTGCATTTCAGGTCTTCTAGTAGGAGTAAAGGCCTAATTGGCTCTAAATCGTAGACGATATCACAAAATATGGTGTGACGTTACTACGATGCGGAGTCGATATTTATCTTCATATTTCTATTCAGAAACCTCGATCATTAAAACTTTTCGTGTGTGAAGGGTCCTATCAAATGTTATTTCAAATTCTTCCGAATCGGATCGCAGTCAGATCGCAGTGTGCGGTTGGCTTAAAAATGCGCTTGCTCAAAATGATCCGACGTGCAGACAGGCACAACGGGCAACCAGGGTGGACAATGACAAAATAATGAGGCGCCAAATTTATGAACTACAAATAAACTTAATGTAGTCAATAAAGGGAGATATTAACAGGATCAAAGTCTTTCATGTCATCAACGATAAAAAAGACGTGAAATTAATCAGGACATAATGCTGAAGAAGAAGGGGAAAAAAAGAAATAGAAAGAAAAGATTTACTCTTTCTTTCACTCATTCTCATCTCCCTACTTATCTTTGACTATATTTATTATCGAAAATTTCATGGCGAATTATAAGAAGAGTTATATATCACACGATTTAGTCATGAAACACTTACAAAATTTAAGATTTTTTTGCATTAATATTTCCCCCTCTCTCTTTCATATTTTGATATCTTCCTCTGTGTGTATTGTATCTTGTGTTTTATTATGTTTTAAACATTTTTTTCTATTTTTTTTATAGATTTTTCAGATTTACTAATAGAATTCAGTTAAACAAAAGCGAATGTTCTAATAATTTTCTCGTTGTTAATGTTTTTTTAGGTAAGCATCCCCGATTCGATACGGACAAGGAAAGTGGAAAATAGGAGAAGTCATTCGTATTTACAAATCGCATTGTGGAATAAGGCCGTGCGTCTGGCAGTTAAACAGGATAGGCACGTAGCACATCGTCTAAAATTTCACCTCTGTTTGATGTTCTGTCTCAATTGTTAGTCCCATCTATACAAGTTCATGGAGAGCGGCGAACAGGAGAAAAGAGAAATCCCTACGCGGGACCACATTATTACTACTAATTGTGACGTCTTGGACGTTATCCCGAATGATTGATTGAGAGAAAGAGTGCATGGACTAGTTTAAGAGAGGGCAGGATTGGAAGATGGAAGGATGAATAGAGAGAGATAGGTCTCGAAAAGAAATGAAAAAGAAGGAACATCGGGTAACATATAATTGAATGATATACAACAAGAAATCAGAAATCATTCCTTTATTCCATAGAAATATTTGACATTGATGAAATTCTGAATTATTAAATTGAATTCAATTACCAGGAACATAGGAGTGATCAAAAAATAAGGCAGAATTTTACGATTGGGTGATATTAGATAGGTTAAATAATCAAGAAGAGATGAAAAGACGGAGGAGAATAGTGATAAAGATTATAAACAAATGAGATGGACGAGGAAAGAGAAAGTATGTTTCTGTGAAAGAGAGAAAGAGAGGGAGAGAAAGAGAGAGAGAGAGAGAGAGAGAGAGAGAAGGGGGGGGGGGTAGAGATAGATGAAAAATGGAGCGGACCGTCTTCGTTTAAAATTCGTGCCGATGGAGAAAAAAAATTAATGGCGGTGATCATCTGATGATTTTCTTTTGTTCAGCCAGATTTTTAATAAACGATTTGAGAAGAAAGAAGAGGAAACGGTGGGTCTCAAATCGCGCGCGGGTTGTGTGCCGATGGGAAGCTGATTATTCCGCCAGTGGGCTTCTTGCTTGTCCGAGAAATTATTGGCGGGAAACGATGGGTATAGTCATGCCATCGTCTGCGTCAAACTGCGTGGTATACAGCAAACGTGAGGTTGCTCATTTTCCAGAAAATCGAGTACACAGAGCCTTTGATTGCTTTTGAAAACCTGTTTCTACACAACTTATAGGTTTCTCAGTTGCACTGTGAAACTGACATGCCCGACCAAATAGCAATTAAAATCTATAACGGAGTTGGAGACCTGACTTATTAAACATAATGAAGAAGCAGTTCGCTTGACATCTTTGTACTGTATGAACATGCAGTAAAAATCAATTTGCGCATGCGCCGCTGAGCAAGACGGCTAAAAATAACGAACGTTTGGAATTCATCGAGTCATTTGTCCTTATATCGTGTAAATGTTTGCCTTTTATTTTAAGATTTTTTTGTTACTTTGAGGACGTTTTCAATACCTATGATAACAGCATCAATATAATAATATGATCGCTAACTTAATAATGCATTCATAAAGCATAAATGGATTGTCTGTCCATTTTAATACACAAAACTTCAAAAAATCTTAAAGGTTCTTTTCATGTTTCGTCAACATACAGAACCAAGGAAAAGGGGAAAGGAATATTGACATAAAATTTGAAGGTTGTTACAGCTATTTGCAATATGTAGACCAATAACTTGTCTGAAGAAACCGATAAACAAGACATTCAGGCTCTCAACGCTTGACAGAACTCAAACTCACATTTCCCTGAATTCAATAGTAAGTTCTATTCCCCTTCTTGTTAGGAGGTCAAGAGCAATTGATTTTGCTTTGCTCGCACTTGGTCTGTAAGACGCTCAGTAAAATTTCGATCGAAAGCCCGCAAATAAAGCAGTTTTTGAAGTCTTAAAATACAAATTGATGTCCTCGCTGATTTAACCAGCTCTATAAGGCGATAATGCGAGGAGAGAATGATGTAAAATCAAAGACATAATACTGCATCAAATAGAAGGGAGGATATTAAGCGTTCGACTCGCTCAGGGTAGCCCTTTATGCTGCTCACTTCATTGAATACATGCGCGCTATTCACTCATGTATACAACAAAAAATGCACGCGCGCTGTGCGCCGTTCATTCAGAGATGAAATTCGGCGATTAAATTTACATTCGTCGTTCGTTTGTCGTCGAAAAGGATCGTAATGTGGCAAACAAATCGATAATGCGAGGACATCACTGCATTGTGATCACCCAATGCTTGCCTCTTTTGTTTCGCAATCTTATTCATCACCACCATTTCCTCCCTTCCCTCAAGATCATAATTTTTTGTTCTTTCTCCTCAAAAGCAAGAAAATATCCGCATTTATTGGCTATTGCCGCCAATTTTGCGGCTGCGCTTCACGCCTCCTCTGTGGAGCGTCCATTGATGCCATTGAGTAGGGGTAGACGAGAGAATTTCACCAGCTCGCACGCTGCTGGATGGGCTTATGTCATAGCATCTTTTCAACGATCGATAGTCACTTGACATAGTTAAGGGGGTAAAGTGACTTAATAAAAAATCCTTCACATTTTCAATATTTTTCTGCATAAAACGAGAGAGTGGTATAAAGGCGGAAAAGGAAATCTCGATAAAGGTAATGCAAAGATTTCCTTTTCGGGCCAGCCTGCGACACGCACTTAATAAAATAATAGAATCTGCTAAATGAAGGAATTTCGTTAGATGGAGAAATAATGGAAATATACTGGTAAATTAGTAAATCAGTAATATTGAGAAATAGTGATGAATATTGAATAGTGAAAGTTTTTGATCATGATTGTGTTTACAGCAAAATATCTAAAATGCTTAGAATAGGAGTAATGGCAGTATATAGAGGAATGACTTTCATCATTAACGATTAAAGTATATAACAGGAACATATACAGATTATAATGATAAAAAACAACTAATCAGTGCGTGATTGTGCAAATAACGACGATGATCCCCAAACGACGAACATATCGCGGGGAATCATATTTCTTGACTTGATTACACCAGGCCTGTCGTCCAAAATTTTACGAGATCTGAAGTTTCTTCAAAAAATGGGACAGCGTGCAAAACATTTGGCTCGTTCTTGATAAAGGAATATTGAACAATGAAAGTATCCTTTGATTGGGTCAACCGAATAACATTGTAGTCCCCTTCTTAAACTGAATTTTAAAAAGTAATCTTTATCATAAAGTGATATTCTTGCTAGAAAGTAAGGGATTTTCTAATTGTGCTACCAATTTGTTCTATGTTCTATGATTTTTATTCAAAAGTATTTTGGTGCTCATTTAAAACCTATTATTTTGCATTCTTATTTTAATCGGCGGGGGAAAATAACACAGTCCATTATATCGAAAACATTAAAATATCCCGCCTTCTCTCTATCAGTTGCTCATTTATCTTTCTATTTGTCTATCTGTCTATCTATTTACCTAATTCTTTCTTTCTTTCTTTCATTTCCCAATCTTCCTATTTTCCCCGGTGGTTATCGTAGTTCTGGTTGACGTGATGTGTTGAGGGAGTGGAAGCACGAGAGTATAAGGTCCGTCCGTTATTCGGTCTCTCAAGGCATATCTCTCGCGCGGGATCAGGACTGAAATCCGATCAGTCTCAATTTGTAAAATTAAAAGTGTCTCCCCGTGTCATCACCATTCTCCAGTCTAGTATCGGAATGGTTGACAATGTTATTAGGCTGTATTCTAACTTTCACCACCCGTCTCTCTCAGAGGGCCTTTACGCCCCTGCCTCGAGCGATAACAACCATTATGATTGCTGTGCGTTAGGCCCTTCCGCCAAAGCATGCAGTAATCAAACCATTTAGAGAGAGTGTATGAGTTGATTAAGGCTCTAATAATCCTTACTAAGTTTACAAGTATCGCTTACGATCACCCTGCAGTCGGAGCCCGAGTCCCTCTTGCACAGGCGCCCTCGCTGCCCGACGCCATGCGAGTCTCTTTTCCCTGCCAAAATCCAAAATCAAATTAAGCAAATGGGTTTTTCTTCTGTGTCATGTTTCATGATAATCTATCTTAATCGAGGGTGAGAGATGACTCTGATGCTCTTTTCTGGCTTTGACAGAAGGGCACAAATTATGGGAAAACGGAACTCGTTTAAGTTTGTCGAAGGCACTGCGATCCGCCATCGCAGGGGAAAATATGATCCCTGTAATTTTATTGAGTTTGGTCGGGGGGCCCGCGCATTAAGCGGACCAATACTTATAAATTACATTCCACTCGAAACCTCTTAGAGTGCTCTCTTCAAAGCAATATGCACCAGCTAAAAACTAGTAATCTAATAAATAGTAAACTTACCGCATTTAACCCCGTCATTATTTGAAATATTCCCCGTAATCCGGCACTAAGGAACGGCTTAGTTTCATCGGTAAAACGAACACCATGAAGTTGAAGCCCTATCTGTCTAAACGAATTAATCAATCTGAGGGATATACAATTTTATTTCCTTGATCAACAAATTTTAAGCGAATCTGCTCTAGGCTATTGAAACTCTAATCCATCCTTGGAAAAAAAGTTCCTTCAAATGTTGGTAGTGAGAAGTGTGTATTTCCGTCGGATAACTGGAGGTGAATACGCGGTTTAGCATTTGAATATTTCAGTCAATCTAGAAAGCCCATTAACTGTTATTCATCAGAGTTACATGATCCTAAAAACATGATTAAAAAAAAAAAACTCTCAAATTTAAACTCTTTTTATCAGCAGATTTGGATCATGAACTAATGGCTGATACGAAAATATATTTTCGTGGCAAACACCATGTTTCAAATGAAAATCTGATCACTTATTAGCAAGCAAGCTGTTTTTATACCGTTGTAGACGAGTCTTTTTAGAACAGCTTTCGTCGTCTAGACGATTGAAACTTTGGCACTATCAGCAAACCATAGCAATTAGTCAACATTTTAGTAAAGATGCAGACATTACAGTCATTAGCTATAAGCTCCTGAACATATAGTAAGAGTAAAAAAAATAATATAGTTCTTCCAAAGAAGACAGGACCCATCAGATAAACGAGAATAAACAAATCGTTAGTTCGATAGACACGATGCTCTGCTTTTATCTCCCTCAAATAAACAAAGAAAATTAATTGAGTAATTGAAGAAGTCCTAATATCAGCTACGATGACATTCAAACCCCCCAAATTGGATATGATTCTCGCTTTGGTTGGGCCTCCCTTGTCCCTTCAGAGATACTCTCCCACTGGACTCTAACAGATGGATCTTGGGCAGCTTCCTTGGAGCAAACAATCTCCATCCTAGATTCCAGGCCTTCCTTGAAATTTATCGCCCACCTTCGAGATTGAATCAGCTAATTGGTAGTTATCACAGAAACAATATATCTCCCGTCCCGCCCGATTGGATGTAATTACGGCAACGAGAAGAGTCACACTTCGCCTGACCGACTACTGAGCAATTACCACGGTGGAATAAGAGATGTTGAGAAAGGAAATGAAGGGGGAGGGTTAGTTAAAATGTTTTTTATGTGAATAGTAGATGTGATTAATCCATCATTCATTAGCACTTTTAAAAATAACGTTTTGTCTTCCATAAGTATTGTTGTTTTATTTAATATCCTGATATGTAGTCTGAATCAATATAAAGACTGAGAATTGATGGTTACTTAATAAATATTCTAGGAGAAAAATCTTCCAACATAAGTTTATTTGAAACATAATGGTTTCGTTTCAAAACTGCTGGAATTACATAAGTTGAAGCAAAAAAAAAAAAGAAGAATAAATTCGAACTGCGGCCAGATGATCTAAACTGTTTTTTTTTTCATCCCACAAACATAGTTTCCTATTCCTTCCCTAAAGAAGATAAAGTAACTCAAGATAAAAAAAAAATTGCTTCGAGGACCTTCAGTCATATCGTACTTGAGCATTTCGATTACCTTGAATACTTTCTAAAATACAGCCATATACAACCAGGATGTGTAATATGAAGATCTGATGAAATTCCCGGATGTCAAGGTGATGACGTATTGATAGCTGAAGAAGGGGGAAATTCCCCTTTGCTCCTTAGTATAGGATCCAAAGAGCGGAAGCTTGGAGATGAAACATAGGTGTCAGGGTGATGGATATGTTTGAAATGGAATGCACTATACTACAGTGTTTTAACATCTTCTGTAGATCATGCATGCTCGTCCGGTATCAACAAAATTTGGGCTTCCAGAATAATCGCATTTTTGTGTTTTTCTTTTCAATAACTAATAAGCCAGAGAGCCTGAAAATATATCTGATCTTTCAAAATTGTTTTTAATTGCTTGCTCAGTGTTCTTTGTAATTATGAAATATGTGTATTGTAAATTAATTTGAAATTATTTATAATGGAATACATCAACGAGATGAGAATACGCCTACGATTAGAATCAACATGATGGTCTTTATCTTAATGAGAGATGAACAAATAAAAAATATTCATTTCTCAGTGATATATTCATAGCATTTTTATTATTAAATGAAACCCAATTAATCGCATCAAACTGAATGTTTTTTTTTCTAGTGACGGGGGAATTGCAATGAAAATATACAAACTTGATGGAGAAAATGAAAAATATTATTTTGAAGAGCATGGGGAAGAAAATTTTAATGTAGAATATTGGCCAGTATGTGATCTTTCTTTTTGATTAGCACGAAAGGGATAACTATACATTTGGGTATGCATCTCAAATGAGTTATCCAAGCATACACACGGCGGGGTGACGACCGAATCAAAATAATCATGAGTATCTATTGACTCTGGGGGCAATTAGGTAATTAATGAGGAGAAATTAATTGAGCCTAATTTGATTTGAGCGTTATTGCTATCTTCATATTCAGTGTTTATCCAATTGCAATGCAACGAGGCCCATGAATGCCTAATTGCATTAAATCACTCGGATAACCTTGTCTCATGGTACCCGCACAGACTGCGACGTGAACGGCCGTATTAGCCCAGCCAGATACTGTTCCCATTCTTGTTTGACAATAATTATTTTAAAATGATTTCCAATCTTTTTTGTTAATTAAGGTGTGGTTTAAAAAAAGACCATTTTATTGCTCCCTGCACGTGAGTCTCTGTCGCTTCACGCATGCTCTTGCTTTCTTTGCAGTAATGGCTTCTCTTCCGCCAGTCTGATCATACGAATAACATTGCATTAAGCTTTACCAGTCGCTAGAATCGAACGGCTTAAAGTGCTGCCGTGACCGAAGGGTGAGCGGTTGCCCCTATTATATCACCCTGTACCACGCCCAGGGGACCTCTACCAATTCATATGAATATCGTAGTTGCCCCCTAATGCTATTATCAAGTGCCCCAGCTAACAAAGAGCATGTATCGCCACACGTTGGCTCTAGGCTTGGTAGCGGGTACCAACTGGCGGGCGCGTGCGGAGGGCAGGGGGGATTCGAAGGGGTAACCTTTTCACACTTCTGCACGCTCTCAATGTATTCCGTTGCATGTCTACGCAAACCTACCATGCTTTTTCCAAACTATAGTTCTAACAAATTATTATGATTTGGTTAAAACCAAATTAACCGTCTTTTGAAATGATTTTGGTATTATATATTGTGAAAACATGAGATAAATATGACTCTATTGCAAATACAGTGTATTAAATTCACATTAATAATACAAATATGATAAAACACAACACTTCAAAGGCAGGAAGACACCTATTCTAAGATTAGAGAGAACCGCCGGATTAAAATATTAATTATGATTATCCCAAAATATTAATTATGATTATCAATAGATCAACATTATTATGTTCATCAATATATATGGACATCACAATCATCATTGTCTTCTCCTTCAACAACATGAAAAATACATTCTATAATGGTAACTTTGGCCGATTTGATATCAGACGATAGAAATTATTCCTGCAGCCCGGGAAAATATTCCGTAAATCGTATACACATCCGAGCAGACTCCGAACAGACAGCGAAGAAAATATTATTACTAGTACAGTTCCTTTGTCCTAGCTAAGGCAATCATCGTAATTAAAATCCTGGCCACCATGCGTAGGTTGAGAGGGTTAATAGAATTACCAGAAGGGAGGGGAGGGGGATACATGGACCCCCTACCAGTCAACATGGTCGATAAGGAGTATTACATAGTGGTTAATACGCCTTCGTTTTGTTTAACTGCTTTCTTCGGATGTTATTTGCTTAGATTAGAATTTAATTCAACCATCATCATGATCATGGTCATCAAAAGATGGACTTTTATTTTGAAATTGAACTCAAGCGATAGTCAGGTAAATTAAGTTTTAATTCGATTTATCTGTAACAACATCCGGATTATCTTTCAGAGGATCGATATGTGGTTTTATTTAATGATAATTCAATATCCATTTGTCATGCTTAAAAAGGCTTTCCAAGTGAGACAGAATAGCAATAATAACAATGAGTGTATTACAGGATAACAATTATTCTGCCTAAGATTGCTGTAATAGTAATCAAACGTTACCGATATTAAGATATATTGTTACTATAACCTAAGTAAGACAGAATAACAATTAGTTTAGTCTGTTTTATATTGCCTTAATAGTAATCATAACATTATGCACATTTCATACATATTTTAATTAATATTAGGCCTATATATACATTATTATAAAAATAAAAATTCAGTTGTCATTTTCATTTGCCGTATTAAGGGATTTATTAGGAAATATCGACTTGGAAATATTTTAGAGAACAGTATTCCTTCTGCCAATACTGCTGCTTCTATACTGCTACAGCTGGCAATGACTCAAACTGAATGGCTGATAATTATGTGGACTACTGCACGTATGTGTAAACTATATAATATAGTAATAACATAATAATTTCATAATAAAAATTGTAAACATAATATATTTTAGTATAATTTTCTCTTAAAATATTCGCCCACGTGGTGTCATTCGAATCTTGATAAAATGCGAGTACCGGCATTTAAATAAATATTAGCGCTCGTAAAGATGTTGTTGTATTTATTTTCAGTTTTATTTCAGCAGAGTAGTCTCATTTCAAGTCCTTTTCTGGACCTGCTCTTTCACATGAGCCTGCTTCACATGAATAGTATGCCCCCCCCCCCAAAAAAAAAGGGTTATTGGTAATCTCATACAAACTTCGATTGATCAACAACAGCTAGGAGGGAAATTAATAAATGATTATTATATTTTTTTATCTGTATTATCGATTTCTAGTAATTTTTTTCTTATAATCATATCCATATAGTTTGAATGAACAAAAATATTTAAAAGAAAGTTTTAACATCAAGGAGGAGAAAGAATCGGACATAAAGGAAAGAGAATTTGAAGATGAAAGAAATTACAAAGCAAATACAAATGAACGAAAAAAAATGTAAGTGCTATTGTTAATGGATAGTCAACACAATATATCGCCTAAACTCCTTTACTTTCTTACAAAGTAAACCTAAATTGTAAAAGATTGTAATGTGAAACTTAAACAGTCGCTGTTTAGTCTTTTTAGGTTAATCCCATCGCACCGAATGCAGAATTATTGGCAAAATCGACACACACATGGCTTTAATGAATGCAAAACGGGGCTTGGCTAAAGTCAACTGTGTCGCTTTTCTTTACTTCTACAATTTCCTTTCAAACTCTTGTCGATATAAACCGTTCAACCACTCACGGCGAGCTCCGATATTAAATGATTATAGAATTGAGATCAGCCTCGATGAAATGGTAATGATAAGGACAAATTGAATTTCTATATCAGGTTACAAGCATCCCTACCAGTCTCTCATCGTTCCCCCCATCTACTAGCGTCCGTGATTGGAATTTTGTTCGTCGCCTTGATATAAGAAAAGGTGTTTATCCCTGCCCTCTCATTCATTCCTTAATTCGATGCGATTCTCTTTTTTTTCTAGGTTTATCATCTCCCTGAGCCGAGCTACCACTATTCAATCATCACCCCGAATATCATTAATTGACGTAATGCAAGCAAGGGATTCACACTCGCCCCGTTTTCCATCCGATTTCGGCGATAGTGAGTTGGCAAGCAATCCAATAATTGCACAAGTACTTATAAAAACACGCCGAGTGTGAGGTGTTGCGTGCGTGAGCGGACCAGCCGTTTTTCGCTGACTCCTTACCCCCACAACACACGATGACAGAAAAAAGAAAGAAAGATTTCTTTCATATTGAAAAGAGCACACCCGTTTACTAACTATTCACTTTTAATTCCAACAGTTTTGCTTCTTCTTCTTTGCTTTTGCCATTCCTTGGGTCGATTCAAAGTCCATACCGATAAAGAACATTCGCTAAAGGCATGATTTTACCGCACTAAACATTGTAACCCTGCAATACAATTACAATTCATAAAATGTAACCCATTTCAATTAGAAAAGAGCTAAATATATTGAACTATCATGGTAGTTACACTTCTTGTAAAGGCATAAGATATATTGGTAATAAAAACTCGGGTGAAATTGTTGAAATGCTACTCATTTACAACCATTAATGTCACCCACTTCCCCCAACGTTCTGCGTCAGCTTGAATTTTGATGTTTTGTTTAACCTAGTTGCTCTATTCTACAGCTAATAATACGACGAGCGAATAAAGCTCGTAAAAAGCGTACAAATAGTCTCTAAAATACCTTTAATACCTTGTCGACGTGGTCCCACTTCCTAATCGATATATAACAGCTCCTTTTTGGTAATAAAACCGATTGTAAAATTCATATCGTCGGAGATAATTTTTTAGCTACGTGATAATTTAACCTGCCATCATAAAACCTTACAGCAAACAATCAAATAGTTTATATCAAACCAATGAGTGATATATGATCGGTATTACGATTGTTTACCGAACTGTTAATTCAAGTTTTCTTCTCTGGTATTACTGTAACTGCCTGAGATACCGTCAAGACTTAAAATGAAGAAAACTCAGAACTTCATGAATTTATTGGAACATCTTTGTTTCCAACTATTAATGTCGTTGGTAAGGGTAACACATTTAATGACTTAATGTCATTTATCATTACAAGATAGCTATTCTCATACCGTTTTCAATCATTTCGTCAGTCAAGATTAATGAGCAAACTGTCATTAAAGCTGCATTTATAAAAGACTATAACAACTTTTTTTATGCATTAGTGGTATATGGTTCATGAACAGGTTAACAGTTGGTGGTAACAAAAACTTCTGCAATGAATAATCGACAAAATGTTGGAAGGTACTCTTGTGCAATCAATAAAATCAATATCTCCAATACTTTGATAAATTTTTAAATCACAAACCTTATCTCACATTGACATGCAGACGAAACCTGTTTTCTTTTTTAAGTTAAACATATTTGTATGCCTATCTTAGAGAATTTCATTTTATATACAAAATTATGGAGGCCTACCAAGGATTAAAAACAAATTGTTACAACTTTAATTTGATCCAAATAACTAGTATTAAGATGATAGAGTTTATTTCTGATCTATAAATAGTAATAAAAGCATTACTCAAGAAAATTCATATAGGTCCTGCCGCCCAAATTCATAATGTTGTGATATCAATAGACCTCCCAAATCTTTTCTGTAAAGATGATAAGAAAATAATATTTATTTTATTACTATATGAAAGGGAATCTACGCCGTCTTTAACCAAAAAAAAAAAAAAAAACGAAAAAATTTAATATCCAATCCATGTAAAATATATTTTGGAAGCCATGATCCCATGCAAAGTGTATCGTGTTATATGTGTACTTCTAAACCTGAACTCGGCACAAATAAATCATGATTTTATTTCTTGCTTTAGTACTGTTATTAATTCTTAACCTCTTTAGCATAACGACCTTATCAAAATCTCCACCATGTCCATGGTCAATAGTGTCCACTTTCAGAACAAAAGTTGCAAAATAGAAATCACTGTCACTATGAAAAGGGATTCATTCAGTTGGATGGCTAACAACTTTTTCGCAACTATAGTTCACTTAAGTACAATTCAGCATTCAAAGCTACAAATAGTTAATCATATACATATTTCATTCGTGATCGCCTCGTGACTCCCAGAAAACTACACAAAAGCCCTGTTTAACTCGGTAACAAACGGATATACACAGTGTCGTAGCTACAGGGAACTATTAAGGGATACTTGCCTCCGACTCGAATGGCGGGGGTAGGGGGGTGAAAAAAGACAATTGTACTCCCTCCAAAATCATATCGGTATATTATTTTGTTAATTCGCACTATTTTCATCCACTTTTTAAGACCTGTGCCCCCCCCCCCTGGTGCCAGTGCCCCCTCAATGCCCAGACCCATGCCACGCCACTGGATAGACACTCACAATACCAAGCATTGGGAGGCATCGTCCGAGTGGCAGTCATTATGTGAATGTAGTTCTTTTGTGATACTGATTGTATTTGTTTAATTCACCTTCCTCACACCTGTATGCCCATCGGCGACATCAAACGGGTCCGTTTTACAACACCCCCTGATGTAGTGGCTGTCAAATAGTAGCATAACTCCTTACATATACCAGGTCTGTAATTATGCTTGCATTGCGAGCACCGCGTGTTTGGACGACAGGAATGATGGGAAATAGATGAAGGAATTAAATAAGGAGGAGGAAAAAATAGACAGGACGGAGTGGCATTCTCTGGCCGTGTGTACACGGATGGAGTGCCCAGTAGAGGCAAGCAAACATCCCGGTCAGTGTGCCATGCTCTCACTTCAACAAGTCATTCACACATTTGTTGCTGTGAGATGGCTTGGTGAGAAGGGAATGTTGTTATAGATCTTCCACCCCTACCCCATCTTTTCTTCTTTTACACCCCTTTTCTCGTGGTACAAATGTTACCTATGGCCCAGTTGGCACCCCGAAGTCACCTCTCCCTCCCCAGTGTCTTATGATTCTGCAATTTTTAATTAACACTTGAGTGTGGACATACTGGTTCAAGCACCCTAGCAGTCGTCCATTTCTGCAAGTGAACAAGTGCGCCTGGACCTTTATCAGTCTATTGTGCATAATTTATATTTCAATATAACTGACTGACTGATGTCATCCTTTTTATGCGATACCTAGGAAATCTCTGCTCTGAGCTTTAACTCATATTATTTAGCACAGAGTTAACGCCCTTCTGGCTCACAATAGGAAAGTTGAAAAGTAGGAAACATGAAATGAAATACATATTACATTTCCCCCCATAAACTATTAGAATTACGACCAATATAGGAATTAGGATCTACTTGAGTAGTTACATGATGATGAATGACGACTTTCAAAGCTGAAAAGGGTAATCAATTAACTTCCAAAAGGCTTTACATTATTATTGTCATGGAAACAGCTGATCTTCCGTTCAATGTACAAGCTGCTAATGAATAATGAACTTATGATTCAATTCCGTAAATTTGAAGAATCGAATCTTAAGTTTTAAGATTTTAGTGTCTCCTAAATATTAGGTCCACAATGAAGATAGCGCGTAGTTGAATATCAATTCGCTGTATCACTGACTCCTGTAATCGTTCATTTATCAACTACAGCACCCACACAAAATAAGATTACGTTTCATTCCAAAGCAATGTTGTCATCATTATATCAATGTCACCGTCGATTTGGTCCACTAATCCTCCACTAATCACCCTTAATACCCGTTTAATCAATCCTCCGATATGTTTACCCGAACAAATTCCCCTCCAATATTTTGGTGTTATTTCAGCCATTACCGATTACGCGATAACTAGCTTTTGTTTTGTCTGAAGTTCTCCTTGTCGAGTTGGACTGCCCTAGTTACCCTCTGGTTTGAATGACAAATCATGTTTGATTTAGAGCTACATTCTCAGTTGACCATCAAGTGTTAATTTGTATGTTCACACCCTTTGTCCCTCTTCCTCTCTTCAAAAGTGAATAACAAGCTAACAATTTTTTTTAAATAGTGATGCAGGAGGGTATGATGTTTAACACGGGCCCTCTGCAAATATATAAAGAACAGTTAGTGGAACCAATTTGTTGGAAGAAGATTGAAAAACGTACGTACAATCAATGCTTATTATCTAAGATATCATTTTACAACAAATATTTTATAAATAAACATCGCGAATTATTGCAATTGCTCTATCATATACGAATTAGTGGTACACCACTACATCGGCCCAGTCAGTTATTATTGTTGTTGTAATATCATTATTATTGCTATTCTTATTATCATTATTATTGTTATTATTACATTATTTCCTACGCTTATCATTATTATTATTATAACTCTTAGGGCGAAACCTTTTATCTCATCCTAATGTTACGTTTCGCCCTAACCCACGTTCGTTTCGCCCTAACGTTGAATTTCTATTGTGACGGAATAAACCTATTGTTAGGTTTCGCCTTAAGTCGCAGTTAGGTAAATTATATTATTACTATTATTATCATTATTATTATTATTAGTAGTAGTAGTAGTAGTAGTAGTAGTAGTAGTGGTAGTAGTAGTAGTAGTAGTATTACTGTTATTAGTATTGTTGTTGTTTTTTTGTTGTTATTGTTAGTATTCTCATGGTATAGTATGTAGATTTTTAGGACTTAAACCTTTGAATACTGAACTCTCCGATTGTCAAGGGAGGAGGATCCAGAGTTTCTCCTTGAAAATGGAGACAGGAGGAAAAGGGGGAAAGAGACAGACGGAAGAGAAAGAACGAGAGAGAGAGAGAGAGAGAGAGAGAGAGAGAGAAAGAGAGAGAGAATTGGAGAGAAAGAGAAGGAGAGAGATATAGAGTCTGAGAGACAGGAAGAAAACAAGACAGATAGATAAAGCAAGAGAGAGATAGAGAGAGAGAGAGAGAGAGAGAGAGAGAGAGAGAGAGAGCGAGAGTGCGGCAGGAGAATGATAGAGGCAAAGGGTATAGTTCTACATGGCGTAATCGTGTAACATAATGCAAGCTTAAAGTGGGAACATCGCAATCAAGATCGCAGATAATGCTTCAAACTTGTGATATAATATGTTGAAGCTTTATCTGCTTAATTACTGAAGGATTACCAGTTTTATCGGACCAAAAACGAAGGATACCATTGCACCAAAGATAAAACGAGCACACACTGGACTTCTTTTCTTCTCTCTTAAAAACAAAAATGCAACATTTTCATAAGGAGCTAATAATCCTGAATCAAAGGAGCAGGAATAAATTGCTATTATATTTTCAAGTTTAGTAAAATTTTGATACAATGTTGTTTTACTTGTCATCCTGATGGTGTTTGTGGTGCGAATAATTATTAGGTTACATTCCAGTCCGAAGGTTGATCTGCATATTTTAGCTACACAGTGCCCTATGTCTCTCTTTCGGGATGCATCAAAACTCTCTTCCTTTAGCTTTGGGACCGTGAAAGTACTGCGACCTCGCTGAAAGTACAAATTGTGTCAGAGCCCCTTAATTACATAGTTATGCTAATTGATAATGATCGATACAGGCTATGATTTTTAACCCCCACATGTTCGTCCATCATAAGCCGCGCTAATGGTTTTATCTATCGATTGCTACCAGGGTATGCTATCGACACGGATATAGATACTGTGACAGTCTGCATTATGGTAATAGCCCCAAATCTACTTTTAACTCTACTCTTGCTCAAGGTTCGCTACACTTGATTTTTGTACATTTTTATTTTAGACACTCTTAACGTCATAGGCACAGACACATTATCACTGGAGGGGAAGGAGGAGGCTGACGTCTCTTAGCCGAATATCAACTTTCACGTTTCTTTTCTCTAAAAAACCTCAAAAAGCTATTGAAGTCAAAATGTAGTTTCGTCATCGAAATATAGACATAAAAATCTTAAGACCATCTCGGTGCCCGGATAGCTAATATGAGTGGGCAGTTGCCCGAATACTGGTAATGTAAACATTCTTAGGGGCTACGCCTACCGTCGTCATCAATTAAAAAAAATTGTATCAATTCATGGAAAAAAGTCTTTTCTTCAAATTGGCATTTTAAGTGACTTTAATCTACTTCTGATTTTATGAAATTTGTAAACATAACAGAATCATGATATGTATAATACATGTTTTCTGGATGCATTATTAATCAGTGTGTGACGTCATTGTCATAATTTTCTCCATCAGGTTTACCACATGTCTTTTTATCATTGATCTCACTTTTATTTTTCTATCCCTTTGCATGGGTCTTGATTATGATAATTAATTCTACTTTCTTTTTGATCTGTCTGTCCATTTCTATCCCATCTATCTACCTATTTATTAATTCATTCATCTACTACATCCCCCTGAACCAACATTCTAATACATGTATATAGTTTACAAAATTATAGCTGACTGTCTTATCCTTATAATTATACAAAAGTACACAGGTATATTGGTGAAGGTGAAATAAAACAAATTGAAAAGAGTAAACACATAACAAATATCTAAGTCGAGGCAAAGGAATAAGAGTTGCGAATGACCAGTGAATGTAATAAACATGTTGTTTACTGTTATGATAAAAATACAAACAATAACAATAATATTAAAAACTAGGTTGGTCAGTATCACTCGAGATATGTAATATTAAAAAAAAAAGAGAAATGGCAGAAAGAAAATATCTCAAGGATTCAAAAGAAATAAAATAGAGAGACATAGATAGAGAGTCAAGCATAAAAGAGAGAGAAAGAGAGAGAGAGAGAGAGGAAGAGAGAAGGATAGAAATGAGAAAAAGTTTAGATTACAAAAGGTTTGTAAATCTAATTGTAATTAAAAGAGAGATTGAAAGATGAATACAATTTTAATGAATTTCGATCAGTGAAGTCAAATAAGAGATTGAGAGGGAAGAAGTTAAAAAAGAAATTCAAATGGGGAGATAACAAAATAATATCAGGCAAAGCCCCCCTTCCCCATTGGAAGGCCAAATTAAATAGATAAATTTTGATAAGTGTCGACAGCAGGCGGGGTTTCCGCCCCTGTTTTTCTATTTCTGTATAATCCCATGAGTGTGATATTTCTGGTGATCATTATACAGTGTACACTCATTATAGGGTACTGCATGAATGAATGGATGAATGAATGAATATAGAAAAACAAAACAAAAACAAAAACAAACAGACAAACTAACAACAACAACAACAACAACAAAAAGCTATAACAGCTGCACTAACAAAAATTTGACATATCCCTACGTGGTGAGCGTGTCATTTTCATTATCATTATCAATTTATTTTGCAAATCGTACATGAATACATGTCATAAATACGTAAGACTTTGATAGATGAATGCCTCAGTCCTTGGCAAACCGAAATTAGGGGCATTGTTTATATAACTTAAAATATTCTGCCCAATATCTTTGTAAAAGGTGATTTAAAAATGACAATTATTGTACAGCGAGGCATCATATTTTTCTCCAAATGGTACACTTCTGTTCAGGCACCTTTTTTGCGCAGTGTTATGTTTCTGAAGATGTGCTTCATTTGCTAAATATTGAGAACACCGATGTATATAATTTGTTTACTTTTTTGTAACTTTAACAGTTCAGATATTAAATGGATCGATACTCTATACATGGATCTTAAACGACTAATTAAATAGGAATCTTTATGATAAAACTAAAAATTAGTACGGTATAGTTATTTGCAATGCATGCGAAAACAACATAAAGCTCGGGTTATGTCATTTACGGAGGGTTTTGTCCTGACTCATTTCTGAACCTACACGATTAGCAATCAAAGTGATAATGAAATGTTAGAACGATAGAAGTACGTTTTCAAAAGTAAAAAAACAAACAAACAAACAAACACACGAATAATCTAACATACAAAAATATGGAATGCAGAGTTTTTGCAACATTATCATGATTGACGGAAAGCGCTAATTGTCAATGAATTCAATGTTTTTCTTTCGTGTTTTTCACTCAAAGAAAATGATGCTCTTTTATCTTAGAAATGGAAGAAGCAAGTAAATCAACATCAGAATCAGTCACATTTTCATTAATATTTTGACTCATTATGATAATCTGTAACATTAAAAAAGTTAAAATGTTTATTCATAATGATAAACCCTTTAACACATTGTGAAACCACCCTGTGGTAAATTCTTAACTAATATCATCAGCTTCCATAATGATGTTTTGGAATCGAAACCATCTTTGTACACGAGGGAATCTATGTCAGAATTGGTTTCGCGATCTTGTGCAACTTTTAAAAATATTTCCTATACGATAAAATGATAAAGAAAATCGACGTTACCAATGCCAATAATTATGTAACGGGGATAAAATTTAATGAGGACATGAATTAAAAAGAACAATATTAAAGACAGACACATAGAAAGAAAAAAAATACACACACACAATCACTTCAAAGGTTGAACAAAAAAAAAATACAATTTAAGTGGCACACATGTGCTTATCATTTAATCAACTAAAACGTGATGAATTTAAGTTATTCAAAATTTGAAACGCCGCCCAAATGGCACTGATCAAGGGTTTCACCTTTGATTTTCTTTAGGTATACTTTTTTTGAATTATTTTTAAGAATAATAGGATAGACTGATGAAAATCTGATTATTTCAATATTTAGCAATTCTGATTAAAAACAACTTGAATAATATTGATGCATTTTATTTTCACAGATTGAGAAAATGGTTTCTTACACATTTTGTACTTCATCATCATTATTTTGGCACACTTTTGAGGAAGAATTTTGACAAATCCAAGACTCTTCAGAAAACATTTAAAGTTATATTGAATATTTCTTTTTACACATTTTCGAAATTAGCTCGCAAACTTATTGCCTAAAATATCTTTTTGTCAGCTTGAATTAATTCACAGCTATAGAATACACAATATATTTTGATTTAAGAGGAAATGAGCTTACCAAAGCCTCCAGCAAAGTCTCCGAATCTGGGCAGCATGACGCCGTTACGGAACCAGTCGACGGAGAAGGAAGATAGCGGGTGGCCGCTCCGTACTCCGTGCTCGCCGACAGCCGCTGCGGCTGCAGCGCGAAAAGCGCTGAGGTGGTGAGCGGCTTGTGCGTGATGCTGGCCGCCAAACAGCCCGGCGTACAAGGGGTGCGAGTAGATGGCAGGAACCACCGAGGCGTTTGGCGCCATCCCGGAAACAGGTGGATGAAAACCAAGGAGTCCAGGTTTGGGGACCAAGCTTCCACTGTGCATCCCTCTTGCTTGAAGGGCGTGATGGCTACCACCAACACCTCCTGAGTGATGCGATAAGGGTGTGGCCCCAAGTCCACGGTCCATCATAGATAAACGGGATGGGTGTGGTTGAATGGGAAGGGGGCTGAGAGGACTGCTTCGATCCACGGGTGGAGGTGAGTTGGTGGGGGATTTTGTCTTACAACCTGCCGAAGCCTCCTTTGAAAGGAGCGCATCAATCGTGAATGCTTTAGAAGATTCCATCCTGAAAATCCGCTCTTTCATTTATTAAAAATACAATTCGCCTTTCACTTCGATTTGAGATTTGTGATACACACGACTCGGCGGGGAAAATAGACGAAAGCAAGGTTACAGAAAATCGATTGCTTCGTTTTCAAATGACAACTGCTGTAAAAGTCAGAAGATGCGCTGGAGAAAAAAAAATGAGAAGAAGCGCTTAAAGTCTGAATGAATGAGTATCGGAAGTAGAAATGGGTCGGAGAGAGCGAGTGATTGTGGTGAAGCGATCATGAAGGTAATACCGCTTCGGAATGCATCAGTGACAATGACTGGAGGTCCTCTTAAACCAATTGACTCCACCTTCAAGTAGCTGTAATCGTCATCATGAGATCGAGACACACTCTACCCGGAACCACGTGTAATGCTAGGCCGCTAAGACAGGCAGACATGAAGGGCTCCTCGCATGCGACGCTCATCGCTGTTCGTCTCTCTCAAATCATCAATACCACGGCGCCATGTACGCTCGCTGATACTACCCGCTCTCGTCCTATCACAGTTCACCTCTCAAAATGAAAAAGGTACAACTCTTTCAATCACTGCAAGTCACGATTGCTCTGATTGGCTGCGTCAACCTCTCCCTAAAATATTATTACCTCTCCCCGAAAATCAGACGAAGCGAGCGCTTAATCTGAGCTTGATAGGTTGCGAGTAATTAGGCGTTTTAATTACGTGTTGACTTGGCACTAATAAAAGCACAAGGCTTCATTGATCTTGAGGTTAATAATCGTATTTATCTTATTCGAAGCCGAACCTCCATACAAACACTAAAGATTTGCACCCGTTTGGTTACCGCTACGTTTGTCTTCCCGATTGCCACGGGTGATTGGACGAGATGGCCCCCGGCTCTTTCTCATTACTGTGTACACAGTGGGCAAGATCCACGAGGGCGTCTAATCTGACAATCTGTCTTCCTCACACCTATCAAAATGTAGCCCACAATAATGATTAGCAATGGTCAATAAATTTACAAATATCCCTACCATATTGATGCAAGTGAGCAAGCATGCGAGTAATTTGTTGAATCGGAGTTCTGACTACTTAAATCACTGTATTGATATTTCACGATTGATATACCTTTTCATGATATAGTACAATGTAATTCTCTTCTGATATGAATATTATGAATATGATGTTGGATTTTCTCTTCATAATATCCCAGCCATTTTATTATTTTCCATTTTATTCTCAGCCTCATTTTTGTAAGCCTCATGTAATCGAATGATAGATAACAATATTCTCAAGCAAACTGCTTATAATGGCAGTCCTTCTTCCGCTAATTATTTTATATTTGATGAATTACAATAATTTGACAATTTATCATTTCGTGTTTGTTTTTTAAAAATGATTGTTACATATATACTTGTTTATTTATGATTCATTGTCAAAAAGTACTTTTGTATTTTCTTTTATATAATGTTACCGAAAAATGTTGTACTTATATGAATGCAGAAGAAAAATAAATCAAAATCAAAATTAAAATCAAACAATATCAAGAAGGAAAATAGCATTGATACTCTGCAATCACCATTATTATTTTTTGTCAGTATTTCGACTACACAGAATGTTTATCGTTGCAAGGACTAAAGCAGATACAATATTGTATATAGTATGACCGATATAATACATGTATATTTTTACAGACAGTAATCAATCAGATTTGATGTTTGGGAACAACCGAAAGAACAGGAGGAGGAGGAGTAGTAGTAGTATTATGAAAATTAGTAGTAGTAGTAGTATTATGAAAATTAGTAGTAGTAGTAGTAGTAGTAGTAGTAGTAGTAGTAGTAGTAGTAGTAGTAGTAGTAGTAGTAGTATAAGTAGTAGTAGTAGTATAGTAGCAGCAGAAGTAGTAGTAGTAGTAGTAGTAGTTGAGGTTGTAGTAGTAATATTAGTAGAAGATACTACGTAGTAGTACATCTTCCGACTGCAGTTCCTACTAGCTAATGCACTACTTTTGAAATATTTTCTGAGATAACAGCATTCCAACTCTCGATTAAAATGACACCTCACAACATAACTGTAATAACTACCACCCTATCAAATTTTACCATTGTTCGTGATCCTAGTTATCTCTTTTTTTGGGTGCATGTTAATCATGTTAATCAGAGTTTTGCTTTCCAAATAGTTTGTGAAGAGGAAGACAGACTTAACCTGGTTCATATGCGACTAATCATTTCAGAGAATCATATAGCTCGAGATTATTATTATATTCCGTCCATTAGGAAGGCGGTTCCTTTTTCCACGGATCCGCGAAAGGCATGATGATTTTCACAAAGAGAGCAATTGAATGTGCCGTGGGGTAGGATTATAAAGGGGGACTACAGAGAAATTAGGGTAAAACGTTCACCCCACCCGTGGGGTTTCTAAAGGATATAATTTGTCATATGGTTAGAATACTGCAAATACAATAAATTGTGATAGTAATTAACTAATTGCAGTATGGATGTATCAGAGAGAAAAAAATGTTTGTTGCGTCAGGGTTCTTCAGTACGTTTGACAGGAGATCAGTCATATTGCATCAGACGAGATTTACTGCTATAATCTCGCGCATCTATTCGGTTCTCTGAGGGTTGTGAAGACGTCTTGTATTTCTGAAGGGCTTAGTTGTGATATGGAGTAAATATATTAATGATCACGAGAGAACTGAGAATTTAGAACGACTGGAGCCAAAGTGATGCAATTGATTGCCGTAAATGTAATGAAAACGTGCTCTTCGATACTAGATTGAAAGAAAAACATTACACCCCCAAAATAAAATGTTCTTTTTTAATGCCATACATCACTTTGTTAGATACAAAGTTTTAATTGTTTAGTTTTATTACTAATAAATAGCTCGAAATTATCTTAAAAGTTGGATGATAAAAACATTAATACACTTTGGACTGCTGTAATAGCTTATAATGATACATAATAATGTTCCTCGCTATATACTATTTAGATGATGTTAAATATAAAAATATGTAAAAGTTAATTCAAACGTTCTAATTTATGTCGCTCGTGACGTTGTAATTCTCAGTTTAATAGTTTCATTTGATCTTGCTAATTTCTGAAATAAAATGTATATGATACACAATATCATTTTAGTTTACATTTTGTTAAATCAATAAACCCTGGCATTAAAAAGAGATATAAAATCCACAAGGACACGATGAGAAAGAGTATGATAAGAAATTATCTTCGAAGATTCTGACATAATAGGCCTATTAGGGGCAATATTGCACAGATCCCAACTATTACGACTGTAGATTTATAAGCCAATGAAGACTATGCAAATATAATTCAATGCCGTTTATCGGTTGAAAGCTGATTTTAACGACATATTAATGACCCGCCGCCTCAAATCCAACCATCAAAATTCAACTACCGAATACATGCTGGGATTTCTCACTTGTGTGACAACTTTATCAGTCAAAACAGCTTTAGGCCTTTGATATAGTCTATTTGGCTTTGTTTTATACTGAATATGAGCTGTCAGTTTCAGACAAAATTAAGGGAAAATTAAGTAAAAGCAAATTGTCAAGCTTGTCACATTATGTTAAGTATGACATCGAATATTTCTCTAACCAGAGAGCTCGTGTTTTAATCAATATCTAACAGTGATACGCTTCATTTATGGTCTATTCTGCTTTTTAACCTAAAAATAATGAACTGTACCGTTGATAGGAAGGCAAATTAGGTACTTGTTTTGCTATTGGCGGCAGCTCTTTGATCTTTGTTTTGGTTGCGAGTTGCGAAGACTGTCCAGATCTTTTCTTGGTAATGAGACAAAAATGTGAATGGCCCATCAAGATTCTATTATTTGATTTGAGGTAGAATACAGGGTCGTATAGTAAATTTGTGTAGTCTGTTCATTGTGCGACCAATTATGTCATTTGGTAAATGCGATGTAAGATTTTATGCATATTTGATATCATACCTTAAATAGAGGTAAGTAACAGTTTAGTACATTATACTTCAGTGCGTTATCATTATACTATAAGCAGAATGACTTATAAAATCTTCATGCAAAAAACGAAACGACTTACAATTTTATCTTGCGTTGCTTACTTCCTGCGTTATGATCTCATTTCGATAAAACTAAATAGATATAAAAAGACGTAAAATAATATGTGACCCAAATATGTTAATACCCATCTATACTAGTTTTATAACTTTTTATGTATCTGACCTACTTTATTATTATTGGTATATAAATTATTTATGTCATGTATTATGTTTATATGATCTATAAGATTTATATGTTTATGAGCAACTTATTGAAATGTACCAATGATGGCTAATAACATAAAGTACAATACATGTAGAATGCCAATAATTATGAAAGATATTATCATCACACATTTGCAGCTCATGTGCTACCATTTATGGGCATTGTAAAATATTTGCACATTTAACGAAAGCTTATGTATGTCACCGTAAGAATCTCAAGGTAAGCCAAATTAAAATATTGGTAATGATTGCATTTAGGTTTCATTAAATATGAAACTTACCTTTTTTTTACATGGAATATGGAAATCACAAGTTCAATTTAATAATTCCTTAATACATAACAAAAACAAAAACCAAAACAAAAAACATTTTCTTGTCCGTAGCATACCAGAATACTGTGTGATAAAGGCAAAAAATGATGGATCACTGATATTTTTAATGGTTACATTACATACGTTTATATTGTTCGACTTCGGTTTTCTGTTCATTTACTCCGATCAGTAAAAGATGATAAGTTTCAGTATGTCCCTATTCAACGCCATTCTCCTCTTGTATACATTTACAATAAAATACTCCCATACCAATATCTTTCAAAAACAACTATAGTTTTACCTGTTTATACACGGTGTGAGTAAAAAAAAAAGAAAAAAAAAAGAAACCCATATTCAAGCCCAATAGCTTCAAAACAAATTAAAATCGCTGAAATGTTTTAAAATGGTTTGATAGTTGATAATACTTTATATTCTTTAATTTAAAAGGCTACTCACCGAAATGTGATCATGGAGGACTAAGCACCGGTCATTTTTAAAATGCATGTCAGAATCACTTTTGACCATGTTTGGGCTGAGTGGTGTTCAGGAGTTACTTTCATTATACGTAGGGTGCCTCAACTGGAAAAAAAATCATTCAACCAACATTGGATTGACCGTCCATTTCACTCAAAACGTGGACTGAGGCAAATTTGACATGAATCAGGAAAAATGTTACTGTTCAGCTGTCCATTGTCGGATTGTATTGATCAAGGTGTCAAATTAAAGGAAATATGAATATCTTAGATTAAATCTACATAATTATACTGATTTCAATGATATTTAGGGTTGAATCTGTAACAGGACATGAGTAAATATACTGGTATGATTGGTTTCACATGACGTTTTTATCCTTTTAACTTTTGCAAAAATTTAACTTTTGGGGCTTGTGCTATTAGCTGTCGAATACATATACAGTATAGGTGAACGACAATAGTGACACATGGAACAGAAGCACTGAGATTTAACGGCCATCAAAAGAATACTGTGAGTATAGGTGAGTAATTAAGTTAATAACACTGAAAACGAGCGCATAAACACTGGCGTTAAAAGCTCATAAAGTGACTCACAAAGAAACACAACCGCCGTATCTACAGCTAACTACCGAAAATGAAAATAGTTTCGGAAGTTCCAAAACACATCACACATATTTTGAGCTAGGTTGGTATTCACTCTGCAACATCTTTTTAACCCTTTCATGACAGGAATTATTCCTGTCGTCAAACACAATATGGTCATGCAACAGTAATGGACACAGTGTGCGCAGAATTTTTTTTCTCTTTCTATTCACGCATCTGGTATATTTTTTAGAGCTCTGAATCAAAGGTTATTGAGCCAAACCACAAAATGTGGTCAATTGTCTCGAAAGGGATGAAATATTTAACTTCTTCATCCAGATTTGCTGACATTCTTTTTTACAATTTCTTTTATAAAGATTAGTATTTAGTAATGGATTCCCTTTAAAATCTTAATTATATCAATTTTAATTATATATATCTTAATGATAATATTATTCAAATATGCAATTTTTGTTCCTGTTTCAACATATTTTAAATGTTAAGAAAGGTAAAAATGAAATTCTTATTTATATAAAAATGTGTTACTTAATTGTCATAGTAAGCATGGTAAGGGTATGTATAAGGGGAAGCTTTGGCTTGAAATATTAAATGAAAACCTGAAGTTCCGTTTTCAGGGGATTACAGTAAAGGAGAAAACAACCGCAAATAGCAAATGGAGACGAGTCATAAATTTTTCATTTCATTTCATTTATTTTTCCATTTTCAACAGAATATAACAACGTAATTACATCATAATTTCATGAACCATTTTTCAACAAAATATACCGTTATTACATCATAAATAATATCATGAACCATTTTCAACAATATAAAGACAAACGTAAATACATCCTTAATAATATCATGAACAAAATGCATGTAATAAGAATAATTTTCATTGATACCACGACCCCATCTTCAATCAGCCAATATGACACCATGGACATGATGAAATAAAAGATATCGTCCTACACGAATTTATAATCGTATTGAGTACTAATTCTTATACTCAATTTAATATGTTTCATTGATGGTCTTACTTCTCTCAATGTTACAAAGTGACAAAGTGCTTTAAAACAGTATTAACATCCCCCAAATAAAGTAAACACGTTGAATTCTGAAAAAATGCATTAATTGTTTAATCAGCAATGGAAGAAATTATAATATACATGCCTGGTTTCATGGCGTACATGTATAGCTTATAAGTCCAGACCTATACGGCCCACTCTTTTGTCTTTTTATTGCTTGCAAAATCTATTTATAGTTAAGTTTTATAACTAATCAAAGGAAATCAATAAATAATAAAAAAATAATTCTCTGAAGTTTGTTTACAAAGGGAGCGAATGTTGAAATCTCGGGTATTGTAAGCTGATAACGTAATTGATTTTCTTCACAAATTCACAGACACAGTATAATCAAAAGAAGCATAAACAAGGCAGAAGCATGCCATTTTATGATTATAGAAGACTAAATTAATTTTCATATCTCAACAGACATGACAGAATAATGGATTAGAGGCTTTCAATAGAAAAAAAAAGAAGATGAATACGTACAGTTAACGCATTGACTACTGAATTTTCTAAATCCCATAGGCTTAATACAGGGGTCACCCGGTTTCCATGGGTAAAGGCATCTACCTTTCCAACTGCTAATGAGCAGATGCCCGTCTATGACATCATTGCATTTGTCTTTGTACCGTTGCTCTAGAAAGTCATTAAAAAAATAGTCAGAAAGGCCTCGAAAAATCAACCGACAGCCGTAAAAGAGCCTAAAAGATGCGTATAACATAAAACTTAAAAATAGGGTGAAGCTTTTGATACAAAAAACGATCGTTTCCATGACAATGGCTATTCAGGGACGATATGCTTGAGATCCGAGCTATTTTACATCAGACAAGAGATATTTTCTTCAGCCCATCATCAAGACAATCCGAAAGATCAGACTTCTATGCCCGGTTGTAATATCGCTATAATGTTTCATTGATACTACATAAAGGTGAAGGGAACCGAGATTTAATTAATTTCGAAACATTCTGCGGTTGCTACCCTTCGCCTCTTGACTTTATACATCGCGTTCATCTCTGTTGCGTAGTAACCACTTGATGTTGTGCCATCTCGTTCCAGAGTGTTCCTTTTAATGATGATTGTTTAGGGCAATATCCCTTAAATGAACGACAAAAGTGTGTATTTATGGATGAGCTCTACAACAGCGAGCAATGCGACAGACATCGTCAAGACGCGGTCGAATAAAAAAAATAATCGTAAATGAATACACAAAAATTATATATTTTTAAACTTCGATTAGGTCGACGAATCAATGTGTAAAATTAGTTTTATTTTTTTCAATTTTTCAATTTATTTTTGTTGATATTTTGACAACATACCCAAGTGAACAACAAAAAAGTATTTTCATTTATTGATAGACATTACAAAGACGAGTATTCCAAGGGATGAATACAAATATCGTTGACATTCAGCCGAATGATGATTTAAAAAATCCATCATTTCTTATACGTTCACGAAATGTGTTTGATGGGCCAACACGGGTCACATTAGGTTTTCCCTTTTTTCTCTTGGTATTTATGTACAGTTACACAAATTTTACCTTTAGCTTTGCTTAATTGAAGTTATTAAGAAATAAAAAACGATGAAAGGGTTGAATTTATGATTGATCATATTAAAGATCCTAATAGCTCGAATCGAAACAAACCAGACTGATATAATATTTTTTTTTCGATTGCGAAACATATACATAACATCAGGATTATGATTTATATGATTTATTGTTATATTTGCCTTAGTCAATTTCATTACTGCATGGTATATACCTGCCAATTAAGAGAGAAAGAGAGAGAAGGAGAGAGAAAGATAGAGAAGAGAGAGAGAGAGAGAGAGAGAGAGGGGTGGGGTGAGGGTGAATAACTCTGCCTTCAAATCTTACAGAGAACGCCTTTGAAAGAGGTATTAGTATATAGAAAGAATAATTTTTAATGCATTTTATTTTGTAAAGTAAAGTATGATGCCTCAATAAATGAGAGCCAAAAGGGTTTTAACCAAGGTCAATGTAACCTTTGTATTGATAAGTTGATTTGAGTGAAAGAAGAAAAATAAGAGAAACGTAATGGTGAAAGTTTGAAAGAATTCAGGCAAACAAATATAAGAAAATTTGTAAATGTTTGAAAAATAAGATCACTAAATCTATGCGAATTTCAAATTGGAAATTTGATGAGTCGATTGTGTGTAGAGTGGTTGCAATTTTAAAAGATTTACAACTTTATTATTGATTTCACCAGTCATCTTCTCTGATTTCCCTGCTTTTTTCAAAACTACTTGCCATTTAGGTTGGATTGCATTTGATTAATGCCGTTTTAGCTCTTCGCAGACAAGTCTTGATAGAGATCTTAAAACCTGTAGGTCCTTGATTCCAAACAAAGTCAGAGTGTCAGTGAATGTTGCAGCACGAGGCGCCAATCAGCCCGGGTCACACGAGGCGTCATTTTGATTGCGTCGTTACCTGGGGAGCGTTTCATCAAGCGTTTTGTCAGTGATTTCTACCGACAACTGTTATAAGCTACTGAAATCCTTGCATCTGATTGGCTGAGAGCAAATTTGTCAGTAAAAATCACTGACAAAACGCTTGATGAAACGCTCCCCTGCGCTTATCCAGCATGTGAAGACGATTAACCCATAAGCCATTTAAGTGTTGTTTGCATTTTGCAATCACTGTTTAAACGATATCACTATTTCACAACGCGCAAGACAGCGGGACCAGTCACTGACGCTGTCCTACGTCAGAAAAATGACGCCCGTGTGAGCCGAGCTTTACACTGCGTCAAAGGCCATGTCAGGCGCTGACGCAGCCGTACGTCAGGAAAATGACTCTTCTTATGCAGTGAGTATTAGAGAGGCTTATCACTCTAACTAATCCGTCTACAGAAGTTGCTGACATATGTCATGACTGGCTTCCTTACAAGCCCATAAAAATAATATTATATATTATGGCGTATTTGTCTTCTTTGTTTCGGGGGGGGGGGGGGGAGGGGGTACAGAGCAAGCTCGTTTGACACTTCAAAGACTGCATAAAAATCATCATATACGAGGGACAGACACAAGAGAAAGTAATCATAATTCCCTTCACCATTTATAACAAAAACTATGTTTTCGTGTGTTTATCTTGACATCGCATTTATTTCATCGTTAATTTACTAGGAGGCATCATGCAATCTGGACACCTACGACCGAAGAATATAAGGTCATGATTTATTGAACATGAAATTTAGTCAGTACTAGTGAATTAAGCGTCCAAATCTTCACAATTTAATGAAAATATTTCCGTTACCAACAAATTCACAAACAAGTAATTCGACTTTCTCCGACTCCCGGGCCAGTGATTCCATACACTTCCATGACAACCACCGTTAAGCGCCAGAATTATCGGTATGATTTGCCTCAAGATACACTCGTTGGTATCTCGGCTTTCGAACATGCATCTCACACTTGGTAATCTTTTACGAGAGCAAAGCAATCTATCTCTCTGAACTTGACTCTTTAAGATCAATCGCGTACGCTTAATTTTGAATCAACAAATGTAATACGAGCATCTTGAGGTTTTAATTAAATTCAGAGTGCGCATTTGTCAAATTCTTGACAAATCATCGAAATATGTTTGATTTTTATGCGTTTTTTTACGCTAACAACCAGTGGATCATCTGATATCAGCTATGTTTTAATATAATCTATATGACGTAGGCCATCTGGTCGCTTCTTTTATATGCTTTTGGTGCTTATAATCACTCATGAGTTATTTGGAGTAAGGATTATAAGGATGCTGTCAAAATCAAAGTGATTATATTAATAGGTAAATTATCTATTCAGTGATTACTGTGCAACCAAGATTCAATGCTTTATGTCGACTAATTAACCTTTGACATTGCATCAAAATAGAGAAACCTATTTTTGATAAATTTTAATCGTTAATATATATAATTTTAATAAACATAACATATAAAGGCTATAATTAATATTTAGCCTAACTACATTTCTTTATTGTATCTCCTAATTTCATGCACTTGACGTCTTTAGTCAAATTTGCTTCTGTAAAGTAAGAAAAGATATTTTGTAAATATTTTTTGAATCTTTAACATGATCAATAAGTGAAAGTTAAATGGGTTTTTTAAATTATCATTCAAAATTTGATATTTTTTTTGGTTCCCAATCGATGGATCCTCAGGGTTACATAATCAGGGTTTTTTAATCCGATGAGTGAGGCATTTATTTCCTAATTTTGATCAACACACACGATCATAATTAAGTCTCGTTATGATATTGAATATACATGTATAGTGTCCTTTTGCAAGACATTAATGGAAATTTGCCACTCTCCACCCAGGCGTTAAATGGGCACCGGTAGGAAGGAATTCCTTGAATGCTGTGAGCACCGAAACTGGTAGCCTATAGCTAGAACAGGGGTAATATTGGAGCGCCTTGGGCACCTTGCGTGGTGGATATGAGCGCCATAAAAAAATCCATGTATATAATACACACATACATCTATATCTATATAAACTTCTGTTTTAATACATATACATGTATATGGTAAACCAAACCAGACACGATCCTAACCCGAGAATAACTTGAATTTCTCTACAATTTAAAAACTTTCAATCCCATAATCTTTTCTCTGAACAGTTTTCAGTAGAACTCGATTTCTTTTTAAAAATATGTTTCCACTTTTATCTCAAACAATGGCAATGGTGATTCATCTCATATCGGTTAGATCATCTAGTCATGTTTTCTCAGCGCTTTGCTTTCAGTACTTCTTTCTTTCTCATCTCGAATATGAAATTATTTTACAGTCCTATCCATGAAGCAATCATAAAAAAATAATACAATGTTGCCTTGGATGGTTCATTCTTTTATGAAGGAAATGAGTATAAATTAATTGTAATTCTTAATTCAATAATTATTTAAGAGTCAGACAACATTACTTAAATATTACATATACATTTACTAAATTATGATAAGGAATTTGTTATTTAATTTCCCCCCAAATCGTATATGAAATAGAGAAAGGTTCTGGTTGACGCTTTCGTGTCAGTTTAATTCGTGGATTTTTTAAATTTTCATCTTTTTTGTGTGTGAAACGAATCTTCTTTGCCTGTCAGACTCTCAGATCTCCGATCGAACAGATTGCACTGGAATAGCGCCATATTTTGATATGATAGTGCAAACTTCCCAATACCAATCGTTTTAGATAGCCCGTTAAGCTATCATTGAAATAAAATATCATAAAAACAAGGTATAATTGCTGGAGTTGGTATTCATTCAACGAAATACAAAGACAAATAGTTTTTATAATTTTGTATGCATATTATAGTACCCTTATTACAGAAGCTTGATCTAATAATTTTTTCCAGGGCTGTATATGTATCTTTTCCATGAACAATTTGAATTTACTCCCCCTCTGTTATTTCCGATTGATTGCTTGCGTATCTTGATATTATAGCGAATAATTACGAATAATCACGATCGACAGCTTTCTAACTTAGGACATGGGATACTAACATCTGGATTCAGACCTAAACATTCGACCACATCTACTTTGATAAAGGTCACGGATGACTGGCTACAAGCCATGGACGATTCTAAATATACAGGCGCCGTATTTATCGATCTGCGAAAAGCATTCGACACTGTTGACCACCAAATTCTTATGAAGAAAATGAATATCATCGGCATTAAAAATTTGACTAGTGACTGGTTCTATAGCTATTTAAGTGGAAGAACATGCAAAACACTTGTAAATCATTCTTTTTCATCATCCAAACTTATATCGTGCGGGGTCCCGCAAGGATCTCTTTTAGGGCCTCTCTTATTTATCATATATGTCAACGATCTTGCAAAAAATGTTAAGTCAAGCTGTTTGAAATTATATGCAGATGGTACAGTTCTTTATTACTCAGATACATCAGTACGTAAAATTGAATTAGTTTTAGATCACTGGATGAATAAAAATAGACTTAGTGTAAATTATGAAAACACAGTTTGTATGCTAATTGGGAGTCGATATATGCTGTCAAAAGAAAAGAACTTAAATGTCACCCTTTCCAGAACCCAAATTCAACAAGTAGATAATGTCAAGTCTTTAGGTGTCATTTGTGATGAGCAAATTAAATGGAATATTCACACTGATGAGATGATGAAAAAAGAAGGACAAATGGTAAGCTTTCTTGGAAGATTAAGAAGCACCTTAAATGAATCTATATTAAAATTAGTGTATAATGCAGTTGTTCTTCCCCAGAGATATCGTATATGGCTCGGCCTGTAACTATTTAATTGAAAGATTACAAAAACTCCAAAACCGCGCTGGACGTTTAATTTTACATATCAACCGTGCCTCTCGTATACCTAATTTAGAAATACACAATGCCCTTAACTGGGAAACGTTACACGACCGGAGAAATCAGCATTTACTAACTTACATGTTCAAATCCCTTAAAGATCACATTGCAAGAAAATCACAAATATGGCAATTAATGTATCACTAGAAACTGGGAAGCTTACAGATGGCAATCGTATAAGTTTTATGTCAACTGCGTATCTGATGATTATAAAAACAACATAAATAAAAGCTCTTCTAAGCATCTGGAATATCCGAGGATTCGCCAGAAATATAGCGATGTTTTGATGTCGTCACACAAGGGATCGATCCTGCTTAAGCAGACGACGTCCTATAATGAATGAACGTAATTGCAATGCAATTATTTATCAAATTATAAAGAGTTTGGTATATTTAACATGACCTTATTTCACACCATTCTAAAAGGGAAAGTGAACTGATTCTGATAACTAAAACCGTTTGATAGTAAATACACAGGAGAAGGGTCAATGATCAATGAAATAAACCACACTTTCAAATTGAAAAGCCCTCCGAATAATATCACAGATTGTATTCGTTCCCTCTTGAAACGCCGAACATGCCCCGGTGCAAGCAGCTGAAAATACAATGGCGTCTTATTTTGTTTACAAGTGACTGATTCTTTTATTTTTTTAACGCTGCATTTTTCATCAAAATAATACCATACACGAAGTTAAGAGTGAGGCAACAGACTAACATTAAGACTGACGCTAGTCAAGTAAGAGAAATAAGTGAAGAAGAGATGACAAAACAGGCACTGAAAAATGTGTAAGATGTTATGGGACATCGTCTGCTTAGACAGGACTGGTCCTTCGTGTGTCGTCACACATCTCAGCAGCGTTCAAGGAGCTCTTCAGCTGCTATATCGGGGGCTGTATTTTACCGTTTTATAATTGATAATAATCATGAATTCAAATGTTTCCAAGCGTTGAATTTGGATAACCTTGTATAATTTATGCCATCTATGCAATAATAAGTATTAAGCCAATATTTATTTTGATGGAATTTTCTTGCAATGTGATCTTTAACACCATTTTCACCACAAAAAAAAAAAAAGTCGCTCGTGGGCTTTCCGAAGTGACTGGCGCAAATAATCTGAAGAGATTGAAGAGCGCCATCATATCAAGAACCAACCAACCAACCAAGATGAAATTTCTTGGGCGACAAAGAAGAAGAATAATGATGATGACGATGATGGTGGTGGTGAAGATGTAAATAATAATAACGATGATGATGATGATATATAATGATGATGACAATGATAAAACTAACGCTACATAACAACCACCTCCTTCTTTTTGGCCTTTCCGAAAATGGTATGAGAGAGAGAGAGAAAGAGAGGCAATTATCCAACTCTCAATCTTATGGAATTTCCGATATAAAGCGTTCTTCTTCGGGTTTTTTTAATAACATTGGAATCAGCAGGGCTTGTGAGTGAAAGAGAAGGAGCAACAAAAATCAAAACAAGGTATGAAAACGGTGAAATACAAAAGGGGGACTAAAGAGATGGACAGAAAGAAAGAATGTGTCTCGGAGATAGATAGTGGGGTTGGGTTGAGAGAGCATAATAGGAGATAGAGAGATATAGAGATGGAGGGGTGGGAGAGAGATAGAGATAGAAAGGGGATGTGATATTGAGTGAGCGAATAGGAATGCAGAGAAGGACACAAAACTAAGGTAGAGATCGATGAAAACTTTCAATATATATACCGCAACCAGTTTTAATCGTAGATGGCAGACTAGCAAATTCTGAAGCAGGCGTCATCAATAGACCGCTTCTGTAATGTATACAAATTTATGCACATATATTAGCTGAGCAACTATAGTGACGAGCTATAAACCGCTTTTTATAAATGAGCCTCAATGCTTGGAATCCAGTTTGCATACATTATTTGTTGCTATGTCCGGCAATCCTCCGGAAAGGTATGCATACGTTACCGAAGCGGTCGATTGACAAAGGATCGCGTTCAGCACCCGACCAATGACGGTATGTAAATGAAGTAAAGTGAAATCCATGTTTGATAATAAGAAACCAATGTAATTGTCAATGTTGAATTCAAGCAAAATGTGCACGAAAATAGTGGGTGCAGACACATAATAATTTAGTTGATAATTTACAGTAGGCTTACCTTTTTTCGGCTTGTTAACATGACAGTGTTCGTGTATATGTGTGTTTGGAATCGAACTACTGCATGTAATGATATTATGTCAGAGTTGAGTATACAGTAGATCTGGTTTAAATGGGTATGTGCAAAAGATAAAAGATTGACACTTTTGTCCAGGTAGTTGAATTGGATGGTGATAATTCTTAAATCCCCTGTACTTCGCCTAGGTCTGTCGAACGGGTTGTAACAAAATATTTGATATGGGGCTTTCCAATTTATAGTAACAGCTTTAACAGCTAATCTACTCAATATGTTGTAGCCAATTCACTCAATTCAACTAAAGACGAACATTTTCGTACCTCGCCTGACGTGTCAACACTATACACAAGAAATGCATCGAGGAACTGATGAAAAGGTAATATTAATTTTTTTATATCATCTTTTTCACATTGATTAAAAATTGTGTTTTTTTGTATTATGTATGAGTCCTTTGTTTATATTTCTATCGTTGACATTATTAATTTCTATCAGTATAGTCAGTTCCTGGGTTAGGTATTTTATTTCTGTTTTAACATCTCATTTAGATCATTAATATTGCCCCCCCCCCCCCAGCGAAATTCAGGGATGCACCTGACAGAACATGCGAAAAACTCAGTGGCGTTTCTAGCAATGTATCATTAAAACTTGCACTGGGTCAAGAGCACGCGAGGCTGCCCAGATACACCCAACGTCCTGTACAAACGCTATTACATCAAGAGTCAATTTTGGCTTGCGGAAATAGAGTTTGGCGCCACCTATAAAGGCGCCATATCCGCTGTGCGAGATTGCTTCGCTCATACCTGGCGGTGACCAGACATGTGCTCCAGTAGTCTAGTTCTGGACTCTTTTTATTGATTTTTTTATTCGCCGACTATACGCGATAAGCCGAGTG